>OY970832.1:43357204-43964704 GCA_963853835.1 Calendula officinalis | reverse complement strand
AAACATCTATGTACCGTATCAACTATCCTTGGTATCCCAATTTAACTATTAGTACTGTACCAAGTATAATTGATACCAATTTATTTAGCTACCAACAATCTTAGTTGGTACAAATTGATAATGACATATACCAACATTACAAACTAATATATAAAAAAGAGTAAATAACTGTTTTTGTCCCTGTGGTTTACCCGATTCTGCGTTTTTGTCTCTGTGGTTTTTTTTCTGTTTTTTTGTCCCTGAACTATGTCAAATTTCGTTTTTTTGTCCTTCCGTCCA
This sequence comes from Calendula officinalis, assembly GCA_963853835.1. Taxonomy (NCBI): domain Eukaryota; kingdom Viridiplantae; phylum Streptophyta; class Magnoliopsida; order Asterales; family Asteraceae; genus Calendula; species Calendula officinalis. Next base: position 43,964,425 of record OY970832.1, on the reverse strand, counting down.
CCTTCCGTCTCTTTTTGGCCGTTAAACCCCTCACGTGCTGAAAACATGAGGGCATTTTAGTCTTTTTCGTTTTTGTTTTCTGTTTCCAATTTTTCTTTTCTATTTCTTTTTTTGTCCCTCAAACATCATACTTCCTTCTTAGGGTTTTGAAGGTTTTGAAGATTTCCAAATCAAACAAACAATCAGATTTCCAAATCAAACCACCTACGTCACACCACCTCCGTCACACCTCCAACCAAATCAAACCACCTCCGTCACAGGTGATACAACACAAACAGATCTATCATTTATCATCTCTCGCATATTTGTGTGTGTGTGTGAATCAAAAGTTGCATACAGATCAGACAATGGGATGGATATATGTGTGTGAATTTGAAGTTTAGCAACTGCAAGTAATTTGAGTTAACATCCATGGCTACTTCCTTCTGTTCATCTTCTTCTTCCTCTTCAATTTTTGCATCTATCTCTCCTCATCCCCAATATCCCCCTTTCACTCCTATAAGTAAATTTTCCTTTTCATTTGAGGTTTTTTTAATTTTTAATTTCGATAATTTGTTGTTTTTAGTCTGTCGGTTCTAAGATGAGCAATGGTGGAGGAGAATTGGGTACTGCTGGTGGTGGTGGCGGTGATGTATCAGGTGGTGGTGGTGGTGGTGATGCATCTGGTGGAGGTGGTGGTGGTGATGTATCAGGTGGTGGCGGCGGTGATGCATTTGGTGGTGGTGATGATGTATCAGGTGGCGGCGGCGATGATGCATCTGGTGGCGGTGGTGATGTATCAGGTGGTGGCGGCGGTAATTTGTTGTTTTTGATATCTGGGTTTTTTGATATATGGGTTTTAATTTCTTCATTTGGTTCAAAATCTATTATTTGGAAGATGGATTTTGGATTTTGAAGCTTTTCTGATCTGGGTTTAGCTGGAATTTTGTTAACATGATCTTCAATTTAGAGTTCTTAGAATTAGGTTTCTTCAACATGTTCTTGATTATTGATGAAGGAGGAGGTAAGCATGAAAGTACGCTGTTTGAAGCATAATGTACATGTAACTAGGATAAACTGACCAAAATGCCCTCACGTTTTCAGCACGTGAGGGGTTTAACGGCCAAAAAGAGACGGAAGGTGGACGAAAGGACAAAAAAACAGAATTTGGCATAGTTAGGGACAAAAAAAAGGGAAAAAAGCCACAGGGACAAAAACGCAAAATCGGGTAAACCAAAGGGACAAAAATAGTAATTTACTCTATAAAAAATAATACTAACAACAAAAGTGTAATACCTTAGTTGGTTAGTCTACAAAGTTATAACTTGAATGTTTTATCTTATGACTAGTAGGATACCCACGCAATGCGGCGGCGGGTACCCTATAACTACTTTACGGAAAACAAATGTTGTTCGGTTCCATATTTTAACCGGAAAAATTTGTACGAATAAACTCATTGTAGTGGTCGGCTGGAGTGGCCAATACTAAGGAGAGAGGAGATATAGTGGATATGATTGTGGTTATCGGACGTTACACTACAATTGATGAAAATAACAAATATTTTAAATAACATGTACTCTTTAATAACATGAACTACAATCAAATACAACATACAATTGCTGAAAACTAAAATATGTTTAAGAATTTTTATAATCACTTGATTGATTCTCTTCTTTTAAAGAGCTGAACAAACTCCTTATAAACAATAAATTTGTAAGCACCAACAAATCAATATTCAAATAGACCAATGCAACCATGGTTCTAGAACTTGGCAGCCAAGCTCTCCAAATCCGCAACCAAGTATGTGATTGTTAGACAAAAAGTGAAAAGTTGCATAACCAATAAATAGACATGATACATAATCAAATTGAAAGACTTCATTTTATTTTACAAAACCTCACAAATATCAAACAATATTTTAGAGAAACATCAATATCTCAAAGAATATAAGCGTTTTTTTTAAGAGAATTAAATTCCTCTAATATTGAATGTTGAAACAAAATCACTCTGGCTAGGGGTTTGATTCACTGCAACATATAAAATACATGGTTTAATTGACTAAATACTGGATCAAGTAGCAGAAATTGATTTCATAGAATATTTAATATTTCCCAACGTTCAAATAATGGATAAACGGGTAGATTATGTGCGTATATCTGAATGAGTTGGCGACCGGTATGTCTCGTGCAGTAATGGTAGGAAGGATTATATTATTATAGATTATGGGAAGGCGAACCATGGGAATAGTAAATATGTTCAAGAAAAGGATAGTTGTACAATGAAGTACTAAGTTTCGGTAAGAAGTGTAAAGCTATAGAAATAATGATTTTGAAAGTGGAACTTTAGTGTTAGGTGGGAATCCGGATAAGTAATGCAAATGTTTATTTCAGGGTTGACGTATGCAATGTCAATAGTGAATAATTTGTTATTGATAAAAGTTTATAGAAAAAGTATGATAGTGTATTCAATTATATATCAGAGACAGTTGGTTAACTCAAGGAGGCCGGGTGAATCGGTAAAGTACGGATAATTGAAAGTATCAGTGGTTACCTCGGTGGAAAATTTTAATGTTGGGAGAAAATTTTGGCAAAGGACGATTGATAAATAATTAGATTGGTAGTTAGCACTAGAAATGAATATGTGTTTACCGTGTGGTATAAGGTACATGTGGGAGTAATGACCTATGAAAGGCATATGATTTTAGGTAAACAATATTATGTGAAAAGTGGAAAATTATAATTCGAATAAAGAATGTGAATAATTATGAAAGAAAATGATAGCATGATGCTAAGTGAATGATGCATACATGAATTGTATGCAAGGCAGAATGGTATTGTAAGGATCTTGTTAGATCGGAGGCTTTCCGATTAACGAGAATTGATGAGTCACTTTGGATTGGAGGCTTTCCGATCATTGTGACAGTTTGGACCGTGATGGATTGGAGGCTATGCGATCATCTCGATATGATAGTTAAAGCACGCTTTGATGTATCAGGAATATGATGTTTGTATCTGACATATGTAGAACCGTATGGTTAAGTTATTGCTATAATTATATAGTAAGTGAGAACTTGGGTTGTGTTTAAGTACATGTATGTGTAGGAGATGCCTACAAGTATATAGATTGTGGATAGAGATGCTTATAGGAAGCGAAGTTTAATAGTAGCTGGTGAGTGGAGAAAATCATATGGTAATGGTTAGGCCACAATTGGGTGTGATGAAGGCTCTAAAGCCGGTAATCGGGAATTACAGGTATGGTATAAGGACGTTTGAAGAAAATGATAAATGGTATAAGTAATTGAATGAAAGTTAAAAAGTAATAGGGATTGGTATTACTATAAATGGAAATTGTTAATCAATGGTGGAAACTGAGATCGAGGAAAAAGGAAACAATTGAGAAAGAAAATGTAGATACTGGAATCGGGAATGAGAAGTTTGGGAAGTGATGTCTCACTAGTAAAGAGTATGTGAATTTTTGCAAAGTAAGTTTGACTTTATTTATAAGTCAAGGTTGTTCAACTAGTGGGTTGTTGACTTTGGTCAATTTTGGGTTTTGATTTTCGCTTAGAATGGTTAGACGAGGATAAAAAGCATAATGTATCGTCTACACGTATATGAGAATGGTTAGTTGATTATCTAAGGAAGGCTGATGAGCCAGGTTCGCGGCGCGAACCTGGTAGATTGAGGATTTGCGGTTAAGTGTGTGAAAATCGCACCTTCGAGAGTGTGAATCGAGAACTTTTTGAAACATAGAAGTGAAGTGTGTACGGAGGGGGTATATATAGTGTCGAGATGGTTAAGCCGACATGGGATTTCGGCCCGAGAAGTTGATGCGAGCCTAGATCGAGTGGCTTAGAGATCTCGAGTCGAGATGGTGGAGATCGCGGACCGAGATCGAGTGGCTTAGAGATCTCGAGTCGAGACGGTTGAGATCGCGGGCTGAGATCGTGTGGGATTAGGATGTCGGGCCAAGAAGCTAAAAAGTAAGATAAAAATAAAATAAAATAAAATAAAATAAAATAAAAGAAATTAAAAATTCTAAGAGTTTGTCGAGAGTCGGGAATGATGATCAATTGAAACGCAGCATCAGCTCCCCCTTGACTAATGAGATGGTAATTTTCTCCCCCTCGATTTGTGAAGACTTCTAACGACCGGGTTGCAAGACGAATTTCTTGAAAGCCATTGCGATGATACAGAAATTTCAAAGACTAACAGAATGCTAAAATTAAAAATTTAAACAATTAAGTTTTGAGATTTAGCATACCAAGCTTAGAGACCAGTTAGTTAAAATGTATTTCATCTATGGCCTTAGTAAACAAATCTGCTAATTGAAAATCTGTGGATACGAAGTACAATTCAACATTGCCCAGTTCCACATGATATATAATAAAATGATACCGAAGATCAATGTGTTTTGTTTTAGTGAACAGGATTGCAAGATATTGCAATTGCACTTCTTGAATCACAATATAAAGGAATACGGCTATAGGAAAAGCCATAATCCTTTAATTGTGATTGCATCCATATTACCTAGGACAAACAGCTAGCAGCAGCAACGTATTCCGCTTATGCAGTTGAGAGTGAAACACAGTTCTACTTGCGAGTTGACCAGCTGACGAACTTATCACCCAAAAACTGAACACCTCCCAAAGTACTCTTCCTACCCATCATGCAGCTTGCATGATCAGCATCAGAGAAGGAAGAGAGATCAAACGAAGTTTCCTTTGGGTATCAAAGATCGACAACGATCCCTGGTGCATTTGAGATAACGAAAGATTCGTTTGACATCCTGAAAATGAGATTCTTTCGGAGTAGCCTGATACTAAGCACATATGCATATAAAGAACATAATGTCTGGCCGACTGGAAGTTAAATATAGTAATGATCCGATCATACCCCGATAGTTTGTTACATCTACTGGTTTACCATCAGGATCAGCATGGAGTTTAGTGCCAGGAGACATTGGTGTTGAGATAAGTTTACAATCTTCCATCAAATAATTTGTCAATAAATCAGAGATATACTTTGATTGATTGATGAAGATGCCAGTTGTAAGTTGACATACTTGAAGACCAAGAAAGAAGTTCATTTCACCCATCATGCTCATTTCAAAACGCTTTACCATAAGGTCGGAGAAATGTTTGTAGTACTTTGGATTTTTAGAGCCAAAAGTTATATCATCGACATAAATTTGAATTAAGATGATATCTTCTCTTTGACGTTTCATGAACAATGTGGTATCAACCTTTTCCTTTGAAAAACCAGATTCCACCAGGAACTGTGAAAGAACATCATACCATGCCGAGGGGCCTGTTTAAACCATACAAAGCTTTGTCAAGGATATAGACACAATTTTGAAATTGGGGATCTACAAAACCTTCTGGCTGATGGATAAAAACTTCTTCTTTTAAAATAACATTTAAAATGCAGTCTTTACATCCATTGGATAGATTGTAAAGTTTTTGTAAGCTGCATATGCCAAGAAGATTCGAATGGCTTCAATTCTTGCAACAGTAGCAAATGTTTCATCATAATCAATGCCTTCCTGTTGACAGTACCCCTTTGCAACCAAATGAGCTTTCTGGCGAATAACAATTCCATTTTCATCTTTCTTATTTTTGAAAATCCACTTAGTTCCAACTATATATTTTCATGGTGGTTTTGGAACGACACGCCAGACCTTTAATCGTTCAAACTGATTAATCTCTTCCTGCATAGCAATTATCCAATCTGGATCAGAAAGAGCTTCACTGACTTTCTTAGGCTCAGTCGAACTTAAGAATGACGAGTATTGACATTCATCTGTAGTGGCTCGACGAGTTTGGACAGATGACTCTGGATTTCCAATGATTTGAGTCAAAGGGTGTTCCTTGGTCCATTTGTTGAATGGGGAAGGGGAAGTTGACCAGGGTTTATGTTTGAATTATCAGTGAAAGCAAGAAGTGAATGATAGCAGTTTGTAGATTTTGGGAAGGGATGGATGGTGGAGGTTCAACACATGAAAGATTAAATTTAGAAATTCAATCACCAGAGGAGCAGTAATATTTATCGGAGCTGGGGGTCATCTGGGGTAGATTGAGTTTCTATTGAAGCAGAGGAAGGACCAGTGTTTGCTGTGGGTACAGGTGAAGTTGGAGCAGGCGAGGTTGTAGATGGAGAATCATCGGATGTGGGAGTGTTATTCTAAGGAGCAGTGATGGATTGGACATCAGCAGGAGGTGGGGTGGAGGTGGGGGTGGAGGTGGAGGTGGAGGTGGAGATTTGATGTTGTGATATTCATCATAAAAATGTTCAAATAGAATATCAAAATCATTTTGAGATGTTGAAGGATCAGAGGATGAAGTAGGTACTGGTGTTTCAATGCTCGAAGTCAATGAATCAAGGGGAAATGTTTCATCGAATGAAACATTGACACTTTCTCTGATCGATCTATTTAAATGGTTGTATACCCTGAAAGAAGCTGATACTTTTGAATACCCAACAAAAACTCCTTCATTTGCTCTGGCTTCAAATTTGTTGAGTTTGTCTTTATCATTAAGAATAAAGCATGAACTTCCAAAAATATGGAAAAATTTGACATTTGGGATACGATTGTTGATCAGTTCATATGGAGTTTTGTTGTATGTTTTGTTGATAATTGAACGCTTTTGAGTAAAACATGCGGTGTTGATGGCTCTTGCCCATAAAGACAATGGAAGTTTTAAGAATGAAAGCATTGTACGTGCAGCTTCAACTAACGTACGATTTCGTCTTTCAACAACACCATTCTGTTGGGGAATTCGTGCAGCGGAAAATTGATGAGTGATGCCAACAAATTCAAGAATAGAATCAAGAATTCGATTCTTAAATTCAGTACCATTGCCAGTACGAATTGTTTGAACATTTAATTCCAGGTTCACTTGAGTTTTCTTGATGAATGCAATAATGATTTCTGCAGCTTTATCCTTTGAGCGTAAGAAATGAACCCATGTATATCTTGAGTAATCATCAACAATGACCGACACATATCGTTTGCCACCAAGACTTTGAACACTAGCTCATTGGTCCACATAAGTCCATGTGTAGTAGTTTAAGGGGTTTCGAAGTACTTGGTGTAGGTTTTGGTTTGTGAGACTTTTGGGTCATTTTTTCCATTTCACACGAAGAGCATAGATGATCTTTGTCAAAAGACACATCAGGTAATCCTGCCACGCGACCTCCTTTTACAAGTTTGTTCATGGTTGTGAAGTTGAGATGAGACAAACAACGATGCCATAACCATGACTCATTTGATGTTGCCTTAGAGACAAGACAAACTTTTTCAAGTGGAACAACATCATTCAGATTGATGGTGAATAGGTTTGTATCACGAGTTCCGGTTTGGAGTTCTTAACCTTCATATGTACGAACATCAAATCGTTTTGTACGAAAGTTGACTTCCAGGGTTTTGTCACAAAATTTACCGATGCTGAATAGATTATGAGAAAGATCTTCAACTTAAGAAACATTTCGAATAATAAGGTTAGGACGAATGATGTCTCCGAGTCCTAAGATAGAAGATTAATGATTATTTCCAAATTTGACCATTCCCAAATATTTGTCCCGATAGTTGGTTAGAAGATTTTTGTTTTCAATCATGTGCCTTGAACATCCAGAGTCAATGTACCACATATTCAACATAAAACAATTAAAACATTCTAGGTACCTAATCATGTATGGGTCCTTAACGATTAGTGACAGATGTTTTATGTAAAATTATTTTATGATCAATTTAGAGCTTTGAAGAACTGCAAGGAGGCAGTTCAGAATTTGTGGTTGCATGATTATTAGTAAATAATATTGGTCATTATTATATAATCATTGTAATTATGTAGTTGCCTTTTATTTTCCTTAAACTAAGGAGACGTTTCTGTCATTTGCTCCATATATTGTACATTGTAGTCACGTAATATAGCAAGGCATTGACCATATTAAATCTATCATGGTATCCGCCTAATCAATATCCTCTTCCTCTTCCAAAAATATTCGTCCCCTCCTCCTGGAACCCTAAACGTGCCATCTCCCACACCCCTCTTCTGTTCGCATCTTTCTGATCAATCTTCACCATGACTAATACTTTTTCTTCTTCAAACAATGAAACCACTTTTCCCATGAATACACTGCTTCATATGTTAACAATCAAACTCACTTCATCCAACTATCTTCTATGGCGCAACAATATGGTTCCCATTCTCACATATGAAAAGATGTTAGGCCATGTCGATAGTAGCGTCCCTTCTCCTCCGCCGACAATCATCGTCGATGACAACACTATGCCAAATCCGGCAGCCCTCACTTGGGCATAGACAGATCAAAAAGCCGTCATCTTGCTTCAATCTTCACTCACCGAAGAATCAACGGCGGAAGTTCTCGATCTTACATCTTCAAATAAGATTTGGGTTGCTCTTGAGGCAGCGTATAGTAATGCCTCTGTTGAAAGAGTTCACTCGTTGCGGGATGCTCTTCGTCATCTCTCTAAAGGGGCCTCAACTGTCTCTGAATTTTCCCGTAAATTTAAAACCATATGTGACTAACTCTCGGCTATCGGACATCCCGTTGTCGAGATTGACAAGGTTTATTGGTTCCTTTGTGGGTTAGGTCCATCATACGAGACTTTTTCTACCGCTATACGGGCTACAAAACCCACCCCGAAATTCTGTGAGCTCATCTCGCAATCAGAAAGTCATGAACTTTTCTTATTGTCATTGCATGGAAACCAAACATCTTCTGTTGCCTTTCATGCGCAACAAACCGCCAACCAAAATTATCCACAAAAATCCAACACTTATCGTGGGAACCATTCTATTCATCGTGGGAACAGTAACCGTGGTAGGGGTCGTGGTTCTAATCGCCGGCCACCCCATTGTCAAGTATGTCATACAAATGGACATTATGCTTCATCATGTCCGAATCTTGCTAATTATGCCACTCAAATTCCGACCACCGATGCCGCGTTAGCAACGACATTTCATGCTCAATGTCACGTTAACACAAACGCACCCGATTGGCACGTTGATTCGGGAGCAACGGATCACATGACTAACACATGTGAAAATCTACATCAAACAGGTCCTTATAAAGGTAACTCCCAAGTGTTATTTGCAGATGTTAAATCTCTACCTATAACTCATACGGGCCTTTCTCATATTAATAACAATATCTCTTTACGTAATGTTCTTGTTATTCCTAATCTCACCAAGAAATTACTTTCGGTCAGCAAACTAACCACTGATCATCCTGTTGATGTATTATTTTCTCAACCATTTTTTAATATTCAGGATCGGAAAACCAAAAAGGTTCTTGCTAGTGGTAGATGTGTGATGGACTCTATGTACTTCAAGATGAACACAAAGCTTTTGTTGCTACCAAAAACATTAAAAAGGAGTCATATGAATTGTGGCATACTCGTTTGGGCCATGTGTCGTTTGATGTTATTTCCGTTTTAAATAAATTAGGATTTTTATCTATTTCATCTTTGTTACCAAAACCGGTTTTATGCACTTCATGTCAACTTGCAAAAAGTTCACGTTTACCTTTTGCTAATAATGATCCACGATCATCCAATCCTTTAGATTTAATTCATTGTGATTTGTGGGGCCCTTCGCCACTTTGTTCTAAGGATGGATATCGTTATTATGTTATATTTGTTGATGATTATTCCAGGTTTACGTGGTTTTATCCTTTAAAAACAAAGAATGGTTTTTATTCGGTTTTAACAACTTTTATTAACCTTGCTCAAATCATGTGTTCAAGAAAGATCAAAATATTTTAAAGTGATGGCGGCACGGAATTTGTCAATCATACGGTTCGAAATTTTTTTGATGATAATGGAACCTTACACCGATTCTCTTGTCCATACACTCCACAACAAAATGGACAAGTAGAACGCATGCATAGTAATATTGTTGAAACCGGCTTAGCTATGCTTTTTAATGCAAGGTTCCAGCCTCTTATTGGGTGGATGCTTTTTCATCGGCAACATGTATTATTAATAGGGTTCCCACACCCTTGTTGGATCAAAAATACCATTTCAACTTATTTTTGATAAACCACCAAATTATGCCAATTTTCGGGCATATGGTTGTCAAGTTTTTCCGTACTTACGTGATTACTCACCACATAAACTTGCACCAAGAAGTATCTCATGCGTATTTATTGGTTATAGTACTGAACACAAGGGATATAGGTGTCTTGATCCAACATCTTCTCGCATTTTCATCACTCGGCATGCTCGATTTAAAGAAGAGGTATTTCCTTTCAAAGGCGATAATTATACATCTCATATTCGAAATTTAGAACTATCAACATTTTTAATTGATACGCCAGCTACTGTAGTTCAAAATCCGAATATTAACACTACTAGCCAAACTCCAAATCACCACCACCAAAATAACACCAACTGTCCACTTTGCCAACCCACTCCTACCTCTCCTTCGGCCCAACCACATAACTCACCCACCACCTTAAATATTAATCAGCTCCATAACAATAACCCACCACTAGAAAATTCCACAACCACCAATAATCCTCCACTAAATACTACCCATATACTCGAACCCCAATATGACCCCACCACCGAAATATTTTTTAACCCTCACCAAACAGAACCTTCTAACACCACATCCACTGAAACCAATATCACCGAGTCCAATACCACTGAGACCAATACTACTGAATATAATACGACCGAGCCCAATACCCCTGAGCCCAATACCACCGAGCCCAATACCACCGAATCTCATACCACCGAAAATAATACTACTGACCCAATTTTACCACAACAACAACAAACCTCTACCACCACATCCACCCATCCCATGCAAACCCGGTCAAAATCGGGTATTGTAAAAACCAAACATATCGCCAATTTTGCCTCACTTGCTCATAATCCTCTTCATGTTTCTTTATATGCCGAGATTGAACCAAAAAATTTTAAAGTTGCCTCCAAAGACTCAAAATGGGTTGATGCAATAAATGAAGAGCTTCAAGCTCTTGCTCACAACCAAACATGGACTTTAGTTCCACGTCCAACATCAACAAATATTATTGGATCCAAATGGGTATATCGTATCAAATATAAAGCGGAAGGTACAATTGAACGTTACAAAGCTCGATTAGTTGCTCAAGGATACACACAAATTCCGGGACTCGATTTTTCTCACACTTTTAGTCCCGTTGTGAAAGCCACTATGGTACATATTGTATTATCTATTGCGGTTCTCCAAAATGGGAAATTGCATCAACTTGATGTTAAGAATGCATTTCTCAATGGAAATTTAAAAGAAACCGTCTACATTGAGCAACCACCGGGATTTGTTGATTCTCGTTATCCCACACATGTTTGCAAACTTTCAAAAGCTATTTATGTTATTAGATAAGCACCACGAGCTTGGTTTCACCTGTTGAGTACGTTTCTCCAATCTTACGGTTTTCAATGTAGCCGTGCCGATACTTCATTGTTTATCTACCGCGGTGAATCATGCCTCATGTATTTGTTGGTCTATGTCGATGATCTCATTCTCACCGGCAATAATGAAACAAAAATCACATCCTTTATATCGGCTCTTTATAAGTTGTGAATATTAAAGATGGTCTATTTCTTACTCAATCCAAATATGCGGCCGACATTCTACAAAGGGCTAAACTTTATGATGCTAAACCGGAACCTACCCCTTTGTCTCCACATGTCTCGTTCACTAAAGACGGGGTACCATTTTTGATCCGACTATGTATCGTTCTCTTGTTGGCGCTCTTCAATATTTAACGATCACTCGACCGGATTTATCCTATGCGGTAAACTAAGTCTCTCAATTTTTACAAGCCCCAACCAATGATCACTTTCAAGCGCTAAAACGAATTCTCCGGTATGTCAAAGGCATTATATCATACGGTCTTACCTATAAGCGTCCAACAAACAACAAAATCATTGGTTACTCCGATGCTGATTGGGCACGATGCTTGGATACTCGTCGATCAACTTATGGTTATTCTATTTATTCAGGCGGCAATATTGTTTCTTGGAGTGCAAAGAAACAACCCACTATTTCCCGCTCAAGTTGTGAATCCGAATATCGTGCAATGGCAAACACGAAGGCAGAATTAGTTTGGATCACACACTTATTACGTGAATTACACGTCTTACCTCCGGATCGACCAACACTTCTATGTGACAACAAAAGTGCACTTTTCATGACTCAAAATCCAGTCGCACACAAAAGAGCAAAACATATAGATTTGGATTATCACTTTGTTCGAGAATTAGTCAACTCAAATAAACTAGTTACAAAATTCATTCCAACCAATCTTCAAGTCGCGGACATCTTTACTAAAAGTCTCCCTCGAGCTCAATTTGAGACTTTTCGCAACATGCTACTCTTGGGACCGCCACCTTTTCGATTGAAGGGGGATATTAGTAAATAATATTGGTCATTATTATATAATCATTGTAATTATGTAGTTGTCTTTTATTCTCCTTAAACTAAGGAGACGTTTCTGTCATTTGCTCCATATATTGTACATTGTAGTCACGTAATATAGCAAGGCATTGACCATATTAAATCTCTCAATGATCCAATAAGATTTATCATTTTTAATCCAGTTATATTTCACAAATGTTGAAGATTTCGCAGTTATTTTGTTATCTCTGTTTGAGGAACCTGAAGAGTCTGGTTTAGGTGCGGAATTTCCTCGAGACACTTGAAACACTTATTCCACAAATAAATAAAGATAACTCATGTAAACAAAAAACTCAAGATTTACATAATCAATTGTCAACTTTTCACGGTGCTCACACCAGGGAGGTTACCAGATTAAATAAGATAATCAATGATAAAAATATTGAAATATCAAATTTAAAGAACATGAAAACAATTCCAAATCACAAAGAAGATTTCCGCAAGCTATACCATGATTCAGCAGCTGAATTACAAAAAGAACGAGAATGGGCAAAAGCAGATGAAGCAAAGATGAATAATTATCAGGAACAATTGAAGACATCAGCTTCAGAATTTCAAAAACTAAATGAAAACATTCAAGATGTTAATGATAATCTTAAAAGTGAAATCGACGAACAATCATCCACAATATATAATCTCACAATCAAGAAAGAAAATGCTGAAGAACACTGCAAAAAATTGGAGCAGACAATTGTCAAATCAGGTCATACAAAACAAACAATCAAATTCAATGAACCAAAAGAATTCAGATATTACAACTCAAAAGCATGACTTGGAGCAAATAATCCTCATTATCTAGAAAAAGCCGTTGATGTTCTTACAAAGTTATACAATTATGATTACATGAACAAGGGAATCTGGCAAAGCTTTCTTCATATGCCGGATGAAGAAGCAGAAATTGAGAAATTCAACAGAGAGAAGAAGGAATATGCTCAAATCAGTTTCAGTTATTCTGCTTTGAACACTACATACGAAAAGAAGAAAGCAAAATTTAAAAATCATGAATACTTCCCAATTATCACTCTAGAAGAATTCTCAATACCCGATGATGCAGTTCTAAGACAAATTGTTGAACCCAAGCTTTATGTTCCACCTTTGATTTTAGAAAAGAAAATTGTTCAACTTAAATCTGAAATTGATGAAACTCATAAAACTTTTGATAAGGAAAAATTAGATCTTCAAACAAAAATGCATAAATTAGAAGATACAATTTCAGAACTAAAACCTTTAATTGATAAAAGTGCTTTACAAAATTCTAAAGCTCCATTAATAGGTAATGCACCTGTTAATCAAGTGCCAATCATTTTGAGAAAAAAACTCTATTCCACCCATTTTAGTTGTTTCAGATAGAAAATTAGAGTCTCGGAGTAAGGAGTCCAAGCCCGATGGAGTCAAAGGAGCCAAGCAGTCTGAGAAGCCTATTTCAACTAGGACTAGTATATTTAAGAAGCCTAGCGAGCTTAAGAAGTATAGACCACATACGTCTTTGGTTTCTTCTTTCGCTGTTAAAAATAATTGTAATAACTCCAGATATTTTAAAACTCCTTTAATGGCTTATGGAATTTTTTATGATGCTTCTGTTTATCGTCCTGTTAATTACTCTGTTAATTTTGCTAATATGGTGGTTAAATATAATAAATCTGGTAGAAATGTACATTTTGATAAAAAGACGAATAAACCTATTTCTCGGTATGATGAACAATATTTTATTAAGATTAATGCTCCATGTGATCCTAGAAACGTTGTTCTTCATAAGAATGGTCAAATTATTAAATCATGTAACACTTGTTTCTGACACCCATGCAAGACATCTTTCTCTCGTCCACCAAAACCTAATAAAAAAGGTTAATCTTCACATGTTTCCAAACAACCAAATGCTTCTTCCAAAAACCCACCAAGCTCCGATACCAATTGAGAGAACTGAAATGAGCATCAATCCATTGAATCCATGAAACTTGGAGAAGAAGAATGAGGGTTTTAGTGAGAGAAAGTAGACCAAAGGAGGAGAGAACTTTCTTAAGTGTGTGTTTGATTAATGAAGGAAAGTTACAATTAGTGATTAAACATTAGCTACTTATACCCTATCACTTATTGTCTATGGTAATCATAATCACTAGTGTAAACATATACAATGTGTGATTTCTGAATTCAATGATTAAGCAACAATAACAATGAAATTGGAAGATTAGATGGGAAGAACAAGATGAAGCTTTGCACCAAAATAATACGTTCTTTTTCAAATGACGGCAAAGAATGGTCAATACTAGGTTACAACTAGGTATTTATACCTAGGCCTAGTATTGACTAATTACATAAAATCACCCTAGACTATTTGTTACAATAAATGTCACATTACACCCCTAGACTATTGAATACATTAAAATGTGACCCAACAATCTCCCCCTTTGTAACAATAGTCTGGAAAGCATATCTTTGAAGTCTTCATCTTTAGCCAAAGCTTAGTCTTGTAGATATTTCGTTGCATAATAATCAGGATCAGGCTTGAGCTTTGTTTGTCTGTGAAAATGAATACTTCTTGTAGCTTTTCAACCACAAAAAGTATTTTGAAGACTTTACTTTGAAGATACATATTGATCGAGTAAAACTGAGACCCATGATGATAGAGAGATTAACAGCGGAAGTCTTTTCTTGAAGTTTGTGGCTTTATGTCGATCAATGAATTTTTGATAATTGTTGTTCGGGAAATTTGTTGATAAGGTTTATGCTCCCCCTCAAACAGACAATTATTTCTTCATGGAGTCATCGGTTCCTTGTTTACTCCCCCTTCACAGGTGCATATATGTCTTTTTGATGTGGAGTAAGTTAGGCTAGTATATTCTCCCCCTCATGATGAGCAAGATTTATCTGAAGCATCATGGAACAGGAAAAATCTCCGAATCTCGTTGATGAAAATGTGTTTAATAATGATACATTCATTTTTTGAACGAATCAATATATAACACAGTTTGCAGCATAGTCAAATAGGGTAAGCTGGGATCACAAAGATTTCCCGTTACCACGACGGTTGAAAAACGGTGTGACCTACGTTCAGTGTTGGCTTTGAAGTTAGCACTGGTAGGATTTCCATTCAATCATCGTGGAATACCAATAAGTGTGGTATCACTATGAATGTTCCGGCAGTATCACTAGGATATGCTTGGTGGAATGCCTGCGTACTAGAGAAATATAATTCGGTTCTAGACTCTGGACGTGGACAAACGAATGCGAGGACTGGAGGTGGGTCCTCTTTTTCAATATCAACAATCTCCAAATGAGATGTCGATAGTGTATGTGTTAATCTCCGTGATTTTGAAACAGATATTTTTCGTACTTGAGTGGCTAGTGGGGTTGTGCATTGCATCACTGGGTCCATGATGACTTTTTAAATATCAGAGAGCAACATATGCAATCTGATGAAAATGTGGCTACCCAGCTTTTTAATCCGTTAGGTGAAGGTTTTCCGTTTTCTTTGACCCTGTCACACACTCTTTACACTAGCTCACTTTTTCACTTTTCGACTACTCCCTCGTTTCATTTCATTAGCTGACTTGCACCCCATTCTTCATCCCCCTCTCAATTTTTCTGCTCACCCCAATCAAGATCTCATGATACTTGATTCTGCTCACCTAGACCTAAGGACCCTCACAGTATGGCCTATATTGTAGGTGGCTCCTAGGGAAGATCATGCTGATTTTAGCAGATCATAGGAGTTATTTGAGAGTGAACTATAACGCTCATGTGCAATTTAGTCATCATTTGAAATCGATCAATTTTAATAGTCAGAACAGAGATTGATGAAGCTAAGATCTTAAACAAATGCAATCTTTACTCAATAAGTTCAGTAAAGAGATCGTTTACGAATAAGATCTAAGCCTAACCAAATAATGTTCTAACAAAAGATTTTGATGTGAAGATCGAATTTTGAATGAAACATTTGTCATTTAAAATATTTGAGAGAGTAAGTAACGAGAACTAAAAGAAGTTGTAATAAACAGATACAATCTTTACTGAATAAATTCAGTAAAGAGATCGATTACGGATAGAACACCAACTTATAACTATCGTTACATGTAAAACGTTTTTGATTTTGAATGAAGAAGTTAAGATCGAAGCAACAAAAATTAAAAGGAGTTGTAATAGACAGATGCAATCTTTACTGAATAAATTCAGTAAAGAGATCGTTTACGAACATTACAACAACTTATAATGATAGTTGCAATCAAAAACAATTTTGGATTAACACACTTACCTTTTAGGTTCTGTATTGATTTATGAGATTTTTGAGCAACGAGAATCATAAGACTTTGTAATAAACAGATGCAATCTTTACTAAAGTTTTAGTAAAGAGATCATTTACGGATATTACACCGACTTGTGATCAACGTTGCTAACAGAAAAAGGTTTGTTTGTTTTATTCTTTGAAATTTTCTCCCCCTAGAAATAACAATTCTCCCCCTAGGATTAGTATTTCTCCCCCTCGACAAAACAAAGGTATTAAAAAGTTTATTCGAGTAGAGATGTACCTTAAACATCGTCGGAGGGGTGGAGAAGAGGTCTTGCATTTATGGTTGTTTGAGCTCGTGCTTTCTGGTTGTGAGCGGGTTCTGAATCTGAGTTGATCAGAAGCCATTCTCCATTGAGGCTCGGGTTTCAAGCGGATGTACTTGAAAGCCATTGCTTTAAAGTGCGAGTCATATACTGATGTGTATATAAGTCATCACTTCGAAAGATTTAAGCAATGAAAAGCATTTTGCAGAAACAAAATTGAAATTTAAAGCGTAGAAACGAGTTATGTTTTGAGATTTAACATACCAAGATTAGACACAAGAAAGTTAAACCGTTTTTCGTCTAAAGCCTTGGTAAATAAATCAGCTAACTGAAAGTCGGTGGATACGAAGTTCAATTCCACATTTCCTTTTTCAACGTGATCTTTGATAAAATGATATCGAAGATCAATATGTTTAGTTTTGGAATGTTGAACAGGATTGCATGAAATTGCAATTGCACTTCGTGAGTCACAATATAAAGGGATACAGCTGTATGAAAAGCTGTAGTCTTTCAATTGTGACTGCATTCAAATTACCTGGGATAGGCAGCTTGCAGCAGCAACATACTCCGCTTCGGCAGTTGAAAGAGATACACAATTTTGTTTCATTGATGACCAGCTCACCAATTTATCCCCAAGAAATTGATCACCTCCAGAAGTGCTTTTACGATCCAACATACAACCAGCATGATCAGCATCAGAGAATGAAGACAAGTCAAATGAAGTTTCTTTGGGATACCAAAGACCAAGATCTCGAGTACCTTTTAAGTAACGAAAGATGCGTTTGACTGCTTGAAAATGAGACTCTTTGGGAGCAGCCTGATATCGAGCACACACGCAAGTCGAGAAGATAATATCTGGTCGACTAGCAGTTAGATATAGTAATGACCCTATCATGCCGCGGAAGTTGGTTACATCAACCAGCTTACCATCGGGATCATCATTCAATTTTCAGCCAGGTGACATTGGTGTAGAGATTGGTTTACAGTCATCCATCAGATACTTCTTCAGTAAGCCAGTGATATATTTTGATTGATTTATGAAGATCCCGGTAGGTAACTGACGAACCTGTAGACCGAGAAAGAAATTCATCTCCCCCATCATACTCATTTCAAATCTTTTGATCATGAGATCTGAAAATCGTTTACAATATTTAGGATTTGTGGAACCAAAAATAATATCATCTACATAGATCTGAATGAGAACGATATCCTCCCCTTGGCATTTGATGAACAGAGTTGTGTCCACTTTGCCTTTTGAAAAGCCAGAGTCGACTAAAAATTTTGATAGAACATCATACCACGCACGAGGAGCTTGCTTCAGACCATATAAAGCATTATCAAGAATGTAGACATGGTTAGGAAAGTGTGGATCGACAAATCCTTCAGGTTGATGAACGAAGACTTCTTCACTAAGAATGCCATTAAGAAATGCAGTTTTGACATCCATTTGATAGATTGTAAAATTCTTATGAGCTGCATATGCCAGAAATATTCGGATGGCTTCTATTCTTGCAACTGGGGCAAAAGTTTCTTCATAATCGATGCCCTCTTGTTGATAATACCCTCTAGCAACCAGGAGTGCTTTATTTCGAATAACAATCCCATTTTCATCCTTTTTGTTCTTAAAGATCCATTTCGTACCAACAACAGACTTCCCAGGTGGTTTTGGAACTAGACGCCAAACTTTCAATCGTTCAAATTGATTGATTTCCTCTTGCATTGCAAGAATCCAGTCTGGGTCTGTGAGAGCTTCGCGGACTTTCTTAGGTTCATTAGAGCTTAAAAAAGATGAGTATTGACATTCATCAGCAGTTGCTCTACGAGTTTGAACAGAAGATTCAGGATTTCCAATTACTTGATGTAAAGGATGCTCTTTGGTCCATTTCAGAGTATGAGGAAGTGGAAGTTGACCTGGAATTATGTTGGAGGTATCAGTGAATGCAGGATGCGGGATCACAGCAGTTTGAGTGTTTGATGTAGAAGGTGGAGGATCAACTTTTTGAACATTGAATTTTGAGAAATCAATCACCAACTTTGGAGCTTGAGCTGGTGCAATGATTAAATCAGAAGCACCGACAGCTTGAGTAGGAGGTGAAGGAACATCCAGTGATAATTGAGTTCCCATGGATGACGAAGAAGAGTCTGAATTTGATACTGACTCGGTGTTATCTGGAGCAGCAGATGTTGGAGATGGAGAATCAGGGGAACTTGGAATTTGCATCTCAGGGACAGTGATAGACTGAACATCTGCAGCTGAAGGGAATGGAACGCCAGCCTCCTGAAGTAATGTATGTTTGATGTTATGATATTCATCATAAAAATGTTCAAATAAAACATCGAAGTCATTTTCAGAGGTGGAAGGAGATGAAGAGGGTGCAGGAGATTTGATATATGAGGTTAGTGAATCAAGAGGAAATGTCTCATCAAAAGTAACATTTACACTTTCTCTTATCATCCGATTTGATCGATTATAAACTCTAAACGATGCAGATTCACGTGAATACCCAACAAAGACCCCTTCATCAGCTTTTGCTTCAAATTTATTCAATTTATCTTTGTCATTTAAGATGAAGCAACGAGTCCCAAAAACATGGAGAAATTTAACATTTGGGATTCTTATATTTATCAATTCATACGGTGTTTTGTTGTAGGTTTTGTTGATGATAGAACGATTTTGAGTGAAACATGCCGTGTTGATGGCTTCAGCCCACAGAGATAGAGGTAGTTTGGAATATGAAAGCATTGTGCGGGCTGCTTCAACTAAGGTACGATTTCTTCGTTCAACGACTCCATTCTGTTGTGGAGTTCTAGCAGCGGAAAATTGATGGGTTATACCAACAGATTCAAGATAAGAATCTAGGGTTTGATTCTTAAACTCAGTTCCATTATCAGTCTGAATGGTATTGACGTTCAAGTCCAGATTTGTCTGAGTTTTCTTGATAAAGGCGATAATAGTATCAGCAGCTTCATCTTTGGTACGTAAGAAGCGAACCCAGGTATAACGTGAGTAGTCATCAATAATTACTAACACATACCGCTTACCAGCAATTGATTGTACACTCATTGGTCCACATAGATCCATGTGAAGCAATTCAAGCGGTTTGGATGTACTTTGAACTGGTTTTGACTTGTGTGACGTCTTCTTCATCTTTCCCATTTCACAAGACGAACAAAGATGATCTTTTTCAAATGAAACATCTGGAAGTCCAGACACATGACCACCCTTGACCAACTTGTTAATAGTTTTGAAATTAAGATGTGAGAGGCGGCGGTGCCATAGCCAGGACTCATTAGACGTTGCTTTTGAGACTAAACACACCTCTTCAAGAGGGACCACATCATTCAAGTTGATAGTGAAAAGATTTGTATCACGGGTGCCGGTTAGAAGTTCCTTACCTTCATAAGTACGAACTGCACATTTCTTAGTTCAAAAATTGACTTCCAAGGTTTTATCACAAAATTGCCCAATGCTAAAAAGATTGTGAGCAAGATCTTCGACATAAGTCACATTTCGAATGATTAGATTTTCACGAATGATATCCCCAATGCCCATGATGGCAGTTAAATGGTCATTACCAAATCGAACAGTGCCCAAATATTTTTCTCTAAAATTTGTTAACAATTCCTTGTTGCCAGTCATATGCCTTGAACAACCAGAATCAAGGTACCATGTATTCTACATAAAACAATTAAAACAATTTAGGTACCCAATCAATTATGGGTCCTCTACGATTAGTAATGGATGTTTTATGTAGATTTTACTGACGGATTAATTTAGAGATTTTGGGGAACTGCTAGGAGGCAATGCTGTGTTGGTGTTTTGACAGACCATTTAAATTTTTTCTCGGGGGAATGTAAGATCCAGTTTGAATGTTCATTCTTGATCCAATTGTAATGAACAAACGTGGATTTTGTGTTATGCATTCTTGATTTGGTTTTCGGAGAATTGGAAGAAGTACATGAATTTGACGATTTAGGAGTGGAGATACCTCGAGATACATGACGTTGAGTGTGCAGAATTTTATTAGAGACGGATGATTTAGCGGAAGAAACATTCATCGGTTTGTGACCTTGTGGAGATGAATGTTTTCGTTTAGTGTTCAGTGGACGAGAAGCAGATGTGTTGCATGGGTACGGGAAACAAGGTTTGCAGGACTTAACAACTTTACCAGATCGGTGAAGAACATCGATTCTAGGACCACATGGAGAATCCAGCCTAATAAAATATCGTTCATCATACTGAGAAATTTGTTTATTTGTTTGTTTGTCACAATATATCTTTTTACCGGTTTTATCATATTTAACAAGCATATTATCACCATTCACAGAATAATTCACAGGACGATAAACAGCAGAATCATAAATAATACCAAAAGCCAATTTATGAGCAATAAAATCCATGGAGTTATTACATTTATTATTAACAGGAAAAGAAGAAACTAAAAACGACGATGGACTAGACTTCTTAAGTTCCTTTGACTTAAGTATACTAGAGCCGGACGACTTAGACTTCTTAAACTGAGTTGCTCCTCTGTCTCCGATTGGCATGGGCTTCGCAAGCTTCAATTCTAAGGTTTTATCTGAAACATTTAAAACAGTTGAGTGAGAGCTTCTTTTTAAAATAGCAGAGATTTTAATTGTAGAAGTCTTTTCAAGAGTTTTAGTTTGAGCAGAAGAATCATTTTGAAGACAAGAAGAATTGGTTTTAACGAGTTTATCTTCTAATTCATAAATTTTGGTTTGTAAAATTGATTTTTCTTTGTCAAATGCCTTATTTGTTTCATCAATTTCAGTTTCCAATTGGCAAATTTTCTTTTCGAGGATTAAAGATGGAATGTAGAGCTTTCATGTCATTTTTTTTTGAACAACAGAATTCCCTTTGATCTCAAATTTTTCCGGAGTTATTATTGGAAAGTATTCATCGTTTTCAAACTTTGCCTTTTTAGTTTCATATGTTTTATTTAATTCAGCATAGTTGAAACTAAATTGTGCGTTCTCCTTCTTTGCTCTGTTGAATGTCTCAATTTCTTTTTCTTCATCAGTTACTCTCATGAAGCTCTGCCAGATATCTCTTTGCATGTAACTATAGTCATATAGTGTTGGAAGCACCCTACATGCCTTGCTGAGATATCCTGGGTTGTCCGCACCTAGACCTTGTTTTGAATTAAAGAATTTGAACTCTTTTGGTTTATTCAGATGAATTGTTTGATCAGTGTTTCCTCGTTTTGCAATTAATTCTTCAAGGTGTTTAATGTGAGCGACTAACTGATCTTTGTCGTAGGTGAGACGATTGATGAATGACTGTTGACTATTTATCTCTTGTGATGATTGGTTTGTTTGATTGCTTAATTTGTCTGTTAATTCTTTGATTTGTTTGTTTAAAGATTTGAATTGATTTTCATTATCTTCAAATTCTTGTTGTTTACGTTCCAACCAGTTCTTTGTAAGTTGATATTCATGAAATGTTTCAATATATAATTTGTAATATTTATCATTACGTTCATTTGATATTGAACTCGTTGAATTTTTAAGATTCTGAATTTCAGTTTCTTTTTCTGAGATCGTATGTGACAAATTTTGAATTTCAGATTCATATTGTACCTTTATTTCTGATGCCTGTGTTTGTAAATCCTGAATTTCCAGTGTAAAAGATTTATTTTGTTTAATGTGATTAACAAGTTGCTCACCGAGATGAGCAGTTTGTTTACATTGATTTTCTAAATCGGTTAAACGTTCCAAAAGTTGTGTATTCATATCCTTTTCGAGTAAAATCGTTTGTTTTAGAGAATCAATCTCAGAATTCAGATTATTATCAAAACATGTATCGAATCAGTGGAAAAATCAGAAGTAGATAAAAGAGAATTGATTACCTCAATTTCCTTTTTGGCTTCCTCATTGACACGGTCTGAAATTTCAGCATTCTCTCTTTTGCAATGAAGCACAAGTTTGCAGAATGTTCTTCATCTTCTTGATCTGAATCTTCCATCCACTGAAGGTCTTCTGCTAACATCACTTTCCCAGACTCAATTTGTTTTGCCATTAACATCTTTCGTTTGAAATATTCAGAGTCACGAACTTTAGGTTTCGTGCAATCACGAGAGAAGTGACCAGCAACACCACAATTATAGCATTTCTTTGTAGGATCCAAAGGTGTCATGGTTGGCTTATCAGTTGAAGCGGAAGCAGATTGAGCTTGTTTAAAGTTGGATGAAGATCGCAGATTGTTGTTTGTGGGCTTTGAATAAAATTTCTTCTCATATTTAGAGATGAGAGACATGGCTTGCAGCACTTCTTGAAGTTCTTTCTCCAATTCATCAATTTTTTGAGAAGTGGGTTCTTCTGCTTTTTCTTTCGATTTAGCAGTTTCATTTAACTGATGATGTTGTTTGGTAAGAAGTGCAAGAGTATCTTGTGTCTCTTGTTTTGTTTTTGCCATTTTACTCACCATTGGTGCATTTTGGTACAAATATTCATACAGCTCATGAATATCTATCAGACTTAGATCTTTATGCTGCATAGCACTGTTACCAAACATTTCCCACTCAGGAAGAAGACTGGTGATGAATTTGATGTTGATCTCTAGATTTCCCTTGGATAGACTATTTTTACGGAGATCATTCAGTAGATTACGGTATCGACGGTAGGTGCTTTGCAAATCTTCCCCTGCTGTGGCTTTAAAGTTTTGATAGGAGTTTAACGTAGTAACCATTTTAGCCTTATTCCCAAGGACTGTTCCCTCCATTTGTTTTCTAATCTCATCCCATAGTTCTTTACCACTTTCAAGACTGTCTAAGTTGTTGTAGATGTCATTCGGTAAACCTTGGAGCATGAAAGAATATGCCTGTAGATCTGCTTTGGCACGTTGCCTTTGCTGAGCATTATATCTGGCAGCGGGAATGAGAAATCGACCGCCAACAACTGGAGGATTTGCATCAGGAGAATCAACAACATCTTCGTAAAATTTAGCATTTCCATTCTCAAGAGACTCGAGAATTTCAGCAGCTAACTCTTGGTTTTTGATAAAGTGGAGAAACCTTTTCTTCCACTAAGCATACTCACCTCTGAATAAGACTGGAGGTTTATGATCAGACCCAATCAATAGTGCTTCTCTTGAAGTCATTGCTTGTTTGAATGGATAAAACTTCAATTATTTCAAGAGAGGAAAAAAAAGTAATTTTAAAAATGTTCAAATTGGCCGGATATGATAAAAAACACTTTAAATATGTCCTAGATTTTTGAATTGATCAAAAACGACGATCGGGTTAGAAACTGGAGCTAAACGAAGTTTGGAAATTGACCGAAAAATCACAAAAACGCATATAAAGTGATTGAAACAGGTCTTTTCGGGCCAGGAGGTTGGGTAAACCGCCTACTCGTGGGCGTGAAATGGACACCCGAGCTGAAAGTTATGATCGTTTTTATACAGCCCCTTTTGTCACGCGATTTTGAGAAGTTCGGGCCGAACTGTGGAAATGTTCGGGCCGAACTGTGGAAATGTTCGGGCCGAGATCTCTGTTCGGGCCGAAGATAGTGTTCGGGCCGAAGATGAAGTTCGGGCCGAAGATGAGGTTCGGGCCGAAGATGGTGTTCGGGCCGAAGATGAAGTTCGGGCCGATGATGAAGTTCGGGCCGAAGATGAAGTTCGGGCCGATGATGAAGTTCGGGCCGAAGATGAAGTTCGGGCCGAAGATGAAGTTCGGGCCGAAGATGGTGTTCGGGCCGGGAACAGGGAAGAGTTCGGGCCGAACTTGTTCTTGGCAGTGACGAACGAACCAGCTATTTTTCTCACTAAATCGATCCTAGAATGCTCAATACTTAAAAAAATCGAGTGATTCAAATCTCAAAATGCTCGAAAATTGATTTCGCACGTAATGGTATAATAAAATCGATTGAAACACAACAAATCAGATGGTAATTTCGATTTAACAGAGGAAAAAATGTGTTTTAATGGTTTTCTTGAAAATCAACGAATTAGGATCAATTCTTGATGGATTTAATCGAAACTTGATTCTAAAATGCTTAGAATTACAAGATGAATGTAATGAACAAAGAATATACACGATTTAAACCTCAAATTCCGATTTTTGATTCTTGAGTTCTTCACCAAAAACTTCAAAACTTTGCTTAATCTTCACTGAAATGGATCGAATCAATGGAGATTTATGCTCTGATACCAATTGTGAGTTCTGAATTCAATGATTAAGCAACAATAACAATGAAATTGGAAGATTAGATGGGAAGAACAAGATGAAGCTTTGCACCAAAATAATACGTTCTTTTTCAAATGACGGCAAAGAATGGTCAATACTAGGTTACAACTAGGTATTTATACCTAGGCACAGTATTGACTAATTACATAAAATCACCCTATACTATTTGTTACAATAAATGTCACATTACACCCCTAGACTATTGAATACATTAAAATGTGACCCAACACAATGTGTCACAACTAGTCCCTAAACTATTGAATACAATTAAATAAGTCCTAACAAAAACAGATCCGCAGCAACGCGCGACAACTTACTTGACTTGTTTATATCGATATGCATGAAATTGATAATATAATAAAACTATCGGATCAAAACTTGAATTAATACCTCTGATTTCGGGAATTTAATCGTAATCTTCAAAACTTTCTTCCAAAACTTCAACCTAACACCGTGATCTTCAAACTCTTTCTAATTTCTTGTTGATTGTGGATACAATCAATTAAGATTTTAGCTCTGATACCAATTGTGAATGTATAATCTGTGATTAATCTACGATTAAATTTGAATCAATTGAGATTAACAAGATTGAGATGTGTAAGATCAGAGCACTAGGTGTGGTGCCAACTAGTTATACCCATGTTAAAGGCGCGTTTGCGTCTTTAAAATGGTTTTAACACACACCTCAAAATTACCCTCTTTCGTTTAACATTCATATAACATTCTTTTGGAATATACAAAAATATCTCAAACCAATCACAATTAATAGAAACAAAAAAGAAAATAAAAAAGAAACTCATTTACATATGTGGCAGACGTTATTCTCTTGACGAAACCATCCTTGGCGAAAAGTACGTATGGTATTATAAAATACCATTTAGCGACGCTAAAGTGGCCTTAACATGACTTTAACATGTTCATGCCTCGTGTTCTTAGAGAAAAAGTAAATGATAATTAACTTTGTTTAGAAGATGAGTCAATTGATTACAATGCAAAGCTTAGTTACAATTAGTCATAAACCAAAGTATTTATACGAAGTAGTATGGATTACTTATCACTAATTATACTTAATTACAATTTATAGAAATGAAAGGAAGTTTCAAAGCACTTATAAAAAATAATTTTTCTCTTAAACGACATTGAACCACGTACATAGATCATTATATCAAAACTGAGATGTTTATTTATTTAACATGATAAGTAAATAATAATATAAAATTAAATTAACAATTTAATCTTGTAAGAAGACGAGATTTAACTTCATCTTCTGCGGCACCGGGGATCCTAGCCACTACATCTTGACGCATGACATGATTAACACATGCCATGCTTGCATGGTGGACTTCTGCGCCCATTTCTCGTAGTGCTCCCATTAACTTCGCCGCCGGCATGTCCCTGTTGCCGGAGTTCACTCTTATCATCGCATCCTCACCCACCAATTTCACCTCCACTTCAACTAATTCCATCACTTTGTTCCTCGTCGCTTTACTGACTTTTACGGTTGGAAAAGTTTCGGTCATTTCCACCTTGACTTTCTTTAACTTCGGATGGGTGTCGTTGACCGCATGCAACTCAGATTCCAATCGGTCAACTTGTTCTTTCAGTTCGTTGATGTAAGCGACAGCATCGGCGAGCAATGACGCTTTGTCCATCCGGGAGACGTTTGGTACGACTGACCGGAGCGTGTAGAATCGCTGGTTGAGCTTCTCACGCCGTTGTCGCTCAGCTTCCACGTGGTTCATCGGAGGAGATATCTCATTTCCTTTCTTTTTCACACGTTTTTTGGTGGGTTTAAGAACCACCTGGCAATCGGAATCTGAATGTTCGGATGGAGAATCTGATGTAATAGTACTAGGTTTCTTGGGTTCTTGTTCGAATATGGCGGCACCAAAATCCATAATGTTCATGCTAGCGTCTTCCGGAGATCCATCCATCATATCTTGGAAAGAAATCAAACGTTGGTTCGTCGTCAAGTTGGGTTCTTTTTGTACCATCACCAGAGACGGTGAATATCCGGCACCAAATAAAGAATTTGCGTGATGTGCTAAATTTGATTCCGTTTGATTTATGAGATGATAAGACCCCACTTCCACAACTCCCTTAGCCGTCGGAACATAAACAAGTGTCTCTACGCCATGGAAATGCGCGTCTTTAGCTCTGTCACAATTGACGGAGATAACGTTATGAGCTCCGGTCAACCAGATGACGGAACGTGACGCCAATGCTTTGGCCGGAGTTGAGCCGTCGCCTAACGTGAATGATCTGGTCAACGAGATGACGTAAAACCAGTCGGTGTCGACGGGGTTTTGGGATTTAAGGGGTGGTTTGTTAGGGTTTTGGAGAAAGTAACCGTCGGCCCAGTTCAAACCGAGATGACCGTCGTCGTTGTTGACTGTCTGCCAGAAGATGGCGTAAGCCCATGGGTGATGCGGCTGGCTTTGGAGGAGGAATTGAAGCTTTTTGTGACACGGCGGCGGATTGTTTTGATTTTGATGATGATTGGGGAAGGATGCGATTGAGGAAGATAAAGAAGGTGAAAGAATTGGAAAATCATTCATGTTTAAATCATACGAAATTATGGGACTGAATGACATAATATATATACTCACGATGGGAGAGTGTGTCGGCGAAACAATATATGAATAAAAAACTATTGTATTATTACCTACTTTTTGTAAAGAGAAAAATTAGAATTCATAACAACACATAGGATGTGGTAAAAATGTTATGAAACCCGATTCATTGAAATTCAGTATCGTGCGAATAAAAGGATTTCATTAAAAAGGGATAATTTTTGCCTTTGAATTTGAACCATTGTTAAAAATAATGTGATTTTTAAATTAAATTATTTTATTTATTTAAAGAATCAATACGATTAATCTGTGTTGTCATTTTTTACTCTATATAAAAATGTTAAGACACATGTTAACAAATTATATATTAGTCAACAAGCACCTAGCTCCTATATAAAAATGTTAAGACGTATGTTAGCAAATTATATACTTCCTCCTATTTAAAATAAGTGATACATTGTTGATTTCATAAGTTTTGAGGCAAAAGATGGTAATAAGGGTTAAATTAAATTAATTTGATGATTAGTGTGCAATGGGTCCCACATTTTTTGAATAAAGTAAGGTTAATGATGTTTAAAAGTAAAAGTACGAGTAAGTTAGTCTTTTCACTTTATTAAAGTAGGTAGTTAGTGGGTTTGTGACCCACTACTTTTTACCAATTAAGGTAAAATTTCAAAGTGTATCACTTATTTTGACACACCCAAATATGAAAAGTGTATCACATATTTTAAATCGGAGGAAGTATGAGTCAACAAGCACCTACCCCTGCATTTTAAGTATCATCATTTAATTAATAAAAGTAGAAATTTTCAATTCAAGTAATAACGATTGGATTGTATCTCCTTGAAAAAACTCTCCCCCTCCTGCGTTTCGGTTATCTTCTTGCGTTTCTGAGTAGTTACTTTGTGTTATCAATAATTCTATTGTTGTGGAATCATACCGACAAACTACATAAAATCCTGAGTGTTGGAACATATAGAGCGCATAAAAACCTTAAAAGACATGAACTATTGATGCACGCATGTGTTGCCATGGATTATTGCATGTAAGGATAGTAACTAATAAAAGAAGTTACAATAGGGGTTTTCAAGTCTTTGAAGAAAAAAGGGGTCAAAAAATCAAAATCTGGATTTAAGGTATTTTTGTTAGTTTTTATGGCTTGAATATGTTCCTTTCTTCATATTATTAATCTTAGAATCAAGTTTCAATCAATTCCAATCTGTTTTGACAATGAAATTTCGATATTGGTAAAACACCATTAAACATTGAACAAATCTGTAAATTCAAAATTTGGATTAGATTGTGTTTGTTTTTAGTCAAAATTTTTGGAATGGACCGAAGGAAAACGAGTTTAGAACATATTGAAAAAAGAATCAATCGTTTTGGTTAAGATTTGAGCAAGTTAGGATCATTTTTGAGCAATATTCGTCACTCTCGGTACCGTTCTGCTCGACACAGAGCAAAGATCTCGGCTCGACACTGAAGAACAATCTCGACTTGAGAACCTTAAACATCTCGACCCGAGAACCATAAACATCTCGGCCCGAGATCCTCAAACATCTCGACTCGAGAACCTCAAACATCTCGACTCGAGAACCTCAAACAACTCGACCCGAGATCCTCAAACATCTCGACTCGAGAACATCAAAGATCTCGACCCGAGAACTACAAACATCTCGACCCGAGATCTTTTCAAAACACTTCAAATTTTTACCCCGTCGAAATCTCAACTTAACCAAGCAAACATGACTTCCAAAGATACCTTGTCCATCGGATCAGATACTAAACCACATGTTCTCTACCGAGGAGAATATGGTCCGTGGAAGAAACGTTTTCTCCATTTCATCCTAAGTCAGCCGACGGGTCCACTAATCCTCGAATCCCTTGAAAAAGGTCCAGCTAAATTCTTTCAAACTGTGGTCGGTAACCCAAACTCTACACCACCGGTAATAGGAGGTATGTTCCCAGTTCCCCCAGAGGAGTACGATCAAGGACAAAAAGAAAGGGCAAGAGTTGACGTATATGCACACTCATACATGCTGCAAGGTCTTCCAAATGAAATATACAGCAGTCTCGACAGTTTTGAGAGTGGCAAGGAACTCTGGGATGAGATCCGCAAACAGATGGAGGGAACTGACATTGGCAACAAAGCAAAAATGGTATCAACCCTTAATGCTTACGGCCAGTTTAAAATAAATCCAGCAGAAGAACTACAAACCACCTACCACAGGTTCTGCAACATGCTGAATGATCTTCGCAAGAACAACCTCGTGAAGGGAAACCTTGAAATCAACATCAAATTCATCCAGTCTCTTCTCCCTGTATGGGCAAAATTCGGAAACAGTGCAATGCAACACAAAGATTTGGGCCTGATAGATGTTCATGAACTATATAAATATCTGCATCAGAGTGAGCCAATGGTCAAAGGAATTGCCCAATCCAAGCAAGAGAGTACTGATGCTCTTGCATTGTTAACCAAACAAAATCAAGCTTTAACCAAAGGAGTTAATGGAGCCCTAATGGCCGCTCAATCAAAGGAGTTTGTTAAAGAAGAACCAGAGACTCTTATCCCTGAGGGTACAAATGAAGAAATCGAGTCGTACCATCAAGCCATGGCTTTCATCTCAGGCTACAACAACAAATACCACAACAAGCCAACTAACAAAAACCTGAGATTATCCTCAAATTTCAAATTTAACACACCTTCATTCACTCCAAACAACAAGACACCATCTTCCACTATTGAGCTACCTAAAAAATGTTACAACTGCGGCATGACTGGACACTTTGCCAAAGAATGTAGTAAGCCAAAGGTCAAAGACTCTGAGTACTTCAGAAGAAAAATGATGCTGGCTAAGCAGGTCGAGACTGGCAAAGTTCTTCTATCTGAGGACCTGCACTGGTTGGAAGATTCAGATGATCAGGAGGAAGAACAATGCACTGCCAGTTTGGCCCTAATGGCTAGATCAAATGAAATGAGGGCTGAGTTGGGCATTCCAGAGAACGATAAAAATGATGTACACTCTTCTTTCCTAGATTCCTCACTATCTGACTCAGAAACGGATTCACCAGAAAATTCTTTGTTTAATGAAAATCTATTAATTGAAATTGACCCCCAGTTGACAAAACAAATAACAGATTTAGAAACTGAAAAAGCACAATCTTTAAAAGATCTAAGTCAATGTTCACTTAAGTTAACACAAATGCAAACATTTGAACAATTAAACAAGGAATTACAAAATCAGCTGTGTACGTCACAATCTACCTTTCAACTCAAATTATCTGAATTACAAGAAAGTCTTCAGCAACAAGTAAACACAAATAATACTTCAAATGCACAAATCCAACATCTAAAAGCAGAAAATGCGATGTTTCGTAATCAACTTGAATCAATTCTTCCTCAAGTAACTCAAAATAACTCTTTTCAACAAAAAACTAAAGAGCTACAAAATCATTTGTCAACTTTTTATGTTGCTCACACCAGTGAGGTCAACCAATTAAACAATCTAATCAATGACAAAAACGCTGAGATTTCAAATCTTAAAAACATGAAAATGACGTCAAGTGAGAAAGACGATTTCCTTAAAATGTTTCAAGATTTGTCGACTGAATTACAAAGAGAACGAGAATGGTCAAAGGCCACCAAAGCTAAGCTGAGAGATCATCAGGGGAAATTGAAGACGGCTGACACTGAAATTCAAAAATTAAATGAACAAATCTCAAACACTACTAAAACTCTCAAAAAGGAAATCGATCAAACAATCATCAACTATTTACAGTCTCACAATCAAAAAGGAAAATGTCGAACAACATAGCAAAAAACTGGAGCAGACCATTGTCAAAGCCGGTCATACAGAACAAACAATCAAGTTCAATGAACCAAAAGAGTTCAGATACTACAAATCAAAAGCGGGTCTTGGAGCTGAAAATCCTCGTTATCTAGAAAAAGCCGCTGATATGCTCCCTACACTGTACAACTATGACTACATGAAATTGGGAATCTGGCAAAGCTTTCTTCATATACCGGACGAAGAGGTAGAAATCGATAAGTTCAACAGAGAAAAGCAAGAATATGCTCAAATCAGCTTCAACGATTATTCACTAAACTCCACATATGAAAAGAAGAAAACAAAATTCGAACATGATGAATATTTTCCAATTATCACTCCAGCAGAATTTTCCATTCCAGATACTGAAATTTTAAAACAAATCAAATAACCAAAGCTTTATGTTCCACCATTGATTTTAGAAAAGAAAATTGTCCAACTTGAGTCTGAAATTGATGAAACCCACAAAGTCTTTGATAAAGAAAAAGAAAATCTTCAAACAAGGATACATAAATTAGAAGACACGATTTCAGAATTAAGAACTAACACTGACAAAAATGTTTCTCAAAATTCTAAAGCTTCCTTAATAGGACCGGCACCAGTTAATCTTGTTCCAATCATCTTGAGGCGAAGCTCTAATCCACATGTTTTGAATGTTGCAGATCACAAATTAGAGTCCCAGATGAAGAAGTCTATGAAGCCCGATGGAGTCACAAGAGCCACGCAGAACAAGAAGTCTATTCAGACTGGACCTAGTATGCTTAAGAAACCTAGTCTGCTTAAGAAGTCTAGCCCACTTAAGTCTGTAGCTTCTTCTTTTTCTGTTCAAAATAAATGTAATAACTCTAAATATGTGAAAACTCCTGCAATGGCTTATAGAACTGTTTATGATGCTTCTATTTATCGTCCTGTTAATTACTCTCCTGATTTTGATACTGAGTTTACTAACACTGATAAATTTGGAACAAAGCGTTTGTTTGATATAATTACTCGAAAACAAATTACTCAAATTGATAAACGATTCTTTGTTAGATTAGATGCACCATGTGGTTTGAAAATCAATGCTTTCCACAAATCTGGTCAAATTATAAAATAATGCAAAACATGTCTTCCACAACCATGCAAAAAATCCGTCACTCGTCCACCAAAACCTGATCAAACAGGTTCATCTTCACCAGATTCAAAACAAACGAAGAAATCTCTCAACCACCCACCAACCTCTGATACTCACTCGTCTTCTCGTCGCAAGTCTCATCGAGGAAATTTCGCACCTAAGCCAAAATCTTCAGGTTCCTCACAATGCGACAACAAAACCTCTAGAAAATCATCAACATTTGTCCAATATAGTTGGATTAAAAATGAAAAATCTCATTGGAAATGATCATTTAGCTGCTATCTTAGGAATTGGTGACATCATTCGTCCTCACCTCATTATTAGAATTGTCGCTTATGTTGAAGATCTTTCACATAATCTGTTTAGCATCGACAAATTCTGTGACAAAACACTGGAAGTCAACTTTCGTACAAAACGATGTGCTGTCCGTACATATGATGGTAAAGAACTCCTAACCGGAACTCGAGATACAAACCTGTTTACCATCGATCTGAATGACGTGGTTCCGCTTGAACATGTCAGTCTTGTGTCTAAGGCAACATCAAATGAATCATGGTTATGGCATCGACGTCTGTCCCATCTTAACTTCAAAACGATGAACAGACTTGTTAAAGGAGGACATGTCTCTGGATTACCTGATGTTTCTTTTGAAAAAGATTATAAATGTTCCTCGTGTGAAATGGGAAAAATGACCAAAAAGTCACACAAACCAAAACCTGCACCAAGCCACCAAGTACTTCTAAACCTCTTGAACTACTACACATGGACTTATGTGGTCCAATGAGTGTTCAAAGTCCTCCTGGTAAACGATATGTACTAGTTATTGTTGATGACTACTCTAGATACACATGGGTCCATTTTCTTTGTTCAAAGGATGAAGCTGCAGAAATCATCATCTCGTTTATCAAGAAAACTCAAGTGAACCTGGAACTAAATGTTCAAACAATTCGTACCGACAATGGTACTGATTTTAAAAATCGAGTTCTGGATTCTTTTCTTGAATCTGCAGGCATCACTCATCTGTTTTCCACTGCAAGAACTCCACAACAAAATGGTGTAGTTGAAAGACGAAACCGTACGTTAGTTGAAGCTTCACGTACAATGCTTTCATTTTCAAAACTTCCACTGTCCTTATGGGCAGAAGCTATAAGCACCGCATGTGTCACTCAAAACCGATCCATCATCAACAAAACATACAACAAAACTCCATATGAGCTTATCAACAATCATTTACCAAATGTCAACTATTTCCATATTTTTGGTAGTAGATGCTTCATTCTAAATGACAAAGACAAACTCAACAAGTTTGAAGCCAAGGCAAATGAAGGAGTTTTTATTGGATATTCGAAGGATTCAGCTTCTTTCAGGGTGTACAACTGCTCCAACAGAACTGTCAGAGAAAGTGTCAATTTTTCATTTGATGAAACATTTCCTCTTGATTCATTGGCCTTAGGTATTGAAAGACTCTCACCTACCTCTCCATCTTATCCTTCAATATCTCAGAATGATCTCGAAATATTATTTGAACATTTCTATGATGAATATCACAACATCAGACATCCATCACCCCCACCCCCATCCCCACCCCCACCCCCACGCCCCGCTGATGTCCAATCAATCACTGCTCCTGTGATTAACACTCTTACCACAAATAAATCCCCATCTCCCACCTCACCTGCTCCAACCTCACCAGAACCTACTCCAAATGCTGGTCCTTCAGCTGTGTCACAAGATAATCATTCTCCACCAGATGATCTCCCACCTCAGACAAATATTGTTGCTCCTTTGGTGAACGACTTTTCTAAATTTAATCTTACTCGAGTTGCACCAATTCCACCCATCCCCAACGCGAATCCTCAAATAGCTATCATCCCACATCCAGCATTACGGATGACTCATATATCAATCCTGGTCAACCGCAGATGAATGTCAATACGCTTCATTCTTAAGCTCCACTGAGCCTAAGAAAGTCAGTGAAGCTCTTTCTGATCCAGACTGGATTATTGCCATGCAAGAAGAAATTAATCAGTTTGAGCGATTAAAAGTCTGGCGCTTAGTTCCAAAACCACCCGGATCATCTGTAATTGGAACTAAGTGGATCTTCAAGAATAAGAAAGATGAAAATGGCATCGTCATTCGCAACAAAGATCGGTTGGTTGCTAAGGGTTATGCTCAACAGGAAGGCATTGATTACGAAGAAACATTTGCTCCTGTTGCAAGGATTGAAGCCATTCGCATTTTCTTGGCATATGCAGCGCACAAAAACTTTACTATCTACCAGATGGATGTAAAGACTGCATTTTTAAATGACATCTTAAAAGAAGAAGTGTTTGTCAACCAGCCGGAAGGCTTTGTATATCCCAAATTTCCAAATCACGTGTATATTCTCGACAAAGCTCTGTATGGGTTTAAACAGGCCCCTAGGGCATGGTATGATATTCTCTCCAAGTTCTTGGTAGACATTGGCTTCTCAAAAGGAAAGGTCAATACCACACTTTTCATCAAACGTCACGGAGGAGATATCATATTAATTCAGATTTATGTCGACGATATAATTTTTTAGTCTACAAATCCTAAATATTGCAAACGTTTCTCCGACCTCATGACAAAACGTTTTGACATGAGTATGATGGGGGAGATGAGTTTCTTTCTTGGTCTTCAAGTACGTCAACTTCCGACTGACATCTTCATTAATAAATCAAAGTATATCTCTGTCCCAGGTGATATGGATGCAATCACAATTAAAGGATTATGGCTTTTCATATAGCTGCATTCCTTTATATTGTGATTCCAGAAGTGCAATTGCAATATCTTGCAATCCAGTTCAACACTCTAAAACTAAACATATCGATATTCGATATCATTTTATCAAAGATCACGTTGAACTGGGTAATGTTGAATTGTACTTCGTGTCCACCGATTTTCAATTGGCTGATTTGTTTACCAAGGCTTTAGACGAAAAACGTTTCAATTATCTGTTCTCAAAGCTTGGTATGCCAAATCTCAAAAATTAACTGTTTAAAACTTCCCATTTTACAATTTGTTAAGTTGTTGAATTTTCCGTATCATCACAATGGTTTTCAAGAAATTTGTCTTGCAACCCGATCGTCAAAAAGTCATCACCAGTCGAGGGGGAGTAAATCATCATCTCATCAGTCCAAGGGGAGCTGATGTTGCGTTTCAACAGTTCAACGTTCACGACCCTCGACAAATTACTAGGATATTTCCCTTTATTTTATTTTATTTTATTCTTTACCTATTTTATTTACTTTTATTTTCATTTGTTTTTTTTATTTTTATTTTTATTTCTATTTTTATTTTTCTTTTATTTTTATTTTTATTTTTATTTTTATTTTTAATTTTATTTAACTTTTGTTTTCCTCAAAAGATCTCGAGCCGAGATCTTTCACTTGATCTCGGCTCGGCCACTATTCCTGCTCGATCCGACCCGAAATCCTCACCCTATAAATTCTCCCTCCGTACGCCCCATTACTCTTTTTCACTCCTTTATTTTTCAAAAAGTTCTCGATCTCGAACACACACACAAAGGTGCGAATTCACACAGTGGCATCACAATCCATCGATTTCATCTCGATTCTCTGATCGAACTCATTCCATCTCCCTACTACCCCTGTTTCGGTAAGCCTTCTCCATCAATTTCATGATTTTGAATGATCGATTTAACCTAATTTGTGACGATACTTGAGTTGTTACGGTAGATTAGGTTTAGTTCACACTGTTAGGTCGTAAGGCTCCAAATCGTCTTGATTATTTGTTCCTTCGTACTCGCAATAGGGACTCGACCTTGGCTAGGATTAGATTTTTCGTGATTTGAAGCTTTTCAGGTTTCAATCGATCTAATACTTAGAAAATTCTAAAACTGGCAAACGTTCTCGACTCGAGATCCTATCAAGCGATTTCGACTCGAGATCTTTCACTGTTCCTGGCCCGAGTTGTCACTGTTCCCGACCCGAGTTGTCACTGTTCCCGACCCGAGATCTTGGTCAGTTCCCGAGTCGAGATCTTTCAAAGATCTCGAGCCGAGATGCTACTGTTCCCGACTCGACGTGGCCTATACACTGTTCTCGGCCCGAGACATTTTTTTTGTTTTTTTTATTTTTTTTATATATACATATATTTAAATTTAAAATTTAAAATTTTATTTTCTTATTTTAATAATAAAATAAAAGTTTGAAATTTATTCTTATATATATATATCTAAAACTCAATTAACATTCAGTCGTCTCGAGCAGTCAAACTTAAATCACTTTATACTCTAACACTGTGTACTAATGTGGTTACTCTCTGTGCCAGCTTGCATCTCGTGTATACATTTCAGATGGCAGCACCTCAACCTATCCCAGAAACTACCCTCGTTCCAAATCATGAGAGAAAGCCACTAAAGGAGAACAACAACTATTGGGATCCGGAAGAAGAAGTCACATTCAGCATAGAATATCTCCAGTATTGTCTCATGTCATACAACGCCACCCCATCTTCTACATGATCAATGCTCGACCACATGTTCCTCTCATATATGTTCACCAATTCCACAACACCCTCACCCTTGTGCCAACAATGAACCCACCTCAATTCAAAGCTATCATAGATAACCAGGGTGTCCACTTCACAAAAGATTCTCTCAATGACATCTTCCAGCTTCCACGTGAAAATTCTCGACCACTGCTCTCACACTATGAACCTCAACTTCCATTTGATAGAGTGAAAGCTAAGATACATGCTCTTGGCGTTGACCATCCTCTCGCGAGTCTTGATCTCAAATCTCTAAAGAAGGGCTCAATGTCAAAGAGTTGGTCCCACCTCTTCACTATCTTTAACAGATGCTTGACAGGCAAGTCGACTGGTCATGAAAGGGCCTCAATGAATGCTCTCCATGCCTATCATGCCCTTTGCTAGAACAGGCACTATGACTGTGCTTCATATCTCTGGGAGGAATTCAAAACAGCCACAACGAAGAGACCAAACTATCTGATCTACCCCAGGTTTTGGGCAATTCTCATTGAACACTTCATGAACATATTTCCGCACATTTCAAGGCGTGAGGCAGCACTTGAATTTGAACCAGCACGAGTTGCTTGTTTTCGAAGAGATAGTGGCTCAGACGTCGCTCCAGGTCCGGTACCAATAGAACTGTTCAAACTTGCAAACATAAACCTGGATTTTATCAAACAATACCGTGATACTCATTACCTTGAATGGAGACCTGAGGATCAACAACAACACCCTCAAGTTCAACAACCAGCTGCTCAACAACAACCCCCACAACAACCTCCACATCAACCAGCTCCTCAACCTGCTCCAAGACAACCCCCGACTTCTCGACCGCGACCTCGAGTCTTTCAACCGCCGGTGGCTGGAACTCAACGCCCAACAAGAATACGAATTAAAAATACGGGTGCGTCAGGGAGTCGCTCAACTGGACCTCAACTCACTCAACCCATCCCAACTCCACCCACTAGACTCATTGAACCATCTTCCTCCTCAACCGCAACATCATCATCATCATCTAGCGATTCTGAAACCGAATCAGATCGTCAAGATTCACCACCAACCGAGAATCGTCCAGAACAACCACCACCAAGAACGTCTTATCCTTTTGAACATGAGTTCATTCTCGACCAACCATCTCCACAAATCATACAACCACCAACTAATACAGTTCTTGCAACCTCCTCCACTTCACAAACTGTAGTTCCAATTGTACCACCATCTATCATTTCCTCCACGTCACCAATCCAACCACAGTCCTCACCGTTGCCACATTCAACATAGCCACCACTCACTACATCTCCTTCAACCTCATCACCTGCAACAATAGAGATTCCAATTACATCATCACCCTTCATCTCTTCAACCACACCTATTCAATTAGATTCTCCACCATTTCCTATCACAACATCATCACCCATCATTTCACCACCATCATCGATCCCATCACATTAATATCCATCAAAATCCATCACCACAACCTCTACACAAATACCAACATATCTTCCACCAACAGTCACCTCTCTAGCCTCATCCACACCAATAACTCCCACCTTACCACCCTTCATCACATCCTCTATTACATTCCCGGAATCAAGGGTTACCACCATCTCAACATCTCAAATTCGTATGACCCTGCCACAACAAACAACACTGGCTGAGGCTATCATCACCTCCTCTATACCAGTCTCAACTCCTGCAATAACCCAACCGGACCTACAAATCATTCCTCACAATGCTTCAGTATTAGAACGGGTTAACATGCGGTTGGAGCACATTGAGAGCAGATTAAACACTGCTCCTCCTCCTCCTTCGGCTCCTGCTACTCGCGATTCAGAGTGGCTTTTGCAGGCATCTCGACAATTCACTCTGGAGGAACTTAAAGAGATGCTCTTGCTACGCATGCAAGAATTCCAAGAATCTTGCTCTCAGGCCGCTGCATTTCACGTGAGGTCAGAGGATCCGGAAGATGATTCTCAGGGAGGAGGAAAAAGAAGGAGACTGGAACAGGGTGGATCCAGCTCTCAGTACACAGCACTAGGAAGTCAAACACAACAACAACCTAGCTCCTCCCAACAAACACATGGAGGAGGCCCACAAGATTATGAATCAATCGATGATTGGGCGGTTTTTGATTTTGACTACTCACAGGTTCTGAACGTTGAACCAGTCAATCAGTGGAGAGTAGATGACAGTGAAGACATATTGCCAATCAACAGCATCCCACCAGAACAAATGACAGAAGCACAAAGATTACAATCTATGAGTCATTTGCAATCCATAAATGCTGAGGTTGAAAACAATCGCTCGCACAACGTTCAGAAGGTTCTGAGGAAGAATGCCGATACAATAACTGATATCCAAAGCGATTCAGAAGAAGACAACATTGTGAATGAGGAATTCACCAAACCAGCTCCTCAAACTGACCCTGTCAACGAAATACCAACGGAGGTGGAGCGAATCCCATTCACTCGCAAAAATTATCATAAGTTCTTCTACAATTATTTACCACCCTCTTTACGATGAAAAGAACCTGACACATCAACCACTTCAACTTCAGATTCCCCACCAGACGATGTACCAGTCTTATCTGACAGCCAAAAGAGGGCGGCGAATAGAGCAAACAAACGTCGATTGAAAATCTCGAAGAAGCTCTTATTCTGCCATATCAAAATGCCATACCTTGAAGACCTTTTTACTGCTATCTTCCAGGAAACAGAGCTGCCTACTATTTATCAAGACTTATACAAAGAAGAGATCTTGCCACCACGTGAGAAAAAGATGTACTACCTTACCATGTGGTATTTCGAGAGGCAAGACAAGTCGATACAACAGATTACCAATCAAACAGCTCTTCGAAATAAAGACCAACCACTTCTCTGGCTTTTACTGGTACACAATCTTCAAGGTCCGCAGAGAAGATGATCAAGAGTACATAATTGATGAAGGAGACTTCTATCTTCTCGAACCTCGAGATATTGAATGTCTTTACAATGAAGTAAGAACTCTTCTGGACAGCATACACAGCGAGAAAAACATCGCAATAAATCTTGCTCAGGCTACTCTGAAGCGTTTCATGCTTATGAAAACTCTTGTTGCGAGACAGGAAGATGTCCAGATGGCCTTTGAAAGTGGCACAGAAAAGGTTCACCTTGCTGCACCATACAGATCACTTCCATCCGATGTTCACTCTCGGAAAACTGTTATTCGCGGCGAACCTAACATGGGAATGACCTACAAGGACCGATTTAATGAAACACAATTCTTTCGTGCTTTTGAAGTCTCCAAGTTCTGTGACGGTACACTTCTAATCCTACAGAAGAAGTTGGAGAAAAAGGGTAGACACTTGAATAGACTTCCCAACAACCCCGATCACATTATTTTACAAGACAATATTGAGAATCTAATCACTGCCATTGATGAAAGATTAAATTGGCGCACTGTGATTAGACACTTTGAAGTGCATCTGGGGGTACGCGATCGTAGTAAAACGCCCACCTTCTCCACAGCAGTTCGCAACCCACTTCACAAATTTGGCCAGTATTATGGTTTAAAATGGCCAGGCGAACCGGTTACTGTTACACGACGAAATCATAGAGGTGTCCCGCGTTAGGCCTTACATGCTGGGAAGCACTCCCATAAATACAATGGTGTGAAGTGTTTGGAAAATGGCTTCTGATCATCTCAGATTCCGAACCCGCGCATAACAAGAAGGCAAGAACTCAATCATTCTTAACCGCAATAACTCTTCTCCAACTCTCCGACGATGTTTAAGGTACGTCCTCAAAACTCAAAACTTTTCGATATCTTTGTTTTGTCGAGGGGGAGAAACATTAATTCTAGGGGGAGAATTAGTATTTATAGGGGGAGAAAATTTCAAATAACAAAACAAAATACCCAAATCAAAACGTTTTATTTTTGTAACATTAATTAGAAGTCGGTGTAATATCCGTAAACGATCTCTTTACTAAATTCCTAGTAAAGATTGCATCTGTTTATTACAAATTCTTTTAATTCTCGTTACTGACTACTTCAAAAGACCTTCCTTCCCATGGTTCTGCCAAACCCGCTCTACCTTCCCAGGGAAATACTTTTTCAGCCACCAGTAAATGCGAGGGTATAGGTCTAGGGTATAGTTATAGGTGAGTGCAAGGTGATGTGAAAACATGATAACACAAAGAAAACACACTTTGAGTGCATCCAAACCGTCAATAAACCGGGAAACCATACAAAAAGGTGATCATTCATACGTTGAATGTTTCACTAAACTTTACTGGCCCAGTAAAGCAAATGCACACCACCACCAACCACTCAAATTCCTCTCAACATGAATTTGTTTCAATCCATTAGGGGACGTAACACAAAATCTACTGACTGCTCATTTGGAGTTTGTCGGTATTGAAAAATAAACACCTCCTGCCCCGGGTTAAGTCTCTTTTGTATGCACAATGTGTCTAGTTCTCACCCTCAAAATCATTCCAATTTAGGACACATGCACTACAAAAATGGATCTCCGTGAATCCATCGGAACACTCATAGTGGCATCACAATCTGATGTTTCACGAGGATCGAGTGGAAATCCTGCTAGAGCTAAAATCAAGCCAACTCTAAACGCAGGTCACACATTTGAATCAACGGTTGTGCAAACGACTACAGATTCATACAGTATGCTAACGGATACTCTATGCGAGTCCGGTGCTACCTAATAAGAACAAGTTGTTGTTCCTTAACTTCTTCGGTCAATCAGGCAACAACTTATAACGGAAACACATAAATGTCCAGAAAAAAAACCATGTGAACCATTCTCAAAAAGAAACATCTTAAAAGGCTTATTATATTGCACATGAGCGTTATAGTCCACTCTTAAATGACTCCTATGATCTGCTATGTCTAGCATGACCTTCCCCGGAGCCACCGACAATATAGGAACTAAAAAGTGAGGGTCCTTACTCCCTAGGTGTAGGTGAGCAGAATCAAGCATCACAGGATCTTGATTGGGGTGCGCTGGTGTAAAAATTGAGAGGGGGTATGAAGTATGGGGTGCAAATCAGCTTATCACATGGTAACACAAAACGAGGGTGTGGTTGAAAATGAAAAAGTGAGTTTGAGTGAGGAATGTGTGTGAAAGGGTTAAAGAAAATGAAAAACCCTCCCTAAACCGAACAAAATCCAGGTAAACCTATC
Organism: Calendula officinalis; assembly: GCA_963853835.1. Classification (NCBI taxonomy): domain Eukaryota; kingdom Viridiplantae; phylum Streptophyta; class Magnoliopsida; order Asterales; family Asteraceae; genus Calendula; species Calendula officinalis. The sequence continues at coordinate 43,922,009 of OY970832.1, read as the reverse complement.
TATATCAGACTGCATGAGTTTCATTCTGATAAAGTCATCATGGACCCAGTGATGCAATGCACAACCCCACTGACCACTCAAGTACAAAAAGTACTTGTTTCAAAATCACGGAGATAACCACATACACTATCGACATCTCATTTAGAGATTGTTGATATTGAAAAAGAGGACCCACCTCCAGTCCTCGACTTCGTTTGTCCACGAATAGAGTCTAGAACCGAATTAAATTTCTCTAGGACACAGGCACTCTACCAAGCATATCTTTGTGATATTGCCGGAACATTCATAGTGATACCAAAAAATATTGGTATTCCACGATGATTGAATGGAAATCCTACCAGTGCTAACATCAAAGCCAACACTGAATGTAGGTCACACCGTTTCTGTAACTATTGTGCTAACAGGCAATCTATGTGATCCTGGGTTACCCTGATACATTCTTATGCGAAGACGTGACTCCATCCTTATCAACAACAGTCAAAAATATCAGATAAAGGATTCTATGACCGTACTCCAACATTAACAACAACGGTCAGAAAATGCAAAATAAATCAAAATACCGCACGTCTACGTCTTCAGCAAATATCATAAACCAAGGATCAGCAACAAATCGACAAAGCCACAACTTCAAGAAAAGACTTCCGCTGCTAACCGCTCTATCTATGGGTCTACTTTACGTCGATTTACTAGAAGTCTTCTGGAATACTTTCTATTGGGTGAAAATCCAATGAAAAGTATGCTTATCACCGGTCATCAAAAGCTGAAGCTGATTCTTCAACAAAACTGCACAATGGTTTATCACTCAGTTCCAGCTTTACAAACGAAGAAGACTTCAAAGATATGCAACCTAGACTATTGTTACAAAGGGGGAGATTGTTAGGACTTATTTATATTGTAATGCATAGTCTAGGGGGTAATATTGCCAACATTGTATAGTTATTAAGTCTTAGGATTAGTCTTAGGACTAATTAGACAATTAGGGAGATAGTATATAAACCAAAGATGTAATCCCTAATTGTCAACCTTTGCCATTAATCAATCTTATCTTCAAGCAAGGGTTTTAGAGAGAGAAAGCAGAGAGAGGGAGGAGAGAACAATTGCTTGAAGATAAGATTGATTAATGGCAAAAGTTGACAATTAGGGATTACATCTTTGGTTTATATACCATCTCCCTAATTGTCTAATTAGTCGTAAGACTAATCCTAAGACTAATCTAATAATTATACAATGTTGGCAATATTACCCCTAGACTATGCATTACAATATAAATAAGTCCTAACAATTAGTGTCATTTTAATTTAGTTTTTAAGAGGGCTTTTAAAGCCATTAGTCTTTACATTTTTGTAACTCGATTTGAAGTAATTGTTGTTAGGGGTTCCTTTTCGCTTATTTAAGCCACGTAGATTGTAAGAAGAAGAAAAAGAACTAATGATTATGTAATGGAAGTTTGAAACGGAATTTGGTATTCATTAAATTGTAGTTATACTCAAAATCATCACTTAAAGGAGGCTTTCTTGATCTTGATCGAATTCAAACTAATAGGTCTTAGTTTATCTTCAATGGTTCTCAATATAATAGGTCTTGGATTGTTACCACACTATCTTTACATTTCATTGCATATTTATTTAAGTTATGTTCTTATCATAAACACTCCAAAAAATCGTACAAAATAGCCTCATATCCTTTGTTTCTTTCCTAAGTTGTGTATTTCAGTTCTTGTTGTTATTTTCCGCTGCAATCATAAATACGTGTGCTCCATACACGTATCATAAGTGATATGAGAGCCCAAATTCCTGCTGAGTTTGGTGAGTTTTCTTACCAGAATTATTATTCAAATTCCTACAAAAAAATATATATCATGTTATGTAAGTTACTTCTTGAAGAAGACGAAGAACTAGATGAGAACACTTACATCTACGACAGCGAATTCTTTTATGACCCGAAAGACGACATTAAGAAGATTTTATTTTCTTATCCAAAAGAAGAGGATGATGAGATGAATTCAATTTATGATTATGTTCCTATCTACGATACCGATGGTGAAGAAGAAACTAATTTTGTGGTGGGAGACAATACCGTTGAAGCAATTGTGGAAGAATTAATTTTGTTGATATGGACAAATATATTGAAATGGTGATTTTGGTTGAACAACAAAAATCATTCCAAGCGCTCACAACCTCGAGAACCAATGACTATAAATGCCACAAAAATTAAGGTTCTCGTATATTTTGTGAAGATAATTTCTTTTCTAATGATCTTAAAGAAATCCGAATTGGAAACTTGATTCATCAAGAAGGTTTATTCATTTTTCATCTTCATGTTCGTTTCAAAGTGTGGGAAATTTGTACACTTTGAAGACCACATAATGCTTATATTTTGCATTTTGAAGGTCTTGACGAGAGGAGGAAATATGGGTATGTATTGGATCTCGTTGTTTATAAACTTACAAATACCGTTTTTGGTGGTTTTTCAATCATTATTCAAAAACATAAAGAGAGATTTCATATTGTTTTTGGTGAAAGAATGATAGCGTACATGTTTGAATTTGGTCCTAAGGAGGGATATGTCATCTTTATACTTGTTGGTCACATCCACCAAGTTAGAGATTTCAAGATTGCTTGGAATTTATTTACACCAAAAGATAAGATGGTTGCATGTGAAAAAATAAAGACAAATTCATCAATTCTTATTGATGATGAACACACTGAATTGAGGACAATTCCTTTTGAAGAGAGAGAGAATGATATGTACATGGATGGGGACAAAATCTGGTTTGTACTTAAAGTCTCATGGGGAGTGTTGGAGGTCTTGTTTTGGACAGATTTAGAATTCATTGGCTGTAAAACAATGATTTACATGAATTATTTCCTTACTTGTTATGTGTTACCAGCCATATGCAAGATAGTTTGGTGCTTAAACTTTCTTGTATATGTTTTGAGGGTGATTAGTCAAATTAACACACACATAAGAAAGTTTAAGCACCAAACTATCTTGCATATGGCTGGTAACACATAGCAAGTTATGAAATTATTCATGTAAACCATTGTTTTATAGCCTAAATCTGTCCAAAACAAGACCTCCAACACTCCCCATGAGACTTTATGTACAAACCAGATTTTGTCCCCATCCATGTACATATCATTCCCTCCCTCTTCGAAAGGAATTGTCTATGATCCTGAAGATGACAATGATAACATATTATTTTATGATTTGAAATAAGTGGATGTTGAAACGAATTTAATATATGCTTCTAGTCCCATTTATGATATCGATGACGAAGGAGAATTTATTGAAGAAAATGTAGAAGAAATTAATTTTGTAATCAGAGACGAATTTGTTGAAGAAATTGTGGAAGACACTAATTTTGTCGGTGAATTTTTTTTTTATTGAAGGAGAACAATGATAGTCAATAATGTCCTAAAACCTACACTTTTCATGAGTAGGGAACCCATGATCATATGGCGTGTTTTTCGTCAGTTTACAAGTACCAACCATGATCAGTTCTTGGATGTGGCTGCTATTAATCATTTAAATTGTTGTGAGATTGATATGCAAGTTTCTAACCTTTTTCATAGGAGTATACAAGAATGGTCTTTTATCATGAAATGGAAGGATAAGTTTCCATTGATTTTGTTTGAAGAATGATTTAATTGCCATGATGTCATTAATGTCATGGAAAGTTTTATGATATTTTATCTCTTCTTTGCTAACAAATTTCATATATGAAAGATTTTGGAAGCTTGGCATTGGCCCTATAATCCCTATGATTTATTATGGTGATCCATATTTGCACGAAGGGAAGTATAGAACTAATCTAAATTATTGTTTATTTCATGTGGGGGAAAATGAAGCCTTTAGCATGCTTGAATCTGATCCTAAGGAGGCATATGTGATCTTTATACTTGTTGGTCACATACACAATGTTAGAGATTTCAAGATTGCTTAGAATTTGTTTACACCAAAAGAGAAGATAGTTGAACATGTAAACATAAAGATAAATTCATCATTTCTAATTGATGATGAAGATGCTGAATTGAGGTCAATTCCTTTCGAACAGAGAGGGAATGATGCATGCATGATGTGGCAATGGATTATTGCATGGAAAGATAGTAACTAAGAAAAGAAATTACAAATAAGTTCATTGCTGTCATTTTAATTTAGTATTTAAGAATGCCTTTAAAGCTATTAGTCTTTTCATTTTATTAACTCTTTTGAATTAATAATATTTAGGTGATGTTTCTTTTGGCTTATTTAAGCTATTTTTATTGTAATAGGAAAGGGAGGAATGTTTTATGAAAAAAGTTGAATGTTTTGCAAAAATTGAGTTTTTTCTCTCCCAGATTTATTTTTCGTGTATGAACGGATTTTGAAGGTCTTTACTACGGTATTTTCACAAATCAACGTAGTTTTGGTTAGATTATCCAGTATTATTTGAATCAACGGATCCAAATCTGCACTATCCTTTTTAGTCTACATCAATTATTCTGCGTAGTTATCATTATCTTTGAGGCTGATTCTTTCTTACTTGTTTGGAGTTAATAATTATTTATCAACACCATTTATCTTTTACTTTTGTGATTGCTTAATTATATTATCATACATTATAAATTACAATATTTTCAAAGGTTTAAACTAAGATCTCAAAGCGTTTATATTGATATGGATAGTTATACAAATATAAATATTATATTTATACATGGCAGGTCAAATGAATATTGTGTCCATTTCTCTTTGTTAATTATGCAGCATGGAACACGTGTTGTTGAGTCTGAAGTTGCATATGGCCTTCTAGATCTGTCCAGCCTCTTGTTTCAAAGTTTGAAAAAACAAGTACATTTGAGAGCATGTAACCTACTATACTTGTTTTTTTTTTCTACTTTTCTGTTAATTAGATTCTTTTCAATGTTTGCGGGATTTAATAGTATAGTATTGTTTCAAAGTCTGAAGTCTTCATACAGGCCGAACCAAACCGGTCTTTATTGGTTTTGCTCGTTTGGTTTAAAATATTAATTTGGCAGGTTTGGTTTGAAAAAATTTGAAACCATAGTTACCGGTTTTTGTGATTCCCTTAGGATCTAAGTGATAATCGTTACAATAAAAGTTCAGTACATCATGATTAGCTTAATGATCATATATACTTCCTCCGATTCAAAATAAGAAATACACTTTCCTTTTTGAGGATTTAAAATAAGTGATATACTTTAAAAAATTACCTTATTTGGCAAAATATAGTGGGACCCACACCAACTAACTATCTACTTTAACAAAGTGAAATGACTTATTTAGTGTTACATTTATTTTTAAACAACATTAACCTCACTTTATTAAAAAAGTGTGTGACTCATTCCCTACTAACCATCCAAATAATATAATTTAACTATCATTATAATCTTTTATATTAAAAACCATGAAACTCAAATGTATCGGATCAATCGGAGGAAGTATAGTAAGCATACAACTATCATGTACATATTTACTAAAAAGTATTGTTAATACATAAAAAGATACGGAGTAAAAAGTAACTCAACAGTTCTACCAGAATTTCTAACTCAAACAGCCGAGAGTGAAACATGCACATCCCTATCGGAAACTAGAGCGAACGACTATGTGCTTCATGTTTTGTAACATCCAGGGGTGTTTTTTAGGAGGTGCAGGAGTTGCGACCGCACATGACCCATATTTTATAGGGGCCCAATTTTTATATATATTATATAAGCCAAGTTAGTAATTGAATAGAAAAAAAATTAGAAAATCCAAATTTTTATATAAAATTTGTATTTAGCGGACCCATTTTCATCTATTTGCACAGGGCTATCGGAATCTTAGAGACGCCCCTGATAACAATTACCAATCTTACGTTCCTAAAATGGCATATATGTCCCGACTTCATAAAGTACAAAACACCAAGAATATATACATAAATTTTATAAATTTCCATACCAAAATCATTATTAATTTTCGTATTACATAACTACATCCGTTGAAGTTAATTGTCTTTAAAATGAATAGCTTCATTTTTTGTAACAATTTCATACCATTAGCAACTAAAATGACGAATATAATCAAACCTAGTAAGCTTACAAAACACCAAGAATATACAAATAGATTTTACAAATTTTCATAGTTCCTCCATTTCAAAATAAGTGATATACCTTGAGTTTCACGTTTTTTAGGCTAGCGATTTTAATAAAAATTAAATTGGATAGCTAGTGAGTGATGAATCCCACATATTATAGTTAAAGTAAGTATAATGATGTTTAAAAATAAAAATAATGATAAATGAGTCATTTCATTTTATTAATGGAGATAATTATTGGGTATGAGTCCCACTATTTTTTTACCAAATAAGACATGTTTTATATTATATCACTTATTTTAAAAAACACTGAAATAAAAAGTGTATCACTTATTTTGAAACTTAGGAAGTATCAATAGTCATAATTACTTTTAGAATTTTGATTAGCACAACCAATAGAATTTTCCTTAAACTGAATTTAATTCTTAGGATTATTATAATTTATAGTTACATAAGATAAATATAGTATCTAGATTATTAGTTTTTAGGGTTATATTTAAGGTATTCTTTGAATTTTATGTATTATTAAGGGACAAATCATGGTCATTGGATCAAAAAAAAAACCAAACGCTCAAGATCAATCCCTTAATCACCACCATCATCAAATTACATATGATTAAATACTCAACCACCACCGCCGGCCACCACAGCCATCGGCGACCAGTGCCGCTACCGACCACCGCCGACCATCGTCGCCGCAATCACATGTGATTGGATACACAATCACATTTGATTAAAAGCGGTCGGCGGTGGCGGGGGTTGCCGGTGGTGGAGACAGTGGCACGCAGAAGTTGGCGGTCGTGGTGGTGGTCGACGGGGTGCAATCACATGTGATTTAATACACTATCACATGTGATTGAAAGCGGCCGGCGTTGGCGGGAGGTTGCCGGTGGTGGTGACGGTGGCCGGCGGCGGTGATGGCCGACAGTGGCAGTGGGCAGTGGTAGTGGGAATGAGGGTGGCGGTGTTAATATATTCAATCACATGTGATGGTGATTTGAGGTTGATCTTGACCATTTGACTTTTTTATAATCAAAGGACTAAGATTTATCCCTCGTGATTTAAAAAAAAAAGGGATTACCGTGAACGTTTCTCTGAAATTAATGTACAATTCTTTGAACGATAAATCAATTTTTAAGAACATACATAAGGTGTATTAATAAAAACCTTTATTTTTAATATCACACCCTAACATCAACACCAAAAGTTTGTAAACGTAGAACTTGAAGAACATACACATAGATTTTATAGATTCCCATATCAAATTCACACTCTATCAGTCGCATATTAAATTTTCACTTTTACATGCGAACAAAGTTTAAGAAGAGAGAAACCATTATATCGTGCACTGAGGGGAAGGGTATTGTGACTTAAAACAAAGAGTCATCTACTCATGTTATTATTACCTTAGTAATCATTTTTCATTTTCATATACCAAAATACTTCGTTACTTATAACTCAATTCATTATATTCTTTTGGGATCCAATATTTTATTTTCTTTACCATTTTTTCAAGACAACAATTTTTCATTCATTTAAATTATAAAATAAGGGTTTTTGTTGGGATAAATCAGAGTTATTAATGATTTATGTGATTGTTACTGATGCTGCAGATACTATTGATCAAGAGTTATTGCTGCTATAACTACTTGATACTGATATATGAATTACTACTGATGAAGCATTTCCTACTGATCAAACGATTTACTAGTGCTCGATGGATTTACTACTGATGAAGCTTATTTGAAGAATATATCGAGTCCGAGATCTTAGGAAAGTTAGTTTAGAATGTCGTATCTTTTGTAATTCGATTGTAATCTAGTCCTAGAATAACTAGGGTAAATTGTTAGGCTTCAATGACTATTATAAATAGTTCCTTATGAATTGTAAACATACGTGTGTATTGATTCGATCATATTAATATACATTGAAGCTTTTTTTTTTGTGAAAAACTGTGTTCTTTATAATTCGTATATTATTTACAGTTTATCATCAATTCTTGTCAATCACAATAGTGTTAATCCGCTGTAACTTCTCATTGTGAGTAGATATGTGATTCTAATAACTGTCTTGGTTATTCGATCCTGCAAGTGGTATTAGAGCTTTGTACTCTAGATCTACGAATCAAGAATTCACTAAAAAGTTTTCAATACATTCAAAAACCACGTTTTCATCATGTCTGACAACAATGAAAGGACACAAGTAAACAAGATTCCCATTCTTACACCCAATAACTTTGGGATATTCTTACTCCCAATAACTTTGGGATGTGGAAAAACAGAATTAAGCAATACATGCTTATTACTGATTACTCCATGTGGGAAGTTATCTGGGAAGGTAATAAAACCATTCCAACTGTCATACCCAGCACATCCACTGAATCTGACAAGCTCAGATGTGACAAGGAAAAGAAAGACAGAGGAATTAAACTAAAAGCTTTAAGTACATTATTGCTCTCAATTCCTAATGACTATCAACATCTCTTTGCTGAGTTTGATGATGCAAAATTGCTGTGGCAAGCCTTGGAGAAAAGGTTTGTAGGCACAAAAAGAAACATGAAGTCTGTGCTAAAACAAGAGTTTGAAAATTTCAAAGGACAACAGAATGAATCTTTGCCACAAGTGTTTGATAAATTCAATAAACTTATTGGTGAACTCAACCAAGTTAGGGTTAAACCAGACAAAGATGATGTCAACAGGAAGTTTCTCAGATCTCTAACTGAAGAATGGTCTATGTACACTGTCATATATAGACATGGAGACGCATTAGAAGAAAAGGAGCTTGATGAACTCTACAACGACCTAAGAGTGTTCGAATCTGAGGTAACTCAGAAAACTCTTACTTTAAATTCAAACAATGCTTCTTTGGTTTCCACTGCATGTACAAATCAAGATGTTACATCTGGAAAGTCTAAAGAATCAGAAGACATTGCTAGAGAATCCTTCTTCACTAGTCATGTGCATACTGCACTAATTAGTGAAGATCTGGAACACATCAATCCTGATGATCTTGAAGAGATGTATATCAAGTGGCAGATGGCTATGCTCAGTTTCAGAACCAAGAAGTTCCTAAAAAGAACTGGTAGATCAAGCTTGAGCTTTAACAAAGGTGATATGGCAGGATTTGATAAAACCAAAGTTAAATGCTACAACTGCAGCAACCTTGGTCACTTTGCCAGAGAATGCCCAAATAAAGATCAAAGGTCAAACTTAACTACACTTGTATCACAAGAAAGTCAAGGATATGATTGGAGCTTTCAAGCTGAAGAACATGCTCAAAATCAAGCTCTCATGGCCGTTTCTGGTCCTAAATCTGAGGTAACTCCTAAACCATGTTCTCCAGAATGCATTAAAATATTCAAAACTCTTGAAAAAGAAACCAAAGAAATAAATGATGATTTAATCAAAAATAGAAAAAGAAGAATAGAATTTAATGGTGTTATAGCTGATTTAGAAAATCAAATCAAAATTTATCAAATAACTGATCAAAAATGTAAAGAAGAATTATTACAAGCAGTTTATGATAAAGAACATGCTGAATTAAGAGCAAAAGATGCTATAACAAAATTAGAAGAATGTCAATTAGAGTTAGAACAAAATAAATTAACAATTAAAAAATTTGAAAGAAGTTCTAAAATTATTGATGAATTAACAAGTAATCAAACCACTGAAAAGGTTGTTCATGGAGTTGGATATCATGCAGTTCCTCCTCCAACAAATTTTATTCCTCTACTAAAAGCTAGTTCAGAAAGAATCTTAGATGAATTAAAAATAGAAAATCAAACTGAAACTGAATCTAGTGATGAATCTTCTGATGAATAAAATTATATTAAAACAAATGATACAAGTTTTCACACCACACAAAGCCAAGAATCTCCTAAATACAATGCAGAAAATATTCCAACTATTTTAAAAAGGGGAAATCAAAGAAACTTGAATCAATTAAAAGAACAAAGAAAACCAGAGTCCTTAAAATCAACCAAACTTAAATGTGTAATCTGCAATAAATTTAATCATATAGCCAAAGATTGTCACTTCAATCCAATCAATTGCAAAGAATTTAAGGAGTTTAAAAAAAACAAACTAAATTTAAAAGAACAAAAATTAAAAGAATCAAAAAGAAAAAAAACTTTAAACCTCCACAAGTTGATACTCCAAAATTTGGAAGGACTGCTAAAAGAATTCTTCAAAATACCAGACATGGTGATCCAAAAACAAGTCAAAATTTTGAAAACAAAAGAAAAAATGAAAATTACTCAAGGTACCCAGTTAATACTGCCATCAGTAGAAACTATCAAAGGTATCCTACTGATCAGTATTCAAGATACAATGCAGTAAGATACAATTACACACATACTACTGATCATTATAGAAAACACTTTAACAGAGTTACTACTGCTTCATTAGTAGTAACCAAAACAAAGCAAAAACAATGGTCAAACAAACCTAAACCAGTAGTAAAACCTAAAGGCAGTATCAACCAAACCCTAAATCACACATCTGCAATAAAGTTTAGAAAAGTCTTTTATCAAAAGGATGAACCCAAGACAAACCAAGATTGGGTTCCCAAAAAGAAATAATTATTTTTTTTTGTGCGGGACATCGAGATGAACACATGGCATATTGATAGTGGATGCTCCAGGCACATGACTGGGAACTTACAAATTCTCAGAAATTTTAAGACATATGATGGTGGATATGTTGATTTTGGAGAAAATCCAAAAGGAGGTCGAATTACTGGTAAAGGTACAGTATCAAATGATAAGATTACTTTTGATGATGTATTTTATGTTGCTGAGCTTAAATATAATCTGGTTAGTGTCTCACAAGTATGTGTTAAGAAGAACAAGATTCTTTATACAGATATTGAGTGCATCATTCTTTCTCCTGATTTTATTTTACATGAAAAATATGTTGTATTGAAAACACCAAGGAGAAATAATGTGTATTGCCTGGATATAGAGGAAAATCATTTCTCCAAATGAGGTCAACTGCTTTATATCCAAGGCAAACACAAATGAATCAGAATTATGGCACAGAAGGATGTGTCACACAAATTTTAAAAACATGAATAACTTGGTTAAAAAGAACTTGGTTATTGGTTTACCTCAAAAACAATTCTTGTGTGATCATCATTGTGTTGCTTTCCTAAAAGGTAAGCAGCATAAGACTTCTCATAAGTCCAAATCAATAAATTCTATTTGTAACCCATTGCAGCTACTACACATGGACTTATTTGGGCCTACTAATGTGATGAGTATAGGAAAGAAGCAATACTGCTTAGTTATTACTTATGATTTTTCCAGATATACTTGGGTATATTTTCTCAGGTCTAAGGATGAAACAAGTGAAATCATCAAGAACCTGATAATTAAACTGAAAAACACAAGAGATCTCAAAGTGAAAGCAATTAGATGTGATAATGGCACAGAATTTAAAAATGCTAATCTAATCTCTTTCTGTGATCTTAAAGGTATTGACAGGCAGTACAGCTCTCCTAGAACTCCAAAACAAAATGGTGTAGCTGAAAAAAGAAATAGAACAATCATTGAAGCAGCCAGATCCATGCTTGCAGATGTAAAATTACCAATTACATTTTGGGCTGAAGCTGTTAATACTGCTTGTTATGTCCAGAACAGAGTACTAATAGTAAAACCTCACTTCAAAACTCCATATGAACTTTTTAATAAAAAAAAACCTTCAATAAGTTTTCTAAAATCATTTGGATGCCCCTGTACTATCTTAATTACAAGAGAACAAATTGATAAGTTTGACTGCAAAGCAGATGATGGATTATTTGTAGGATACTTGTAACACCTCAATTTTTAAAGCATCATTTAAATCATATTTTTAAATAAAAATATTACAAAGTTCAATATTCCAAAATACGGTTTAACAAAAACCATTAAAAGTTTATCAGAGTTTAAAACCGGTGTTACAAAACAATATCATAACCATAGGATAACGGGATCTATCTACGAGCTCCCGAGCTGATCAACACTAGGCCACTTCTAACGGGACTTTCTAATCCTTCGATCCTGAACCTGAGTACATAGCCACAATAACAAAGTAGCACGTGAGACAAAATAGTCTCGTGAGATACATGGGTTTTTCGACCCATTCTCAAAAGATTTATAAACAATATTTATAACATTATACATACTTATCTTTATCAACTTTATTAGCTCATATATCGTCATCTATTTATTTAATCGTATAAACTAATAAGCTTACCATAAGCTTACTCATCATTTAATCACTTATTGCAAGCTATCTCCAAGCTCACACATTTCTTTATCACATATGCAACGGACCTCTCCGAAGCCAACTCTCCCGATATGGGATGTCATAGGTAAACTATCAAGGTAATTGGGAACCCCCATCTTACCAAGATTCATAAGCTCTCCCCGTTTCCGGGTCATGCTCACCTGTAACACCTCAATTTTCAAAACAACATTTAAATATCATTTAATTCAAAAATACATAATATTGTATCAACATCAAATGCCGGTTTTACAAAAAACGAAAAGGTTTCTTGTTCGAGATTATCAGAGTTACAAAAACGGTGTTACAAATTATATCTTAACCATAGGATAAGGACTCTATTCATCAACACCGAGCTAATCTCAACAAGGCCTCTTCTAACCGGGCCTCCTAGATCTCCGATCCCGAACCTGAGTACATAGCAAAAATACAAACATAGTACGTGAGACAAAATTGCCTCGTGAGATACATGGGTTTTAGACCCGATAAACAATTAGTCAAATAATATCATTTAATCTTAAAATAATATTACTAAGTTTGTTTTGGGTCACTTTATCACTTTCATCATTGGCCAATGTCAAGATAATCGGAATGCCTCCAATCTATCAAGACCGTCATATCCACGGTAATCGGAATGCCTCCAATCTACCGGGATTCATAGGTATTGGGTAATCGGAATGCCTCCAATCTACCACTAACCTTAAGGTACCGTAGTAACCGGAATGCCTCCAATCTACTACGGCCCTAGGGACATCATCATCATCATCATTACTTATCTTTTATCGGTATGAGCTTATAGCTCCATCATTTCTCAATCACTCAATCATTTCGTTATCAAACAAGCAATTCATAATAAAACACATAAATGACTAAATTACTTAAAGACTCGACAAAATCATTAGGTCATAAAAACATTTACTAGCTATGTACCCAGTTTAAAAGTCGCATGTACTCACCTTAGCTAAGCTTATCCAATGTTGTGTTCCTTGAACACCAATATCACTTCTCAAGATTTGAATGCCTCAAATCCTTCAACCAACAACCTATTATCAACCCAATACAATGGTTTGCATCAATCATCAATACAATCTATATAATCCATGGCTAGTCAACTACTAGCACCATTTTCCCAAAGTTACCAAACCCTAATTTCATAAATCACCATATTTTCGTGTATCCATAATATGACCACGTTTTCCTTGTTAAAATACCATAGATCTAAGTTATATTACTTCCATTTAACCATTCATGAACAAATCCAAAACTAGGGTTTGAGATTCAAGCTTTCCCCACTTGAATCTAAGACTTATAACACAAGAGGATTGAAGATTTACCTTTGTTCTTCAATAAGGAGCAAGAATCACCAAGATTTGATGAAGATTGAGCTCCAAACGACCCTTATACTCCAGAAATCGCACACACCAAAGAGAGGAGAAAACTAGGGTTTAATGTGTGTAATAAATGAGAATTCCCGTCTTAAATGCTGGTACCGTCCAAAGTTCGCGATCGCTACCAGAGTTCGCGACGCGAATCCGTTGCATACGCGAACTTCGCGATCGGGAGTTGGTCGGGAAGTTCTTCGCGACAGATAGCCCAAATAGCTGGATCGAGTTCGCGATCGCGAACGTTAGTTCGCGCCGTGAACTCTCTGAACGGCCTAGGCTGCACTTTTTAATCTTGGGCTCGACCCGGTTTCGCCCATAACTTTCTCGTACGGTGTCCAAACGACACGAAACCAATTCCTACGTTTTTTAAACGATTTATCCTTATTTAACATATTTTTGTACAATTTATTTATTTACAAAATTCGGGTCGTTACAACTATCCACCCCTTAAGGAGATTCCGTCCTCGGAATCTCATCATAATTCACGAAGTTCGGGTATCTTTTCCGAATCTCGTCCTTGACTTCCCAAGTCAAGTTCGGCCCAAGTGAATGCTTCCACTTGACCAACACCAATTCAATTTTTTATTCCGAAGTTTCTTGGTTTTTGACTCTAGTATGGCTTCGGGTTCCTCAATCAATCGGTTCGGGGCATCAACCCGCAACTCTTGTAACGGAATTATATTTTCAACCTCATCCACGAACTTCTTCAAATAACTTACATAAAACGTATCGTGAACACCTTGAAGTTCGGGTGGGAGTTCTAACTTGACATATCCTCCAAAATCTAGCACACACGATCTTAGCATATCTTCAACCGTTTGAATGGTTCTTTCACTTTGACCATCGGTTTGCGGGTGGTAAGCCGTACTCAACCGCAATTTCGTCCCCAACTCTTCTTGCAACGATCTCCAAAATCTCGAGGTAAACCTCGCATCTCTATCGGATACAATTGACAACGGGACTCCATGAAGTCTTACTACTTCATCCACATACAACTTTGCCAACTTCTCAAGTGGCATGGTTTCCCGGATTGCCAAGAATAATGCACTTTTGGTCAACCGGTCTACAATGACCCAAATGGCGTCGTGGTTCTTGCTTGTTTTTGGCAATCCAACAATAAAATCCATTGTTATATCATCCCATTTTCCAGCCGGGATTTGCAACGATTGAGCTACCCCGTAAGGTACTTGATGCTCGGCTTTTACTTGTGCACACGTGGCACACTTAGAAATATACTTTGCCACTCTTGCCTTCATCCCGGGCCACCAATACATCTTCTTCATATCTTGATACGTTTTTGTACTTCCCGGGTGGATCGAATACTTAGACTTATGAACATCGTTTAGTAATTCCTTTCGGGTACCCCCGAACTTGGGAACCCAAATTCATCCACCCACGGTTTTCAACCTTGCTTATTTTCCACAAAATGTTGGTTCTTTCCCAATCGTTCTTGCCTTACCTCATCTTTTCCCATCACTTCCCGTTGGGCATTCTTGATTTGTTCTACTATACTTGAGACTACTTCAATACGTGTTAGCTTTCCCTTAATCGGCTTTTCATACACCTTTCGGCTTAAGGCGTCGGCTACCACATTGGCCTTCCCCGCATGGTAGACAATTTCACAATCATAATCTTGTATCAATTCGATCCATCTTCTTTGCCTCATATTTAGGTCTTTTTGAGTGAAAACGTATTGAAGGCTTTTGTGATCTGTATACAACGTACACCTCGTACCGTATAAGTAGTGTCTCCATAACTTTAAAGCAAACACTATCGCCGCCAATTCCAAATCGTGAGTCGTGTACCTTTCTTCCGAATTCTTTAGTTGTCTCGAGGCGTAAGCAATCACTTTCCCCCGTTGCATCAAAACACAACCCAAACCTTTATGTGAAGCATCACTATACACGACGAAGTCTTCCATCCCTTCGGGTAACGTGAGAACCGGGGCGTTACACAATTTTTCCTTTAATGTGGCAAATGCATTTTCTTGTTTTTCTCCCCACACGAACTCACTACTCTTTCGGGTCAACAATGTGAGTGCTGTCGCCACTCGGGAAAAGTCTTGAATAAATCGACGGTAATATCCGGCAAGGCCGAGAAAACTTCTCACTTCGGTTGGAGTTCGTGGCGGTTCCCACTTCATAACCGCTTCAATCTTCGACGGGTCAACTTTGATTCCTTCTCGGGACACGACATGACCAAGGAATTGGACTTCTCGAATCCAAAATTCACACTTAGAAAATTTTGCATACAATTTCTCTCGTTGTAGCACTTCTAACGTTTGCCTTAGGTGGCTCTCGTGTTCTTCTTCGGTTTTTGAATAAATAAGAATATCGTCAATAAATACGATAAGGAACTTGTCGAGGAATGGTTTGCAAACCCGATTCATAAGGTCCATAAAAATAGCCGGTGCATTAGTCAACCCGAATGGCATTACCAAAAACTCGTAATGTCCATAACGTGTACGAAACGCCGTCTTCTCGGTATCTCCTTCTTTTACTCGAACTTGATGGTAACCCGATCTCAAATCGATCTTCGAGAAATAGTCGGCACCTTGAAGTTGAACAAACAAGTCGTCGATTCTAGGCAACGGGTATCGGTTCCTAATAGTCATCTTGTTCAACTCTCGGTAGTCGATGCACATTCTCATCGAACCGTCTTTCTTCTTAACAAACAATACGGGCGCACCCCATGGAGATGAGCTAGGACGAATAAATCCTTTGTCAAGTAACTCTTGCAATTGGGACATCAATTCCCTCATTTCGGTGGGAGCCAAACGGTATGGAGCACGAGCTATCGGCGTCGCTCCCGGAACTAAATCAATACGGAATTCTACTTGCCTCTCTGGTGGCAATCCCGGTAGATCGTCGGGAAATACCTCGGGAAAATCCCGAATCACCTTTACATTTTCCACCGTCTTCTTCTCTTTCCTTCCATCTAATACATATGCTAAAAAGGACGAACATCCTTTGGCTAAACATTTCTTAGCTTTAACCGCGGTCATAAGACATGGCAAATGGTGTCGTCTCTTACCATACACATAAACCTTTTCGTTGTCGGGAGTCCTAATCGAGACTATCTTTTTCCCGCATAAAATCTTTGCTTGGTTCTCACCCAACCAATCCATACCTATAACTATATCAAAACCCGCAATTTCCATGGGTAATAAATTCACCTTAAACTTTTTCCCGTCTATTTCCAATTCACAATTTCGACACATATGTTGAACTATGGAGGTTTTACCATCCGCAATTTCTATATCATAAATTTCATCAAGGAGTTCTAACGGCACATTCAACACCACAACAAAATCATGCGACACAAACGAATAAGTAGCACCCGAGTCAAATAAGATCCGGGCGGGAATAGAATTTACGAGTAGGGTACCTGAAACGACATCGTGGACTTCTTTGGCTTCATCTCAGGTAAGTTGGAAGGACCGTCCCTTGACCTTCGTCGGCTCCGCTTTCTTTTGAGCGGTCGACACCATGGTCTCACTTCCCTTCTTCGGGCATGCATTGCTATAGTGCCCTTTTTCATGGCACGAATAGCACTCGATTTCATCCAACGGTTTGACCCGGCAATCCCTTGCCATATGCCCCGGTCTTCCACATTTGAAACACGACTTCGTATCCACCAAACATTCCCCTTTGTGGTCTTTGCCACACTTCTTACAAGCACCCACACTTGTTTGTTTAGAGAAGGTCGGGGTGAACTTTCCTCTCTTCACCGAACCCGAGCTCCCCTCAAACTTCCTCTTTTCAAACTTTTCAAACTTTGGCCTTTCATTGATTCTCCTTTGGCCCACTTCCTCCACATTCCTTGCCGCACTAATAGCCTCATCTAGTGTGGCGGCCCTCTTTACTTCCAACTCATACTCCCACGGGAGTCCATTGGCATACCGAACAATCCGGGATCTCTCATCCGGATACAATTTGATCACAAACGGGATTAATCCCGTGAACTTCTTAGTGTACTCATCGACACTCAAACCACCTTTCTTCAAATGAACAAACTCTTCTTGAAGTTTCTCCAAATTTCTCTCGGGGCAAAACTTTGCCTTCAACCGTTTCACAAACTCATCCCACGTCATCTTGTACACCGCCCTCTTTCCCAACGTTTCATACAAGGTATCCCACCACACGAGGGCCTCATCTTTCAGTAACCGAGAAGCATGGATCACCATATCACCTTCCTTGCATTTACTAGCTTCAAGGACTTGTTCGGTTTCACGGATCCAACGGATCGTGACCTTTGGTTCGGAGCTACCATAGTAGTTATCGGGCTTAAAAGCCATAAAATTTTTGTACGTGCACCCCTTCCTTTCCCTCGGCTCGGGGTCACTCTCTCCTTCTTCCGTTGAAGACCTCTCGGTTTGAGCAACACTACTTGACTTGCTTTTCGTGCGGGGTGGAGATTCCTCCCGCCTTTCACGTGCCTTATGCTCATTGAGGATTCGGTTCACATCCTCGTTCACTATGTCCCTCATTTGATTGAACATAGTTTGGAGGTGTTCCACGGTGACCGGGGTACGAGTGTTCCTTTCAACACCCGAATTCTCCACTTCGTCACGAGGTGGAGGACCAAATACCGGTTCAACAATGTTATTCGAATCTTGCCCTTGATCAAGTGGGCCTCTTGCACTTCTAGTTCTCACCATTTTGCTATAATAAGACATCAATCATTTAGAAGTCAATTTATTAATGTAACGGTGGCATTGACCGTTCCACTACCAACATGACCTATTCCCTTAAGGTCAACCCTATCGAACCTACACTTTAAGGTCTCAATAGCCATTTCATAAGTATCCTATGGAACCTACGGTCCTACTAGCTCAGTTTAAGTCTAGGATGGTCAACTCAACCTAGTTCACTTAAACTATAGCTCTGATACCAAGTTGTAACACCTCAATTTTCAAAACAACATTTAAATATCATTTAATTAAAAAATACATAATATTGTATCAACATCAAATGCCGGTTTTACAAAAAACGAAAAGGTTTCTTGTTCGAGATTATCAGAGTTACAAAAACGGTGTTACAAATTATATCTTAACCATAGGATAAGGACTCTAATCATCAACACCGAGCTAATCTCAACAAGGCCTCTTCTAAACGGGCCTCCTAGATCTTCGATCCCGAACCTGAGTACATAGCAAAAATACAAACATAGTACGTGAGACAAAATTGCCTCGTGAGATACATGGGTTTTAGACCCGATAAACAATTAGTCAAATAATATCATTTAATCTTAAAATAATATTACTAAGTTTGTTTTGGGTCACTTTATCACTTTCATCGTTGGCCAATGTCAAGATAATCGGAATGCCTCCAATCTATCAAGACCGTCATATCCACGGTAATCGGAATGCCTCCAATCTACCGGGATTCATAGGTATTGGGTAATCGGAATGCCTCCAATCTACCACTAACCTTAAGGTACCGTAGTAACCGGAATGCCTCCAATCTACTACGGCCCTAGGGACATCATCATCATCATCATTACTTATCTTTTATCGGTATGAGCTTATAGCTCCATCATTTCTCAATCACTCAATCATTTCGTTATCAAACAAGCAATTCATCATAAAACACATAAATGACTAAATTACTTAAAGACTCGACAAAATCATTAGGTCATAAAAACATTTACTAGCTATGTACCCAGTTTAAAAGTCACATGTACTCACCTTAGCTAAGCTTATCCAATGTTGTGTTCCTTGAACACCAATATCACTTCTCAAGATTTGAATGCCTCAAATCCTTCAACCAACAACCTATTATCAACCCAATACAATGGTTTGCATCAATCATCAATACAATCTATATAATCCATGGCTAGTCAACTACTAGCACCATTTTCCCAAAGTTACCAAACCCTAATTTCATAAATCACCATATTTTCGTGTATCCATAATATGACCACGTTTTCCTTGTTAAAATACCATAGATCTAAGTTATATTACTTCCATTTAACCATTCATGAACAAATCCAAAACTAGGGTTTGAGATTCAAGCTTTCCCCACTTGAATCTAAGACTTATAACACAAGAGGATTGAAGATTTACCTTTGTTCTTCAATAAGGAGCAAGAATCACCAAGATTTGATGAAGATTGAGCTCCAAACGACCCTTATACTCCAGAAATCGCACACACCAAAGAGAGGAGAAAACTAGGGTTTAATGTGTGTAATAAATGAGAATTCCCGTCTTAAATGCTGGTACCCTCCAAAGTTCGCGATCGCTACCAGAGTTCGCGACGCGAACTCCGTTGCATACGCGAACTTCGCGATCGGGAGTTGGTCGGGAAGTTCTTCGCGACAGATAGCCCAAATAGCTGGATCGAGTTCGCGATCGCGAACATTAGTTCGCGCCGTGAACTCTCTGAACGGCCTAGGCTGCACTTTTTAATCTTTGGCTCGACCCGGTTTTGCCCATAACTTTCTCGTACGGTGACCAAATGACACGAAACCAATTCCTACGTTCTTTAAACGATTTATCCTTATTTAACATATTTTTGTACAATTTATTTATTTACAAAATTCGGGTCGTTACAACTATCCACCCCTTAAGGAGATTCCGTCCTCGGAATCTCATCATAATTCACGAAGTTCGGGTATCTTTTCCGAATCTCGTCCTTGACTTCCCAAGTCAAGTTTGGCCCAAGTGAATGCTTCCACTTGACCAACACCAATTCAATTTCTTTATTCCGAAGTTTCTTGGTTTTTGACTCTAGTATGGCTTCGGGTTCCTCAATCAATCGGTTCGGGGCATCAACCCGCAACTCTTGTAACGGAATTATATTTTCAACCTCACCCACGAACTTCTTCAAATAACTTACATGAAACGTATCGTGAACACCTTGAAGTTCGGGTGGGAGTTCTAACTTGAAAGCTTGCAAACCGACCCGTTTCAAAATCTTAAACGGGCCAACATACCTTGGGCTCAACTTGCCTTTCTTACCAAACCGCATTACGCCTTTCCAAGGCGATACTTTCAACATCACCATGTCTCCAACATTCAAATCATATGGTCTCTTTTTCAAACCCGAGTAGCTTCTTTGTCGATCTTGGGCGATTTTCATATTGGTTTGGATTATCCCAATCTTTTCATTGGTCAACCTCACAATCTCGGGACCCGTGAGTTTCATCTCACCCGCTTCAAGCCAACACGATGGAGTTCTACATTTCCTTCCATACAACGTCTCATAAGGCGGCATCTTAACGGTCGATTGATAACTATTATTGTAGGAGAACTCCACTAACGGTAAATGTTCATCCCATTTACCTCCAAAATCTAGCACACACGATCTTAGCATATCTTCAACCGTTTGAATGGTTCTTTCACTTTGACCATCGGTTTGCGGGTGGTAAGCCGTACTCAACCGCAATTTCGTCCCCAACTCTTCTTGCAACGATCTCCAAAATCTCGAGGTAAACCTCGCATCTCTATCGGATACAATTGACAACGGGACTCCATGAAGTCTTACTACTTCATCCACATACAACTTTGCCAACTTCTCAAGTGGCATGGTTTCCCGGATTGCCAAGAATAATGCACTTTTGGTCAACCGGTCTACAATGACCCAAATGGCGTCGTGGTTCTTGCTTGTTTTTGGCAATCCAACAATAAAATCCATTGTTATATCATCCCATTTTCCAGCCGGGATTTGCAACGATTGAGCTACCCCGTAAGGTACTTGATGCTCGGCTTTTACTTGTGCACACGTGGCACACTTAGAAATATACTTTGCCACTCTTGCCTTCATCCCGGGCCACCAATACATCTTCTTCATATCTTGATACGTTTTTGTACTTCCCGGGTGGATCGAATACTTAGACTTATGAACATCATTTAGTAATTCCTTTCGGGTACCCCCGAACTTGGGAACCCAAGTTCGTCCACCCACGGTTTTCAACCCTTGCTTATTTTCCACAAAATGTTGGTTCTTTCCCAATCGTTATTGCCTTAACTCATCTTTTCCCATCACTTCCCGTTGGGCATTCTTGATTCGTTCTACTATACTTGAGACTACTTCAATACGTGTTAGCTTTCCCTTAATCGGCTTTTCATACACCTTTCGGCTTAAGGCGTCGGCTACCACGTTGGCCTTCCCCGCATGGTAGACAATTTCACAATCATAATCTTGTATCAATTCGATCCATCTTCTTTGCCTCATATTTTGGTCTTTTTGGGTGAAAACGTATTGAAGGCTTTTGTGATCCGTATACAACGTACACCTCGTACCGTATAAGTAGTGTCTCCATAACTTTAAAGCAAACACTATCGCCGCCAATTCCAAATCGAGAGTCGTGTACCCCTCTTCCGCATTCTTTAGTTGTCTCGAGGTGTAAGCAATCACTTTCCCCCGTTGCATCAAAACACAACCCAAACCTTTATGTGAAGCATCACTATACACGACGAAGTCTTCCATCCCTTCGGGTAACGTGAGAACCGGGGCGTTACACAATTTTTCCTTTAATGTGGCAAATGCATTTTCTTGTTTTTCTCCCCACACGAACTCACTACTCTTTCGGGTCAACAATGTGAGTGGTGTCGCCACTCGGGAAAAGTCTTGAATAAATCGACGGTAATATCCGGCAAGGCTAAGAAAACTTATCACTTCGGTTGGAGTTCGTGGCGGTTCCCACTTCATAACCGCTTCAATCTTCGACGGGTCAACTTTGATTCCTTCTCGGGACACGACATGACCAAGGAATTGGACTTCTCGAATCCAAAATTCACACTTAGAAAATTTTGCATACAATTTCTCTCGTTGTAGCACTTCTAACATTTGCCTTAGGTGGCTCTCGTGTTCTTCTTCGGTTTATGAATAAATAAGAATATCGTCAATAAATACGATAAGGAACTTGTCGAGGAATGGTTTGCAAACCCGATTCATAAGGTCCATAAAAATAGCCGGTGCATTAGTCAACCCGAATGGCATTACCAAAAACTCGTAATGTCCATAACGTGTACGAAACGCCGTCTTCTCGGTATCTCCTTCTTTTACTCGAACTTGATG
The DNA here is from genome assembly GCA_963853835.1 of Calendula officinalis. Taxonomy (NCBI): domain Eukaryota; kingdom Viridiplantae; phylum Streptophyta; class Magnoliopsida; order Asterales; family Asteraceae; genus Calendula; species Calendula officinalis. The sequence continues at coordinate 43,899,262 of OY970832.1, read as the reverse complement.
GTAACCCGATCTCAAATCGATCTTCGAGAAATAGTCGGCACCTTGAAGTTGATCAAACAAGTCGTCGATTCTAGGCAACGGGTATCGGTTCCTAATAGTCATCTTGTTCAACTCTCGGTAGTCGATGCACATTCTCATCGAACCATCTTTCTTCTTAACAAACAATACGGGCGCACCCCATGGAGATGAGCTAGGACGAATAAATCCTTTGTCAAGTAACTCTTGCAATTGGGACATCAATTCCCTCATTTCGGTGGGAGCCAAACGGTATGGAGCACGAGCTATCGGCGTCGCTCCCGGAACTAAATCAATACGGAATTCTACTTGCCTCTCTGGTGGCAATCCCGGTAGATCATCGGGAAATACCTCGGGAAAATCCCGAATCACCTTTACATTTTCCACCGTCTTCTTCTCTTTCCTTCCATCTAATACATATGCTAAAAAGGACGAACATCCTTTGGCTAAACATTTCTTAGCTTTAACCGCGGTCATAAGACATGGCAAATGGTGTCGTCTCTCACCATACACATAAACCTTTTCGTTGTCGGGAGTCCTAATCGAGATTATCTTTTTCCCGCATAAAATCTTTGCTTGGTTCTCACCCAACCAATCCATACCTATAACTATATCAAAACCCGCAATTTCCATGGGTAATAAATTCACCTTAAACTTTTTCCCGTCTATTTCCAATTCACAATTTCGACACATATGTTGAACTATGGAGGTTTTACCATCCGCAATTTCTATATCATAAATTTCATCAAGGAGTTCTAGCGGCACATTCAACACCACAACAAAATCATGCGACACAAACGAATAAGTAGCACCCGAGTCAAATAAGGTCCGGGCGGGAATAGAATTTATGAGTAGGGTACCTGAAACGACATCGTGGACTTCTTTGGCTTCATCTCGGGTAAGTTGGAAGGACCGTCCCTTGACCTTCGTCGGCTCCGCTTTCTTTTGAGCGGTCGACACCATGGTCTCACTTCCCTTCTTCGGGCATGCATTGCTATAGTGCTCTTTTTCATGGCACGAATAGCACTCGATTTCATCCAACGGTTTGACCCGGCAATCCCTTGCCATATGGCCCGGTCTTCCACATTTGAAACACGACTTCGTATCCACCAAACATTCCCCTTTGTGGTCTTTGCCACACTTCTTACAAGCACCCACACTTGTTTGTTTAGAGAAGGTCGGGGTGAACTTTCCTCTCTTCAACGAACCCGAGCTCCCCTCAAACTTCCTCTTTTCAAACTTTTCAAACTTTGGCCTTTCATTGATTCTCCTTTGGCCCACTTCCTCCACATTCCTTGCCGCACTAATAGACTCATCTAGTGTGGCGGCCCTCTTTACTTCCAACTCATACTCCCACGGGAGTCCATTGGCATACCGAACAATCTGGGATCTCTCATCCGAATACAATTTGATCACAAACGGGATTAATCCCGTGAACTTCTTAGTGTACTCATCGACACTCAAACCACCTTTCTTCAAATGAACAAACTCTTCTTGAAGTTTCTCCAAATTTCTCTCGGAGCAAAACTTTGCCTTCAACCGTTTCACAAACTCATCCCACGTCATCTTGTACACCGCCCTCTTTCCCAACGTTTCATACAAGGTATCCCACCACACGAGGGCCTCATATTTCAGTAACCGAGAAGCATAGATCACCATATCACCTTCCTTGCATTTACTAGCTTCAAGGACTTGTTCGGTTTCACGGATCCAACGGATCGTGACCTTTGGTTCGGAGCTACCATAGTAGTTATCGGGCTTAAAAGCCATAAAAGTTTTGTACGTGCACCCCTTCCTTTCCCTCAGCTCGGGGTCACTCTCTCCTTCTTCCGTTGAAGACCTCTCGGTTTGAGCAACACTACTTGACTTGCTTTTCGTGCGGGGTGGAGATTCCTCCCGCCTTTCACGTGCCTTATGCTCATTGAGGATTCGGTTCACATCCTCGTTCACTATGTCCCTCATTTGATTGAACATAGTTTGGCGGTGTTCCACGGTGACCGGGGTGCGAGTGTTCCTTTCAACACCCGAATTCTCCACTTCGTCACGAGGTGGAGGACCAAATACCGGTTCAACAATGTTATTCGAATCTTGCCCTTGATTAAGTGGGCCTCTTGCACTTCTAGTTCTCACCATTTTGCTATAATAAGACATCAATCATTTAGAAGTCAATTTATCAAAGTAACGGTGGCATTGACCGTTCCACTACCAACATGACCTATTCCCTTAAGGTCAACCCTATCGAACCTACACTTTAAGGTCTCAATAGCCATTTCATAAGTATCCTATGGAACCTACGGTCCTACTAGCTCAGTTTAAGTCTAGGATGGTCAACTCAACCTAGTTCACTTAAACTATAGCTATGATACCAAGTTGTATCACCTCAATTTTCAAAACAACATTTAAATATCATTTAATTCAAAAATACATAATATTGTATCAACATCAAATGCCGGTTTTACAAGAAACGAAAAGGTTTCTTGTTCGAGATTATCAGAGTTACAAAAACGGTGTTACAAATTATATCTTAACCATAGGATAAGGACTCTAATCATCAACACCGAGCTATTCTCAACAAGGCCTCTTCTAAACGGGCCTCCTAGATCTTCGATCCCGAACCTGAGTACATAGCAAAAATACAAACATAGTACGTGAGACAAAATTGCCTCATGAGATACATGGGTTTTAGACCCGATAAACAATTAGTCAAATAATATCATTTAATCTTAAAATAATATTACTAAGTTTGTTTTGGGTCACTTTATCACTTTCATCATTGGCCAATGTCAAGATAATCGGAATGCCTCCAATCTATCAAGACCGTCATATCCACGGTAATCGTAATGCCTCCAATCTACCGGGATTCATAGGTATTGGGTAATCGGAATGCCTCCAATCTACCACTAACCTTAAGGTACCGTAGTAACCGGAATGCCTCCAATCTACTACGGCCCTAGGGACATCATCATCATCATCATTACTTATCTTTTATCGGTATGAGCTTATAGCTCCATCATTTCTCAATCACTCAATCATTTCGTTATCAAACAAGCAATTCATCATAAAACACATAAATGACTAAATTACTTAAAGACTCGACAAAATCATTAGGTCATAAAAACATTTACTAGCTATGTACCCAGTTTAAAAGTCACATGTACTCACCTTAGCTAAGCTTATCCAATGTTGTGTTCCTTGAACACCAATATCACTTCTCAAGATTTGAATGCCTCAAATCCTTCAACCAACAACCTATTATCAACCCAATACAATGGTTTGCATCAATCATCAATACAATCTATATAATCCATGGCTAGTCAACTACTAGCACCATTTTCCCAAAGTTACCAAACCCTAATTTCATAAATCACCATATTTTCGTGTATCCATAATATGACCACGTTTTCCTTGTTAAAATACCATAGATCTAAGTTATATTACTTCCATTTAACCATTCATGAACAAATCCAAAACTAGGGTTTGAGATTCAAGCTTTCCCCACTTGAATCTAAGACTTATAACACAAGAGGATTGAAGATTTACCTTTGTTCTTCAATAAGGAGCAAGAATCACCAAGATTTGATGAAGATTGAGCTCCAAACGACCCTTATACTCCAGAAATCGCACACACCAAAGAGAGGAGAAAACTAGGGTTTAATGTGTGTAATAAATGAGAATTCCCGTCTTAAATGCTGGTACCCTCCAAAGTTCGCGATCGCTACCAGAGTTCGCGACGCGAACTCCGTTGCATACGCGAACTTCGCGATCGGGAGTTGGTCGGGAAGTTCTTCGCGACAGATAGCCCAAATAGCTGGATCGAGTTCGCGATCGCGAACATTAGTTCGCGCCGTGAACTCTCTGAACGGCCTAGGCTGCACTTTTTAATCTTTGGCTCGACCCGGTTTTGCCCATAACTTTCTCGTACGGTGACCAAACGACACGAAACCAATTCCTACGTTCTTTAAACGATTTATCCTTATTTAACATATTTTTGTACAATTTATTTATTTACAAAATTCGGGTCGTTACAACTATCCACCCCTTAAGGAGATTCCGTCCTCGGAATCTCATCATAATTCACGAAGTTCGGGTATCTTTTCCGAATCTCGTCCTTGACTTCCCAAGTCAAGTTTGGCCCAAGTGAATGCTTCCACTTGACCAACACCAATTCAATTTCTTTATTCCGAAGTTTCTTGGTTTTTGACTCTAGTATGGCTTCGGGTTCCTCAATCAATCGGTTCGGGGCATCAACCCGCAACTCTTGTAACGGAATTATATTTTCAACCTCACCCACGAACTTCTTCAAATAACTTACATGAAACGTATCGTGAACACCTTGAAGTTCGGGTGGGAGTTCTAACTTGAAAGCTTGCAAACCGACCCGTTTCAAAATCTTAAACGGGCCAACATACCTTGGGCTCAACTTGCCTTTCTTACCAAACCGCATTACGCCTTTCCAAGGCGATACTTTCAACATCACCATGTCTCCAACATTCAAATCATATGGTCTCTTTTTCAAACCCGAGTAGCTTCTTTGTCGATCTTGGGCGATTTTCATATTGGTTTGGATTATCCCAATCTTTTCATTGGTCAACCTCACAATCTCGGGACCCGTGAGTTTCATCTCACCCGCTTCAAGCCAACACGATGGAGTTCTACATTTCCTTCCATACAACGCCTCATAAGGCGGCATCTTAACGGTCGATTGATAACTATTATTGTAGGAGAACTCCACTAACGGTAAATGTTCATCCCATTTACCTCCAAAATCTAGCACACACGATCTTAGCATATCTTCAACCGTTTGAATGGTTCTTTCACTTTGACCATCGGTTTGCGGGTGGTAAGCCGTACTCAACCGCAATTTCGTCCCCAACTCTTCTTGCAACGATCTCCAAAATCTCGAGGTAAACCTCGCATCTCTATCGGATACAATTGACAACGGGACTCCATGAAGTCTTACTACTTCATCCACATACAACTTTGCCAACTTCTCAAGTGGCATGGTTTCCCGGATTGCCAAGAATAATGCACTTTTGGTCAACCGGTCTACAATGACCCAAATGGCGTCGTGGTTCTTGCTTGTTTTTGGCAATCCAACAATAAAATCCATTGTTATATCATCCCATTTTCCAGCCGGGATTTGCAACGATTGAGCTACCCCGTAAGGTACTTGATGCTCGGCTTTTACTTGTGCACACGTGGCACACTTAGAAATATACTTTGCCACTCTTGCCTTCATCCCGGGCCACCAATACATCTTCTTCATATCTTGATACGTTTTTGTACTTCCCGGGTGGATCGAATACTTAGACTTATGAACATCGTTTAGTAATTCCTTTCGGGTACCCCCGAACTTGGGAACCCAAGTTCGTCCACCCACGGTTTTCAACCCTTGCTTATTTTCCACAAAATGTTGGTTCTTTCCCAATCGTTCTTGCCTTAACTCATCTTTTCCCATCACTTCCCGTTGGGCATTCTTGATTCGTTCTACTATACTTGAGACTACTTCAATACGTGTTAGCTTTCCCTTAATCGGCTTTTCATACACCTTTCGGCTTAAGGCGTCGGCTACCACGTTGGCCTTCCCCGCATGGTAGACAATTTCACAATCAAAATCCTGTATCAATTCGACCCAATACAATGGTTTGCATCAATCATCAATACAATCTATATAATCCATGGCTAGTCAAAACGACCCTTATACTTCAATAAGGAGCAAGAATCACCAAGATTTGATGAAGATTGAGCTCCAAACGACCCTTATACTCCAGAAATTGCACACACCAAAGAGAGGAGAAAACTAGGGTTTAATGTGTGTAATAAATGAGAATTCCCGTCTTAAATGCTGGTACCGTCCAAAGTTCGCGATCGCTACCAGAGTTCGCGACGCGAACTCTGTTGCATACGCGAACTTCGCGATCGGGAGTTGGTCGGGAAGTTCTTCGCGACAGATAGCCCATATAGCTGGATCGAGTTCGCGATCGCGAACATTAGTTCGCGCCGTGAACTCTCTGAACGGCCTAGGCTGCACTTTTTAATCTTTGGCTCGACCCGGTTTCGCCCATAACTTTCTCGTACGGTGTCCAAACGACACGAAACCAATTCCTACGTTCTTTAAACGATTTATCCTTATTTAACATATTTTTATACAATTTATTTATTTACAAAATTCGGGTCGTTACATCACCCAACACTGGGTGTCGTAAACTTGACATTCTACTCTTTGCGCAGGGAGGTACCACCCCAAGTAGACGTCTCATGCTCCCCCATTTCTGGGCGGTCTTATTCCGGATATCTTATTCATCACTTATGAGCCTCAGCTCCATTCATTACATATGAGAATTAGCTCCTTTCATCAAATCTATCACTTATTGGAATACATCTATTCTAGTTTATCATATCATTCTCATTACTTATTCAGTTTCAATATTGACTTTACCAAGTCCTTTACTAAATAAAACATATTTATCATTTATCAAAATCATGTTACTTTAGCTTCTCTTTGACTATCATACATCTCTATTACTAGTCACTTTCTACTTATTCTTCTAGCAAATCAATCTCTACTTTTATTAGTATAATGTACTAATCAATACTTGATACTTAAAAATCATTGTCATTAGCTTTATTAATACATATTATTAGTAAAGCAAATATCATGCTTTATTAGTCATTACTCTTAATCATACATCATATTTATAAAGAGTTATTAATCATTTTTCATTAACATAATCTCTTTCAAATCATTAATCATCTAGACATATTTAAATAGTCTATTATTTACACTTTCTTATCTCTTTTCAATCATATCTTTATTAAACGTATTTATTAATAAAGACACATAAAACATCATAGTTTTCAAAATCATTTGCTATGTACCCAGTAAAAGTCTCATGTATTCACCTTAGCCAAGCTTAATCCTCTTGTGCTTCTTGAACCAAATCTTCACTTTCCAAGATTTGTGAACTACAAGTCTTACAACAATTGCCCTAATCATAAAACCATACAAGGTTTAACATCAATCATCACCATTGAATACATAATCTACCACTAGTTTACAACTAGTATCGTTTTTCCCCAATTTGACAACTTATAAAACCCTAGGTTTCATAGATCTTAAGATTTACTTCAAATCCATGTTATGAACACATTTTCCTTGACAATATGTTGTAGATCTAAGTTATATAAACCCAATTTCATCTCCCAATACAAACTCTCCGACTAGGGTTTGCATATTTCACCCAAAACCAACATCCATAACTAAAAGGAGTAGAGATTTACCTTATACTTCAACAATGGAGTGAGAATCTTCAAGATTGAGTGTGAAAATCGGTTCCAATGGCCTCCTTACACTCAAAATCATATACACACACTTGGGAGGAAGTTCTAGGGTTTGGAAATGAGAGAAATGACAAAAATCCCGATTTAAACAAGTTTCTGCAGCTTCTCGCGCCCAACAGCTCAGTCCCGCGTCACTTCGCGTTTGCCTCGAGTCGCGAGCCAGTCGCGAGCCAAACGCAAGCTAGTCGCGAGCCAGTCTCCAGCTCTCCTGAAGTTGCTGTTTGGTCTGTTTCCTTACTCGCGCCCACCTCGCGCCCACTTCGCGACGCGAGGGTTGTTCAGGCCAGGTTTTTGCTCTTTAAACTTGTTTCCAACCAAGTCTTGACCCATTTTTGATTATATCAAGTCCCAAACAATTAAACACTCGATACAACACAACGGTAGACGAAAACCATCATAAATATCATAATTCGTATAAATCCCAAATTAAACATACGAAATTACAAACGAAAATTTACGGTCGTTACAATACTCAATTCAATTCAAAGTAAAGCATATAGAGTATTCAACAAAAGGCTAAGGATCATTGAAGAAAGTTCAGATGTATCCTTTAATGAAAATCTGATGAACGAAAAAGGAAATGGTCCAGACTAGTTGTTTAATATTGACTCACTAACAAAATCTCTTGATTTCAGTTTCAACTTTAATGAATGTGAATCAAACAATCAACCTGCTAAAGAAGGCTCATCACCATCTAATGGAAATCAAAATCCATTGCAGTATATCATTGTTAATACTGATTCTTCAGTTAATACTGAGGACAATAACAACTCTGATAATACCAGAAATACTAATGCCAGTAACAACTCAGAATCTCAAAACTCTGAAGAAACAAGTGATAATACTAACACCAGTAGGAACTCAGAAACCCTAAATGGTGATACTACAAGAAATGATACTGACACAAGCACCAACTCAGAAACACATGATGTCAATGAAAAATCAAGTTAATACTGATGTCAGTACCAATGAAGAAAATCAAGAAACTTTTGAGAATCAAGAAGACAACTGGACTGATGCACAAGTTCCTGAATCCAATGAATCAAACCTTGAAAGCCAAATAGTTGTTGACAAAATTCCCTCCACAAGAGCTCAAACGAACCATCCCTTAGACCTAGTTCTAAGTGATGTCAACTCAAATATGCAGAGAAGAAGCAAATTTAACTCAAATATTTGCAATATCAGTTTAATTTCTAATGAATGTCTGTTTGCATGTTTTCTATCATAGGAGGAACCTAAAAAGATTCAATAAGCTATGAAAGATTCAAATTGGATTGAAGCAATGCAAGAAGAACTACTTCAATTCAAATTACAAGCTGTTTGGACACTTGTACCTCTTCCAAAAGGAAAAAGAGCCATTGGAACTAGATGGATCTTCAGAATAAAGAACGATGAAAGAGGAATAGTGATCAAGAACAAAGGAAGACTTGTAGCCCAAGGATACACTCAAGAAGAAGGAATAGACTATGATGAAGTATATGCTCATGTAGCAAGAATAGAGGCTATCAGAATATTTCTAGCATATGCATCATTCAAGAAGTTCAAAGTCTATCAAATGGATGTAAAAAGTGCATTCTTGTATGGGAAAATAGAAGAAGAAGAAGAAGTGTATGTGTGTCAACCTCCAGGATTTGAAGATCCAGATCATGGTGATTATGTGTTCAAATTGGGCAAAGCTCTTTATGGTCTACACCAGGCACCAAGAGCTTGGTATGACGATATGTCATCATATTTGTTGAAAAACAAATTTAGAAGAGGGGCCATTGACAAAAGTCTATTTACAAAGAAGGTCAAAGATGATATCCTACTTGTTCAAATATATGTAGATGATATCATCGTTGGATCCACAAATGATCAACTATGCAAAGAATTTGAAGAACTTATGCCGATCAAATTCAAGATGAGCTCAATGGGTCCAATGAATTTCTCTCTTGGACTCCAAGTGAATCAAAAATCAGATGGCATTTTGATTAATCAATCAAAATATGTCAAAGACATCTTGTAGAAGTTTGCAATGAAGGACTGCAAGAGTGCAATCACTCCTATGGAAACACATAAACACCTACATCCTGACATTGAGGGGGAGGATGTAGATGAACACTTGTATAGATCAATGATAGGTTCTTTATTGTATCCGACTGCATCAAGACCTGATATTATGTATAATGTGAGTGTTTGTGCCAGGTACTAGCAAGACCAAATGAACTTCATTTGCAAGCAGTATAAAGAATCTTTAGATACTTGAAAGGGAAACCATGACTAGGTCTATGGTATCCAAATGATTCACCATTTGAATTAACAGCCTACACTGATAGTGATTATGGTGGAGAATGCTTCGATAGAAAGTCAACCACTGGTGGATGTCAATTCTTTGGATCAAGATTGGTGTCATGGCAATGCAAGAAGCAAACAAATGTCTCAACATCTTCTGCTGAAGCAGAATATGTAGCTGCATCTGCATGCTGTGCTCAAGTTCTATGGATTCAAAATCAACTAATGGACTTTGGTGTCTCTATCCTTAAAACTCCTATTTTTATTGATAATCAAAGTGCAATTAGTATCGTGAATAATCCAGTAAAACATTCAAAAACTAAACATATTGAAATCAGATTCTATTTTATAAGAGATTGCAATGAAAAGAAATTAATTAAATAGTTAAAATTCATACTGATAATCAACTAGCAGATCTTTTTACAAAAGCATTTGATGTGGGAAGATTTAGCTTTTTGGTTAACAGTATTGGAATTATTGTTATAAATTAATTTCATAATTTCCTCATATGTAAAGTTGTTTGTAAAATATTTTTTAATTTTATATATTTTTCCTCATAATTTGCTACTGGTTATTCATTTATTACTGACTGTATTCACAAGTTACTACTGATTAGTTATGAAAAGTATAAAATCTCAGTTACTACTGACGTATCATACTACTGGTACTTAGTTACTACTGATCGGCAATTTACTCTAAAATTCGATGTTTTTACCAATTAACCCCCATGAAAATAGCCGTTATGCTATGATTCGAAGGATATCTATAAAATTTTTGCAGGTTAATTTCAAAAACTATAAATAACAGAAATCGTTTAATTGGACATTATCCAAACCTCGATCTACTAAACCCTATGATAAACCCTAAGGGTGAAATCGATCAAAACCGACAACCAGTAACAACTATATCCTTTCACTTCCAATATTCTCAAAAGAACCAAAATTCTAACTAAAATTCTCATCCCAAATCAAACATCGATTAAAAATGGCAATGATCAAACCTCTCTCTGTCTCAACTGATCTTAAATATTGTGAATTTCACAATATGATTGCATTCTTGAAGAATCGAGATGGAACTAGAGAATTTAGGGAAATAGTGATGTTTCTCAAACACTCTTCAATCAAATATGCTCTCACCTTGCAACCAACAATCTATAAAAGACACCTTGTTACTTTTAGGGAAACTGCAGAGCATATAAATGAGGGAAATACATCCAAGATTGTAACACCCAAAATTTCGTAAAAATTTAAAAAAAAAATTTTAATACAAGATTTTAATAAAAAAAAGTCCCTTAATTAAATATTAAATAAAATGTTAACATTTAAAATGTATTTAATGCGGAAAAAAGTTTTAAATAAAATTTAAGTTAAAATAATAAATGATGTTCTACATCAGCACTCGGGAGATACAGCGGTCAACCGTCCACCTTCTCTTTTCCTTTGCTAGAACCTGAAACAGTGGGGGAAAATATGGGTCAGCTGGGAAGCTGAGTGAATAATCTCAAAATGCATACAATCATAACATACAACACATGAGGCACATCGGTGTACTCCTACTCAGAATCTACTCAGTTAATTACTCATATTTGTTTCCCAGATTTTATTACTCATATTTTATTTTTATAGCGCGCTTGTGTGATTCGGGTCGATCGCCCCTCCTCACACCCCAGATAGGCGTAAGCCAAAAACTCAGACGGGAGGTGATCCCAAAACTCAGACGGGAGGTGATCCCAAATAAGCATATAGCCTAAAACTCAGATGTGTATTATTATGTTTTTATCTCTTTAACATAATTATCTCAGATAACCCAGATAGCTCAGATCACGGATACCTCAGATCACAGATAACTCAGGTAACAGATCAAACTCAGATAACAGATCAAACTCAGATAGCAAACATGGTGCAAGTAATGAAACATATAAGTCATGTATGTATAACGTTATAACTGAATACACGGTGAGAATACTCACATGGATTACATAAGCTCCAAAGGATCCTCGACACTCTAAGGCGCTGCTAGGTTACTCCTAGACGATCCTAAACATAAAATAAAACCCGGAATTAAAACTTGACCCGAAACCTTGTTTTTATAAAATCTGGCAGCACCCGTAGGTCTCACGAGAACAGCCATAAATCCTAAACCGTTTACTAGATTAGTCCCAAGTTTTTACCACACAAAGTATACTTCGATTACTACAATTCACTGTGAGACGGACACTGTCCAAAACAGATCCTAAGGGCCTCAAAATGGCCCCGCAATACTGACTTGATGCACAGGTCGATTTCCTAATAGGAGCATATTAAAACAGGTATAACTTTTAAACCGTAATTCAAATTGACGAGAGGTTTGCACCATTGGAAAGCTTACTCAGAAATTTAGGTCCCAACGTGGGCCAAAATCTAAAAGATTAGAATAAACCAGTCGAAAATAGCTATGAACAGAGGGGCAAAGTCTGCCAGAAAAAGTTTGATGTAAAAACTTGATTTAGCCACCCCGATCCGTAAAAACCCGATTTTATATAAATGATTAAACACCCCACCCACTGAGACAACCCGAGGCTCGGCCTCGGCTATCCGGTCCACAGATTTCAGCCCGGATAATCAACAATGATTTTATGCTAATCTAACTAGTCGGGACACAACGGTTAAATCCAAATGAGTCAACAATCAACAATACAATCAAAACCGAACCCAACTAAGGAGCAGTACCAACTATCAAAACCCACAGCCCCTTATACAGCCTACACGAAACTGGTTAGCACAACAACTCACTGAAAACGGCCATAGCAATATCGAAACAGTGAAGGACAAGAAAAACTACCGAGAATGATACGGTTGGAAAACATCGAGCTTTCTCACTACCATCCACCTGATTCAGCTTCGTGTTATCTCGATCCCGTAGTTACTCCATGCTTGTTTCACACAATACTCGGTCCTTCGATCAAAAGGTCAAACCCTCAGTCACTCCCAATGCAACACAGAATACTAGGATTAGGAATAGAGATCAGGAAACACTAAAAGAGAATCGACTTACCAACGAAATAGTGGCTCGGGAATCTGCTTGTTTTGTTCGGCGACGCAGATGAGGATCGGTTGGAGATGCTCAATCACTGAATTAAAGATGGAAGGAGGATGGTGTCGGCTAGAGAAAAACGGGAGAAACGAGTGCTCTAGTCGACAGCTGCTAGGGTACAAGTGAAAGACAGTATGTATGCCAACACACGGGAAGAAGTACGTAAAGGAATTTAAGCTCCAATATCCGGAAATGGGTTATCTCGATTGTGGCCTGTTATCACCAAATGGGCTATGGATTTAAATAACTATTGGGCTGAAGCTTAATGCCAAGCCTCACGTTTTTCTTAGACAAATCGCGACAAGGTGAAATCTGCTCAGCTTGCTTCCTTGAAACCAACTCGAGAGGTAGCAAAGGGAAACTAGAATCTGGTCTTCCTCACTTAGCCGATTACTTTAACTCAATGGATTAATCGGGTTCCGGCCTTAACCCAACACCTAACTCTCGGGAATCACAAGGTCGCGATAACAAAACGTCACCTAATGAGACGTCACATAAATGCAAGTAACTAAAACGTCACGATTATTAATTTAACACATCATAAAATGATCATATAAATGACATGTCACAAATTTATTTCATCAAATAAATAATACAATATCGTTTAATAATTAATAAAATGTAGTTAAATTAAATTATAAATTTTGGGGCGTTACAAAGATCAAATCAACAGTAGATGGCAAAACAATATTCATAACAGAACAATCTATACGGCAACATCTACAACTTCATGATGAGTCAGGTATATCTCTACTCTCTAAGGAGGATCTTGTTGAAAATTTAATTAAAATGGGGTATGAAGGAAAACAAAACATTGTCACTTTTCAAAAAGGACTTCTTTCTCCCCAATGGAAATTTTTGGTTCATACCATTCAACATTGTATTGCTCCTAAAAAGACACTTGGAATGAGTTCAACAGATCAATAGCTTTTGCTGTTGTTTGTTTGAGCATAGCCAAGTGTTTAATTTTTCAAATATGATCTTTGATGGAATGCTTGGAAACTTGTCATCTTCAAAAATTTTAATGTATCCAAGATTCATTTCACATATTTTAATCTGTGAGATCACAGATTTTACTAAAACAAAAGAAATTTTTACTGCACCTTCTCTAAATAAGAAGGTATTTTCAAACATGAGAAGGCAATTTAAATTTTCAGGAAAGGTTACTCCATTATTTTCAAACATGATCCATGATCATCCTCCAACTAGAGAAGGTTCAATTCAACCCATTGAACCCCAACCCACTCCATTACCAAATATTGCAGCCCAAACAGAACCCCAAGCCACTCAAATAACCTCAACACCAGATGTCCTGAATGTATCCCAGGTACATGATATAAAACTTCAGAGTGTTACTCTTCACTCTTTGGTTGACCTACCAAAAAGCCAAATAATTTCATCAAAATATAAAAAGAAAAGAACTTCCAGAAAGGACACCAGGGGACCCATTGAGTCAGACCCCGGACTCTAAGAGTTGACTTCCAAGGAGGAGAGAAGTCATGGGGAAAAGGCTCTCACTACTGATGTACCAAAGGTTGGTGCACAGGATAGTGAGAATATCATTAGGACCCAGACCCCGACAACTTTAAGTGATGAATCATCCTTTGAGGAAGCACTTAAAGGACCCCGGTGCCAAGAAACCACAAGGGGAGGTACATCTGCTTCTGCTAGGCAGAAGAGTGTATCTAAATCACCTAATGAATCACCAAGCAGTGATGAGGGTAGTATGAAACAAATTGATTTGACGGATAGGATGGAAAACCTTGAAACCACTGTACAAAATTGCCATATACTAATCAATAATCAAGGGAAAACTATGAGCTACATGAAGCACTATATCAATACAATGAACACAAGAATGAAAAGATTTGAATACAGGCTTCAAAGACAAACATCAATGATAAGAAAGTTGAATAAGAAGGTTGATGATAGTGATGCTCCACTAGTTGAGATCACTAAGGGGGAGAAGAATCAAATTCAAAACATTATTGATACTTCAATTGCAGCAGCAGCAACCTCCCTTTTAAATCTTAAAGAAGATCATGGTGAAACTGATCAAAGTGATGAAGACTTTGAAAGAGGAGTTAGGAGTATGGATGAAGATGTTTTTGTGTCTGCACCTCAATCTCCAGCAGCAGAACACTTGCCTCCTTCAATTACTACTGATGTCATGGGTACTACCGATCCCATGGAAATAACTAAGGTGATAGAGAATACTGAGGTACTTACTACTGATCCTATTGAAGAAAACATCCAAGAAGCAACATCAGTAATAATTCCATCAACAGCAGCAAAAAAAATTCCAGTTACTACTGATGTTACACCAGTAGCAACAACAGAAAAAACCTCATCAGTAGTAGCCTCCTCAAACATGCAACTGGTAATCTACAGACCTTTCAACTTACAATCTCTTATACTAGTAGTAACACCATCAGTTACTACTGAGTCTGTAGCATCAGAAACACAAGTACCAGTTACTACTAATTCAACAGTAGTAACAACAACACCAACAGCAACAAAAATTATAATTCCAGATTTTGATGCTCATATCAACTGGGAAGAGGTAGATGAATGTGAATCACATCCTCACCCAAAAATTTTGAAAAAGAAGAAAGCTCATACCTTTAGACCTACAATTTCGATAAATCCAGTGGTGGATATGAAGTATAAGCCACTTCCACAATGCATTGGAAAGGGAAAAACGATTTTTGATGATAATGTACCACACAGAGCACTGGGTCATTACATGGTAAGCAAAATCAACCTTGTTAGACCATTAAAAGAAGCTCATGAAAAGAATAAAAGAAGAAGATATCATAAGAAATGTGCTAAAACTGCTGAGCTTGAAGCAAAGAAGAAAGCTAATCAAGGAATAATTGTAGCTGAGGCAATACAAGAGATTGAAGAATTTCTGGTAGAAGGTCAACAAGAAGAACTAGACAAACAGAAGGAAATTGAAAAAGAATCATTAAATCTTCTTGAAGACCTAGTTGCAGAGTGCAAACAGTTAAATACTGAATTACCTGATGAAATTATTGACCAAAAAGCCAAAATGGTAGAATATTTAAAATCCATAGGTCACAGTGCAAAATCATTTGGAAGAATGAAGATGGTGAGTATTGTTGACAAATATTGCACTGCAAAGAAGAAAGAATTAGCAGAACCAGAGGTCAAGGAAGTTGAACTTACAGAATTAAAAGAAGTTGACCCTAATCTGGTGATCAAAAGAACAAAAATGATTGGTGAATCTTCCAATCAAACTGCAAAGAAGAGAAAGTTAACTGATGCTGAGTCTGCACAAAAGAAAGTCAAACAAGACTTCCCCATATCTGAAGACCCTCAAGAACTACAACTATATAATAATCCAATCATCAACTGGAGGGTAATGAACAAAGTTATTGATATTATTAGAAAAGACAGGTTTGTTCAGAGGTTTAAAGCATGGAAACCTTTAATCATGTCACTAAACAGAGAAGATGTTTTCACTATGCTCAAGATAGGAAAACCAAGACAGTCTAATGATCAATGGAAGAATTCAGGAGCTGGATACTTAACAGAGATGATTGATGCTGCATTTTATCCAGAAAGATATCCTAAAAGAATTGAAAATGAAGAAAATATCTTAGCTTGGAATATTCTTCCAACTGTCAACATGTACTTCTTTGAAAGGACAAATAAAAATTGTGAACTATACTTAATGGAAAAAGACTGCAATCACTCAAAGAAGACATTATATCAAGTCATATGATGTTCATTCATCAGACCTAATGATCGAGTTATGTATGCTAAAAAGTATAAACAATTACTTCAAAAGAACAAAGCTTATGTGGATGAACAAAGAAGACTGAAAGAGTTAAGAGAAAGAGAAGGAAAGGAGAAAAGAAAAAGAAACTTGATTAATTCAAAGAAGAATTAATAAGTTTAGGGGGAGATTCTTGGGATAAATCAGAGTTATTACTGATTTATATGATTGTTACTGATGCTGCAGATACTACTGATCAAGAGTTATTGCTACTATAACTACTTGATACTGATATATGAATTACTACTGATGAAGCATTTCCTACTGATCAAACGATTTACTACTGCTCGATGGATTTACTACTGATGAAGCTTATTTGAAGAATATATCGAGTCCGAGATCTTAGGAAAGTTAGTTTAGAATGTCATATCTTTTGTAATTCGATTGTAATCTAGTCCTAGAATAACTAGGGTAAATTGTTAGGCTTAAA
Source organism: Calendula officinalis (assembly GCA_963853835.1). NCBI lineage: Eukaryota > Viridiplantae > Streptophyta > Magnoliopsida > Asterales > Asteraceae > Calendula > Calendula officinalis. The sequence goes on along the minus strand of OY970832.1, from coordinate 43,882,331 downwards.
GGACTATTATAAATAGTTCCTTATGAATTGTAAACATACGTGTGTATTGATTCGATCATATTAATATACATTGAAGCTTTTTTTTGTGAAAAATTGTGTTCTTAATAATTCGTATATTATTAACAGTTTATCATCAATTCTTGTCAATCACAATTGTGTTAATCCGTTGTAGCTTCTCATTGTGAGTAGATCTGTGATTCTAATAACCGTCTTGGTTATTCGATCCTGACAGTTTTGCTAACCATTGCCCTTAGGGCAATAGTTAAGAGAAGTTTAAATGGTTAATGTACAATAAAGTAAATATGGGTGGTTAATAAAATCATTGGAGGTGGTTTTTATTAGTTATTATACAACTTTTTAAAGCACAAAGTTTGTTCTTAAACATTGCCCTAAGGGCATTGTTTAGCATTTCCCATAAAATAAATCACAATATAAAAATAACCTACGAATTAAAAGCATACAAAATTTGAAAAACATACGGAAACAAAAAAAATACGAAAAACAGATTAATATAAGAGGGGGTTGAATACACTTGTGACAACTCGACATTTCGGGTAAGTTGTCAATTTTTTATTTCTTACTTTCTATATTTAAAAGTTTCTATTTTTATAATCTTTCATCATTTCATTTCATTTCTATATTAAACATCATCATTTTCGACATACATCAGTGTTTGGCTATTTTGGTCAACACAACATCTCATTTTATTATTATGGTGACTTTTAACAATAACATTTCTAAACACTAATATTTATAAAACAAAAGACAAAATAATAAATAAAACGCGACGCTTAACGTGTTTAACCCAAAGCCGACACTTCTAGCCTTCCCGACCACATTGTGGCCGAGACCTACCCTCGTGACCACCCTACCTCGGCCGAAAACCCATTGGGGTGTGGTAATCTTGATTTAAAACCTAGTGTCTATCCTTATCGTGTTTAAACCTTATCATTATCTTATTGTTAAACCAATACTAATCCATCTACAACACAAAAACCTTAGTATAATTAACATCTAAAACACTCAATCCCTACTTTTGCTTCCTATACTCGACAGCTACACCACCATCATCGATCCCTTGATCTCGTCGGCCAAGCATCAAACCCGCAACCCTTGTTTTGCTCGATCCCGTACGCAAGGTATATCGAATTCACTTATTTTGTTCCTTGTTTCGATCATTCGTACGCTAACCAAACCATAAACCCTAATTCTTCATACACTTGATCACACTATGTAAACCTACAAAACCCTAGAACATCCTAACCATTGGTATAAACCTTTTTCAGTTAGAGACTTGTTTGTGACTCGAGTCACCGGAGCCGGTAGCCGGTGACAACCCAAATTGTCATATCTGAAACCATTCGTTGAACCCGAACCCATACCCTATCCATAACCATGCTTGTTCAACCTTGACCCGTTTGTGACCCGTTGAGCGTGTGTTTGACCCGTTGATTGAATTGACCCGCATGTTATTCGGGCCAAGGCTCGAGCTTGGCCCCACTCGATAAAACCCTAACCATAGCCGGCCCATTCATGAAACCCTCCTGGGGCCGAGCCCATTTTGTAAGCCCAAACCGAAACCAAGTCGTTGCCACAAAACGTAATCGGGCCAAACCCCAAGTTGGCCCATTTGATCAACCCAAACCGGTGAACAATCGTCTATGGGCCGTAGCCCATATTCGGCCCATGTGGCCCACTTCGAGGCCCATTAGTGTTAGGTCACAACAACCCTGGATTGATTGTATAATTGATAGATTAATTAGACTTAAGACAATTAAAGTGATTAACACAATATTAGAGTCAAATGTATAATTCCACTAAGTGTGGTATGCTGCGGAATAGCAATACCACTAATCAATTACAATATATATATATATATATATATGTGTGTGTGTGTGTGTGTGTGTGTGTGTGTGTGTGTGTGTGTGTGTGTGTGTGTGAAAGCGTAAATTGGTGAGTACTCCTTTTCCAAGTGATCTCTATTTATAATGATATAGAGATCTCACAAAAGAGGCAGTGAGTAACGTAAAGACTGGAAAAGGAAAGTGGCCGAGATCAAAGGGATTTGATCTGGCCAAGTAAACAAGGAAATGTTTACTCAGTCCTTGTACTCAGTATTGGATGTCAATACTGAGTTCCAATACTGAGTGACCAAGACTGTCTACTCAGTATTGGACCAAGACTTAGCTAATTTATTCTACATACTATTCTAAGCTAGTCTAGGTTGTCTTGTTATCCTAAGATCCAAAGGGGTAAGGCTTTTTGCCTTAACAATCTCCCCTTATCTAATGATAACAAGACATTACTACAAAAGAGAAGTAAAAAAAAACAATGTGCAGAGTCTTCAACTTCATCCTCTGCTGATGGCTTCATGCTCATAGAAGATTTCTTGCTTGATGTGAACAAATTCTTCTTTCTTTTTGAGTTCTTCTTTTCTGTTCCACAACACAGCAACAATCTTCTTTCTGAAAAAAGCATCCTCCTTCTTGGTTATCAACCACTTCAATCCCACCAGATGACTTATGTTTGCTTTTGGAAGATCTTGTTCTGTTATGTAGCACTCTCTATCATCTGAGTCAGTGTACATGTATCCAGAAGTTGAATACGTTAGAGGGTACAGGGTATTTATTTAAGAACCTGAATGTGTTAAGACACTCAGGTCTGTTGTTTCTGTATGCCTCAGTCATTACACTGAGTGCCCTGCACTCTCCTGGAAATAAGATCCCTTTCTTAAAACAAACTGCAGATACTGCCCAGATTTCATCTATAATTAATTGGGCTTGAGAGGATCTTGAGGGCAACTCCTTGATCATTTTGGTGATCTTTATCCAGTCTTGAAATCCCATATTTTGGATATCATGAAGAAGAATCTTCATGGGAGGACTGACTGGTCCAGTACAGATAGCAACAATTGAACCATTGATCATTTTTACGTTGACTTTGTTGACATCAATGTTCAACCAGTATATATCCCTCACACTGAGAAATACTTTGTTTCTCAGTATTTCCATCCTTGTCTCTCTATACCTTGTTCTCTGAGCAACTGAGTTCCAATATTGTTCTCTAAGGTCTGCTCCTTTCATTCTTCTTATGTGAGATGTTGAAGGAACATCAGTTTCAGTATCAGGATCAGTCTCAGGTTCCTCTTTGACACCAAGAGCATGTAGGTAGAAGAATTTTTCTGCTTCATCTTCTAATTATTGTGCAGTCTTCCTTAGAACCTGCTCATCATCATGAACAGACCTTCTAGGTCTAGTGATTAGAGGAGCTGGAGCAGGTTCTTCACTTGATTCAGAAGACATGACCACTCTTGACATTCTTCTAGTGGATCTTCTAACTGGTCTTGGGTCACCCTGAGTTGGCATCTGTGGTCTTCTAGGAGGCTCTTCATCATCTGAGGATGATGATGAGGAGCTTGGTTCATAGGCCATATCCAGTGCAAATTTTGTGAAGTTCTGAGTTGGCACTGAATTTGGTTATTCATCTTCATCATCAGCAATTGGCCATAGAAAACGCCTGTACACAATGATTTGCAGGTTGTTCTCATACTGAGCAGATGGCACAGTATGAGCCTGCAGAGGTTGGTCAGTATCAGTCTCCCCCTGAGTAGATGACTCAGACTGATGTTGTTCCATGAATGACCTTCCTCTTTCCCTTCTTCTTTCATACTGAAACCTAAGGGGTTCTGTAACTTGTTGTGATTGTTGTTGTTATGGAGGTTGATCTTCATTCATGTTCCTCTTTTCTCCTCCTGAGCAGATGGCTCGGGTTGATCAACCTCATCTTCTCTTTGTCTCTTCTCCCCCTTATTGTTATCATTGGATGGGGAGGGAAGAGGTTCAGTATCACCACCTGAATCTCCTTGAGTGTTATCATGAGTAGGAGATGGCATAGGCTCAGTGGCAGCATCAGTATCACCCCCTTGATCTTCATGTGTGGGTGATTGTTTTGGCTCAGTATCATCATCTCCACCTTGATCTTCATTATCTCCACTGTGTTGAGATTGTGGAGTCAGTGGAGGTTGTTGATGTTGTTGTTGGAGTAATGCAACAGATTCTTTTAATGAATCAATTTCATTACTCATAGTTTCCATCCTGGCCAGTATTGTGTTCTGTGTGGTCTGCATAGCCAGGATTTGTTGCATGATTGTCTACAAGGAAACCTCTTCCACTGGAGCTTGCTGAACATGAGTACCCTTCACAGACGGTGCTAAAGAAACAAAAATATAGTAACTTGTTAGTATGGGATGGCTTATCAAATAGAATTGTGGTGTTGGTTATTCTAAAATCATTTAAACAGAGTTTTTGAAGTATGTATTTCATCTGGTGTATGATGAAATATTGTGGACTTGTGCATAGCATGTGTAAGAAAGTTTTCAGTATAAGTGATTGTGATGTGTAGTAGCTCAGTATAGGAGAAGTCACTTTTTTCTGAAAAGGTTTGGGTATAAGAAAACGAAGCCTGGGATATGCTTCTTTGTAATTTCAATGTTTAGCACTCGGTGTTAGAGTGATAACAGTAATGTGGCTTAAACCCCATGAATTTTATTTGGATAGTGTAGCTTTAGGGTTTGTGATCATTTCTTAAATCATGTTGTCCAATTTAACATAAATTGGGTATGATAGAAGCAGTACCAGTGGGTGTCCGTGTGACGTCAACCACCATTGTCTTTTTATATGTTAAGACAACTGTAGGCTGGCAATGATCTTTTGTGCTCAGTGTAGGAATTTTTCATAGTAGCAGTGGGCTAACTATGTTGGCCTTAAGAGAATATATATTAAAAAAATCATTTGAGACTTTGGTCAGCACCTATCAGATTCCCTTCTCCCTTCAACAGAGATAGGTGCTGGATCATCTGTGTGCTGATTTGAACCTCCAGCACCTTCCTGATTTTGTTGTTCTGTTTGTTGTGCTTCTGCTTCCAGATTTTGTTGCTCATAAGCAATTTCAACATCCAATGGAACATGTGGTTCCATGTTTGGTGGTGGTTGAGCAATGTGTTCTTGTGCTGGTTCTGGAAGTTCAGCATGAGATGCTATTTGATGTTGCTCTTCTAGAAAAGGGGTCAGTGTTGGATATAAACTATGCAACACTGAGTATGTTGACAGTGCAGCCATGACGACTGGACTCAACCTTCTTCGAACCCTTCTTCTGATAATCAAGGGGTGTTCTTCAGTATCAGAAACTGATGTAGTATTGGGAACATCAGGTTCTGGTTCTTGGACTGGAGGGGGTGGAACATCTTCCATCTCAATATTATCATTGTCATTTGCATCATCATCACCATTATCATCATCAGTATCATCTTCATCTTCATTTTCATCCATATGAGCCTCTGCAATGGCTAACATTGTGGCACTGAGGGGTGGTTCATCTTCCCTAGGCTGATGAAAGAATAATTTTTCATGGATGGGAGGAAGATCAGCTCGAACTCCATCAAAATCATCATACATGTTTTCTGGCATGGAGTTTTGGAAGATTATTGATAAAAACCTGCATAAAGGAACATTAGGATTCCTGTGTCGTGCCTGAACTTGAGAGGCAAGCACATTGAAGATCAGTCTAGCATAATCAATATGCCTGTTGTGGTACATTGCGTGTACCATCTGCATTCCAAAATCATTAATTTGGTCAAGTGCCCCTGTTTTGTGGGTCATACAACGAATTATGGTAGAAATCATAATTCCCCACATAGGACCAAATTCGTGTGTTTTGATTGTTCCTGTTGTCCTTTGTCTTCCAAGAAGTGGCAATACTGATTGTGCAGTATCACGATCAACAAATTCATCATAGTGGAGATGTGCAGGAAGTTGAAGATCCCGTCTAATGATTTCAGTGGAGACGAAAGCTCTTCGTTGATCTCGAATTACCCATCCCGCAATCATATCTGGTGAGTCCAAAATAGCAGAGTACCAAAATTCACACAGCATTGAGGGATAGGTTGCTCTGGGTGAAGCTTGAAGAGCATTAGCGATTGGGCAATGCTTGAGATATGTAACCATTTGTTGAAATTGAGGGCATACCCAACCCTGAGGAATCACGAAATTTGCAGTTATGTTGTTCCTCGTAAACTTAGGGAGTTCATCCCTTTGAAAATCTTTAGCTGGTGCGACGAGATTTGGAGCAACAAATTGAAAGTTCGCCATTTAATCTGTGATTACGAATTGAAATTTTGCTTGCAAATGGAGAGTAAAAACGTTAATCGCAGAGAGTAGTTTGAGAGAAAGAGAGTAAATAAGCGAGAAAATGATTTAAATTTGAAGAAATCGATTATTTATACTATTAATTGATAATCATTACAGTATTGGGAAGTAAAAACGGCGAAATGACAGCCTTATCCTATTCCAACGATAACTTTTCTATTAAGGAAAGTAACCGTTGGGGAGTATGAAGTTTTGAAATCAGTGTTGAACTCAAGGACTCCCAATACAGATTTTTTGAGTTAAAAAAAATAAATTAAAAGAAAAAATTTTAAAAATAATAAAAACATTTAATTTAACGTAAAAATTAATAAAAATTTACAAAAATGAAAATTAATATACCAAATGAGTTATACTGAAGGAGTCGGTATAGGGTCAATACTGAAACTTCAGTATAGGAAAGAATTTTTGGAAAAAAAATAATTTCAAGGGTTTAGCATAACCAATTGTCCTAGTAAGTACACAAACCTTTCTTCTGAAAGAGGTTTAGTAAATACATCAGCCAATTAGTCCTCTGTTGGTACATAGTCTACCTGAACCTTACCCTTTTCCACATTATCTCGAATAAAGTGGTGTCTGATATCGATGTGCTTTGTTCTTGAGTGATGGACTGGATTTTCAGTGATACCAATAGCACTCTTGTTATCACAATGAATGGGTGTGTTGTTGAAATCAAATCCATAGTCCATGAGTTGATACTGCATCCATAAAAGTTGAGCACAACAACTTTCTTGGATGACCATCCAACTAATCTTCCACCGAGGAATTGGCATCCTCCACTTGTGCTTTTTCTATCTAATCTGCATCTTGCATAATCTGCATCTGTGTACCCTTCAAGAGTAAAATTGGAATCTTTGGGATACCAAAGACCCATATTAGGAGTACCAGATAAATACCTAAAAATTCTCTTAACAGCTTTCAGATGCGATTCTTTGGGATCAGCCTGATACCGAGCACACAAACATGTTGCAAACATGATATCAGGTCTGCTAGCTGTTAAGTAAAGTAAGGAACCAATCATAGCTCGGTATGTGGATTGACATACTGGTTTACCAGTTTCATCCTTACTTATTTTATCCTGAGTACTCATAGGGGTGTGCATAGAAGATAAGTTTTCAAATTCATATTTCTTTAGCATATCATACACATACTTACTTTGGTTTATAAAGGTGCCATCAGGCTTTTGATCAACTTGTAAACCTAGAAAATAAGTAAGTTCTCCCATCATACTCATCTGATACTGAGATGACATAATCTTTGAAAACCAATCACATATTGACTTGTCAGTGGAGCCAAAGATAATATCATCCACATATATCTGAATGAGTAAGATGTCAGACCCTTTTCTTTTTGAAAATAATGTTTTATCAATTTTACCACGTGTAAATTTATTTTCAATTAAGTACTCAGACTGGGTATCATACCAGGCTCTTGGAGCTTGTTTGAGCCCATACAAGGCTTTATCAAGCTTGAAAACATAATTAGGAAATTTATGATCAACAAAACCTGGGGGTTGTTTTACATAAACTTCCTCTTGCAGTTTTCCATTTAGAAAGGCACTCTTGACATCCATTTGATAAACCTTAAAGTTCTTAAAGGCTGCATATGCAAGATATAACCTAATAGCTTCAATTCTTGCAACAGGTGCAAAGGTCAATTCCTTCTTCTTGCCTGTATCCCTGAGCAACCAGTCTTGCTTTGTTCCTGATTACAACACCATCTTTGTCCATTTTATTTCTGAACACCCACTTAGTACCAATGATAGTTTTGCCAGTTGGGGTGGTACTAAGTTCCAAACTTTGTTTCTTTCAAATTCTGTAAGCTCATCTTGCATAGCTTCTACCAAGTCTTCATCTAGTAAAGCTTCATCGGCCTTCTTGGGTTCAATGGTTGATAAGAAGCTTGAAAAAAGACAAAAGTTTGCAGTAGCCTGAGGTTCAAAATTCAGTTTTCCTCTTGTTTGTACTCCTTCTTCAACAGGACCAATGATATTTGTATGAGGATGGTCTCTGTGTTCCCTTAGATTTGATCCTAAGGTAGCATTTGAAGTATTTAAAATCCCAATTACCTTTTATTGGCCCATTTAACCATAACAAACACATTTAGCCCATTATGGCGGGCTTGGCCCAAGTGCCGGTCCGTTAGCCCAAATCTAGGCCCGATAACCCTATACCGTTACAACGTCGCGTAAACATAAACGTTTTAATCAACCAAAATACATTTTCAAAAACAAACATACAACACAAACAATAACAACACACAAACAATACAACTTAAGTCACTTGTGCGTGATAGCTTAGACTAATTAGGAACCCTTGTGTGTTTAGGCGCTAGGAATCTCTGAGGAATCTGCTGTAGAGGTTTATTGTGATCTAAGCTAAGCAACAGGTGAGTCCACAACCCCGTTTTACTATTTTTACTGGTTTATAAACTATGGGGTGAAAAACATAACATGCTACTTACTTTTACTTTTTTATATTATGATTGTACAACATCATCATCATTTCATTTTCATTTTGGCATGACAAACAATTTATTATATCGTACTAAGTTCCAGCTTTCATTTACTAGAGTACCTAGACCCTGGATATACGAATAGTACTATTTGCCAATACTCAGCCTACATATATTGATCATACTTGGTTTATCCAAAACATTCGGGAATGTATATTCATGACTTTATAACATAATCATGGGAGTTGCAGTGGTGATTGGGTATAAGACCTGAATGGGAGTAGCTACCTGTTGTGAATAACAGTCATCTAAATGCCAACAACTTTATAAACCATTTTACTACAAAACATTTTACTTAACTTCGGAATTGTGTTTTATCTACAATTTTATTTACATTACATTTCAACTTATGGTTTATCAAAACATCTTTTCAACTACTTATTTCAAACCGGTCATAAAACATTTTACTTACTTAAGGTAGCAAAAACAACTATTTTGCATACTTTTTCTTAACCCTATGGATTCACTCAACAATTTAGTTGACCTTATTAGTTATGTTTTCAGGTAATTTAGAGAATCAGTGAGCAATGGGGATGTGAGCAGCGAATGTCTTCTGGCCATGAACTATTTTGCTTTTTTAGTTTTCAAACAGTCATTTCATTTTAAACTTAGCATTTTAGGAAACTTTCATTTTAGAAATTTCTATTTTTAGCAATAAAACTTACTTCAGACTTTATTGCGTGGTTGTTTGATTACTATAACACTTGCTTCTATAACATGAACGTCGTACCTCCGTTCTTCCGCAGAACATTTTAAATGATGTAAAACTCATTTTTGGCGGGGTGAGACAGATTGGTATCAGAACAATGGTTATAGTGAACTAGAAAGTCTAGTCTATAACTTCAAAAAAATTTTGGACAAAAACGAACTTTTCAAAAACAAAATCTATTTTAAACAAAAGTTCATGGCACTCTGATTCTCATATCATTTGCGCTAGTTAGACATTGCCTAAGTTAGCGAGCCCTTAAGCTAGATTTCTCTTTGTAGAATTTAGACTGTTAGATTTAGCATGATTTGCTGTTATATTGACATCTACATCTTGTGTGCAACTATATTAGATATCGTCCATTATGTCGTCTGCGATTGTTAGCGATATTTCGTCCGATTTCGACTACGACAGTGATCAGAATACTAAGCCAGTGCCAGTAGTGGAATAACCCCCAGTTGTTCCACGGAATCGTCGCCCAAGAAGACCTCATATTCCTATTATCCCAAATGGTCCTCCAACACCAGCAATCGGCTAGCATCCTATCTTGTTTCGTATTTGTGAGGGTGGTATGATATTCCTATAGTTACCTGCGAAGCCACGTCGTAATTTAGCTCGAAGAACCCCACGTCGACAAGAACCAGTACCGATACGAGAACTTTAATCAGAACCAGAGGTAGAAGAACCAGAATAGGAGTCAGAACCAGAAGAAGATGCGTGTGCATCTGATTAGTTTATCGCCATAATCATCAAATTATGTTTTAATTTTCAAAACTTAGATTTTCTTTACTTTGGTTTTTATTTTGCCTAGGTTGACGGGATGTGTCATTCATTTTAAAATTTTATTTATGAGGAATTATTTAATAAAAGTTTTATTTTGGTATTACAAAAATTTTCTTCTTATTTTTATAAATAGTAACTTTTTATTCGACTACTACTATTACGACTACTATTATTTCTAATGTTACATTTATGATATCAATGCTTATATTTATGAAACTAATTTACTAAAAAGTTTTCTTCTTTAAAATTTCTAAATTTTATCTCTGCCTATTATCAGAAGTTATCATGGCTTTAAGAGTTAATCGTCCTGAAGAGACCGTTGAACAGATGGTGGAATGTCGTATCGCTGAAGTTCTCGCTCAAGCAAATGTTGCTCGTGGTGGAAACAACAACAACAATGGTGCTCGTGGTGGAAACAACAACAACAATGGTGTTAATACGTCTCCATATGAAGATATCTCGCAATCGCAAATTTTCTTTCTTTGGAAATTTTATCTTCTTTCTTTTCTTTCTAATTTTAGATAAACTGCTAATCGTCAAGTGTTAGTCCCGTGATAAGTGAAATAATGCACTTATACGCTTTCAATGACCAAATAAAATTTAAGGCAAACTTCAGGCCTTTGTACGCTTCAGATCACCATGAGTCTTCGGATACTCATGCTTCTTCAGATGGCATTCAGCTTCAGTGACCTTCACTAAGATTTTTGCTTAGATAGGTATCTGTTCAAATGGTTCAGCATTATTGTCAAGTGCGCGCTGAACCTTCTACATGTTGGAATATGCTTCACGTTCATAACATATAGTTATATGGCTAGATGTATATGAGCCTAAAGGGTCACACACTTATACACCAAACACCATTTAATATATATAATATAATTAGGGTAATTATATTATTTATATAAACAATAATTACTTGGCTAGTTATGTTTTAATTAATTGTTAAGCTAAAACATATTAGTTAGTAATCATAAAGAATCAAAAGAACAAGGGGCTAAATATCATATCTCATAACTTGTATTATGGGTATATATTTAGATTAGGGAGCAAGAATGATTAACCCTAATCTCTCCCTCCCCTAGCACACGGCTAAAAACAATCTCCTTGTTTTGAGACTTACGGCCGTATCCACGAAAAACACTTTGGGAGTGATTTTGTGATTACTCTTCTCCTTGGAAACTCACGTTCTAAAAGACACAAAAGTTGTGGTCTTGATTAGTGCGTGACGTACACAAACAGAGGTGTTTGTTTTCATAGTTTTTATATTTAAACGTGGAAACAAAGAAACATGTTTGTGGTTTTGATTTTTGAGCAAGGGACTAGCATTTCAATTGGTGTTCTTGATATAGTGTAGTGTGGATACCATTAGAGGAATTCTACATTGAATTCTTGGAGTTCTTCATCATTAATCATCAGTGATTACAAAGGCTTCTAGGTATGGTTTTCATACTAAACTCTTTATCTTTATTGCTTAATTAGATTGTAAATATGTAAATCGGTTTTTAGTGATTTATTTATTATTTTCCGCTGCGTTTTACTTGATTAAACCGTAAATCACTAATAGTGGTATCACGAGTCATCATATTGATGATTTAATTAGCAAGTTTTTTGTAAAAAGTAGCAAAAAATTCGTTTTTTTTTCGGCCTCCTTGGTGCGCCGATTGGAACAAAGAACCCTAGGGTTCTTTGTTTTTCGAAAATTTTAATAAAACTGGGTTAAAAATTTGATTTTTTGGAACCCTAATTGCTACTAGTTACAAAAATTAAATAAAAAATTAATCTTGTTAATTAAATTTTTTATTTTATATGGCTTGGTTTTTATTTTAATTGTTAATTTTATATGGCAAAACATGTATTTTTGCCATATTCCAAGCCAAAGCCTTGTCAATTGTTGCTTGATTGTGCAAAACCGATGAAAACCTAGACCGTTTGTGATTGAATGTGATTTGTTTGAATGTTTGGTTGTTTTTGGGAAAGCCGTGTTTTGGCTCATTGTTGTAATTTTTTTATTCTTTCTTTTCTTTGGTGCCATTGTTTGGGGGCAAATTTCAATTGTAAAAGTATTAGAATAGTTGTATTTTATTTTCTTTTTATCTTGTAATTTGTTGACTAAAGTTGAAGAAAAGATGAAGAAAAAACAACAATTTTCGGCACCTCCTGCGCAGCTGCACGAAAACAGACTTTCCTGGAGATTGGCAAGTGGACCTGAAACCACCGCCAAAATTTCCGCAACTCAGAGATCTACAACTTTCCAGAAGGCCGGGAAGACTGGAAATGTCGTCTGCTAGGTCGAATTTCACTTCAGGCGCTGCTGGATTTTTTGGACAGATTGCATTTTCACATTGGTTGGGCTCTACTTACTCATGATTGTCTTGGAGTAAGTGGGAGCTCATTGGGTTTATGTAGGCCCGCTCGGGTTCATATTGGCCCGTCCCCTAGCTTGACCCTTCGGTCCGTCGTGATGACTCACGTGACCGAACTTAGGTTATCATCGGTCGAGGTTTTGCACAAAATTGTGTTGCATGTTTTACTTGTATGTTTGTGGTTGTTATTTATTTTCTATTCGATACAAAACATAACGACTAAAATAAGATTTTTGAAACACAAACATTAAAACATCCAAACTTTTAATCATTTATGATTACTTGTTAACCAAAACAACCTAGTTTTGGATGGTTCCATACCTAAGCTTAGGTATGTGACAGCCACACACTCACTTTTCCCTATTTTAATATATATAGTGCACATGTGAGCAACACTATGATTGTATTCCATGTTAACCAAATCAATTAACTCCGTTAATATTATACGAACAATAATATAATGGAAATTTAATGATATTTAGTTCTACCATTTAAACGTATTCATAGGTCAACCCACTTGATAGGATTACATATGTATTTCACTAATTTTCTTTCTTTATGTTATCCCTTGATTTTGACACGTATCTTCATCTAATTATTAGGCCTATAAGTAAATCTAAATGGTAGGCCTAAATACCATTACTCATTGTATATTATAGTAATCTACCAATCTCATCCATAATAATCAACTAAAATCTATTGAAATCTTTTTTAAATAGTAATTAATAAAAATAAAAAGACAAAAAGTGTACTCGATAGTCTCGAACACGGGGCCTAGATGCTTTGTCTGGGTAGCCACTCTGGTAGAAACCAAATCTCACTCATAAATGCACATTGTCATATATATAGATAAATGTAACCGTAACTTTCCTACTATACCCTCATATATATTTGTCAAATGAATCAGGTGCAGGTTGCGGCTGATCTTGTGCCACCATACCCTCCCTAACCCAGTTTTCAATTAATAATGGATTTCTAAATAATTGGTTTGTTATAGGCTAAAAACAAATAAAGCGATGAGCATAATGTCAGATATCCCAATTTCATTATTACTTACCCTTTGACTTTGATAAATTATTAAGAGGTGATTTAAATGATTTATACATAACATTTCTTATCCCTATAGAATAATTATGAAATGACAGTCATGCTTTCAAAGAAGGGATGAAATGCAAAATTTAGTAAAAGGAAAAGAAAAACATAATTATCATGAAATTATTATGTATAAATAAATATTACTCTATACGAATTGAATCACTGATTTTCCCTTCCATTTTGAATACGAATGAGTGACTGGCCGATCGACAGTGGATTAGCATTGGGGTTCGTAATGTGAAAGGGAACCAGACCCGAGTAAAAACCTATATTTTGAATAAATTTTGTAAATGGGTAACACTTAAAATCGAATATTAATTATTTACCCCAATTAAACACTGCTCGATCATTATCATTGAGCTATTGTTAATACTCTATCTTTTTTTACAATTATTTACAAAGGCTTAAAATATACTCAACTTGTTGTCGAAACCTCATCAGCTCACAACCACCATCGTGGTCCACACTAGTCTGCCGGCCTACTCGATTTATATAGTTTGCCATAGTTACAGAAAAAGCATGATAAGCATGACAGTATATAAGTTAAATTAAGAGCTATGGCCATACTTCCAAGCTCCAAGTTCCAACTTGATGTAGGGAATATGATTTTTTTTTTTTATTATTTTTTGTCTAAAACATAATATCTTTAAAAGTATAAGACAAAATCTTCACATGACTTTGGTCATCAGAGTTTACGTAAAAACAAAACATAATAATGTAATAATATATGAATATCCGACTTAGTTTATGTAAAAGAACATGATTATGTTGTGACAATATTTTTATTAGTATAAGAAAGTTATCGAGCGATATATTTTACTTTAGTTAATATAATATTGTTTAATGTATTCATACATGAATAAATATTATTCATGTATGCTTATAATATAATATTCCCTCCATCCCACGAAAATCTTGTCATTTGTCTCTAAATTTTCGTTCAACAAAAAACTTCTTATTTCTCATATTTGATGGGCTCAACACAATAAAAAATTATTATTATTAAAGACCCCACCACTTATATCCACTAAATATCTTTCTCTCTCCCACACAACTTTATATTTTAATAAAAAATATTATCAATGACCCCACCATTAACTAATCACCTAAAAACTTGTGCAAAAGGCAAATGAGAAGTTTTTTGTGAGACGGAGGGAGTACTTCCTCTGATTCAAAATAAGTGATACATTTTAGGTTTCACGGTTTTTTGGCAAAAGATTATAATGATTGTTAAATTAGATTAATTGGATGATTATTGGAGAATGAGTCCCACGCTTTTTGAATAAATTTAGGTTAATGATGTTTGAAAGTAAAAGTAAGGGTAAAGAAGTCATTTCACTTTGTTAAAGTAAATAGTTAGTGGGTGTGAGTCCCACTATTTTATGCCAGATAAGGTAATTTTTCAAAGTGTATCATTTATTTTGGTTCATCCCAAAAAGGAAAGTGTATCACTTAATTTGAATCGGAGGAAGTACAATTTCTTTGGTTTATTCATATATAATTAAATATTACTCATATATGATTATATAAGAAAAGATTCTTTTATTTATATATGATTAGTTTATAACCCGTGATAAATCAGGGGCGACTTATAGAAATTTTAAAAAATTTACGTTTATTTTCATAATTTTTCTTCCTTTAAATGGATTACCAGAAGCTGTAATTAGGATTTATGATAACGTAGATATTTATTTTATAACAAAATTCATATATTTGTAAGCATTAAAAAGTTGTACTGGTAATAAACTTCACATGATTGATTGATTGATTAACATAACAACATTGCAAAAGGTTAGTTTTGACAACATCTTACTCCTTCTTAAAGCATTTTGGCTTTCTAAGTTTATAAGATCTTAATTTTAAACTTAATCTTAAATTTCTACTTTGGGAAACATCTTAAATACCACCAAATAAAAAAAAAATCTTGCATAGGGGATTCGAACCCAAAACCTTTTGTAAGTACGGACTGTGTGTTAACCAATTGATATACTTGATACTTTGTTTTATCCCAAAAAAACATCCAACATAACGCATATACTTAAAACGTCCAGTCAACCAGCATCCACTATCCGCACGACCACAACCAGCAGCCACTATCACTACCGTCGTCACCACTCACTATTTGATCGCCGTCAAATTTAGTCACAGGGTACCCGCCGCCGCATTGCGTGGTAACCACCTGCTAGTAAAACAAAAAGCCAACTTTAAACTTGCCTAATATTAAAATAAATCAAACTTAAATACATTATTATAGCAAAGATACTGATTCCCTTGATCTTACCAATAGGATACAAGTTGATAATCTTTTATTTTCTTCAAAATAATTTATTCCTTGAAAATTGTGTACATTTCAAATTAATTTCATAGTTAAAAGAAATATTTTTATATATTATTTTAAAACATCAACTATAGAGATTACAAAAGCTAACACATATGAATATAATTTTGACCCGACCTGACCCGTTATTCACCATTCATCGGCATTCACTACTTATTGCTACTAAAGGCATTTCAGCTACTTAATCCAATCTACCCAAAAAACCTTACATTTTAGGGTTGATATGCACATTTAATTACAACTTTAGCCACATTTTAATTAGAAAATATTAGTGTTTAATTAAACGATGATCTAGTCTTACTTGTCGGTCAAAATAGCACAATACAACCCACCATAATCTTAGTTGTTTTAAACTTCTCCTGCTATAAAGTAAAATGAATTAAATAAGTTAAAAATACAATTTCTTGAGTGCCATTTCCCTTCAAATTTGATTTATCAAGACACCAATGTGACAATATATTTAGTCCGCTATCTCCAAGTTTGACTTCCCACCGGTCAAACCAAATTTACATTTAACTTGCGATCTTTCAAAAATCATATTTCCTCAAAACAAATGTATTTGAGATCTCATCACAGCTGCTTGTTCTACTGACTCAGTTTTGGAACTATATAAGAAAATATCTCATTTTGCTCAACTTTTTGTTTTCCAACAAGTTGATCCAACTTTTTGCTTCAGTAATATGAACCAATATTGGACGAAATCTTTTCTTGCCTATTTTAAAAAAATAATGTGATCAAAGACACATATGTTGACGAAAATAATACAGTTAAATGTAGGAAATTGTCAATGCAACAAAAAGGAAGATTTAATTAAAATTGTCAATCGATGAGTTCTTTAAATCATGAATGAGTAATTTCTAATAAATAATTCTACATCCGAAATCCCTTTATAAATCATAAACAAGAAAAATACATAGGAAATAGGACTCAAAAGGAAATAATCAAGAACCATCTCCCATCAAACTATGAGTATAATCTTAATAATTAAACTAAAAATGTGAAGAAAAAAAAAAAAAAGAGTTTGTTTGTTTTCAGTCACGTACAATCCCAAGGAGTTTAGCAGCTGCTTCAAATGTAACAATTGCAGCAGCATTTGCAGGGAAAGCTCGCGAAACTGTAGGACCTAAACCTGTGTAGCATCCTCTAATCCCAGATCTTCTATAAATCTATCATAATATAAATGTATAATAAAGACTTTTAGTCTATATTCACTATCTAATATTAATTAATTAGGTCAAAACAAAGTACTAACTTAAAAGAAAAATATTCAACGTAATCCTTAATTTTCGAGTAGTCCCAAAAGACAAATCTTTGCCATTGATTAATAATAATTAATGGTCAAGATTAATCACAAAAAGGTAATTTGGTCATTTGACTCCCACATAAAATTTTTTATAATTTCTTTTTTTCTTCAAAAAAAATATTACTTGATAATCACATATGATTATATACTTAATCACACGTGATTTTATAGAAGACCACATTTGATTTTTTGTACAATCACATGTGATCAAGTATACAATCACGTGTGATTATCACATGATGTTTTCTTTTTTAACGGAAAAAATAAATAATTAATAAAAAAATGAAATAATTAAATTAATGTAATTAATATAAAAAAATTAATTAATTTAAAAAATGAAAAGAATTATGTGAGTGTCAAATGACCAAAATACCCCTTCATGTACAAAATATGTGATTAATCTTGACCATTCATTATTATTGATCAATGGTTGAGCATTATCCCTTGGACTACAAAAGAATTAAGGACTACCTTGAACACATCTCTAACTTAAAAAGATGATAATTTACCGCTTTCAGTAATGTGAAAGGATTTTTACTTAAGTTGTCGTCGGGGGTTGTTTGAATTATAGTTTTTGCAACATCCAATGGAAGAACAGCAGACCAAAACTGCAATCAGAGAGTATCCAGGGGCAAAAGAGTCTTTTAAAACAATTCCTTAATTTTGGTAATAATTAATAAATAGAGTAAATTACACAAATGGGCCTTTAGGTTTATAACATATATTACATATATAGTCCTTTAGTTTCGTAAATTACACCGGTGGTCCTTATTTATGAAACTATTGACACGTTTGGTCATTCCTAAACAGACGTTAACTTTTCCCATCCAACAAATGGGTTTTTATTGGTTTTAAATTCGTTAAGGGAAACCGAAAAGGACAAATTTACCCCCTCCCGCATCACACGTGACCATACTTGACGGGAAAAGTTAACGTATGTTTAGGTAAAGGACCAAACGTGTCAATAATTTCAGTAATAAGGACTACCAGTGTAATTTATGAAACTAAATGACCAAATATGTAATATGGTACAAACCTAAAGGACAATAAATACATACCGCTATACCACCAAGACCACCACTCACAATTCCAATTCCAACATCCATTAAATTTGTGTGATCAAATGAAGAATTTTTTAGTTGTGAATGCAAAGAATGCCTCAAATATTCATAAGTAGTAAAGAATACAGCATTTCCAACTGATTCTCTCAATAAAGTCGTTACACCCCCTCTAAAAAGGCCCGCCACCTGGAACCATTATGGCCCGTGAGCTGATAAGTTTAACTGATAATAACTACATATGCCCAATTTGACCCGTTTAATTATGAACGGGTCAATCTGAGTTGTGTTATTAACTAAAAAAAGTCAAAGTCTATTTTTATTTAATGCGGCCTCCTAGAAAGGTTTAGGGTTATAACTGAATGTACTTCACCATCTTCACGTGGTGATATGTTTTGATAATTATAATTTTTTATGATTTTTTTGGGTAATTATAAGTTTTTAGGCTGCCTACTTTGGTAGTTAAAGTTTTTTATTTGCCTTTCTTAAGTGGTTATTTTTGTCCTTTGTGGTTATTATCTTTTTATGTATTTTAACATTACAATTACCAAATTAGGCGGACTACAAACTTGTAATTACAAAAATAGTCCGATAAAAAACTTGTAATTATTAATTTATTAACAAAACATTCTATAAAAAGTTATGTATACCAAAACGGGAAACCACCTGAAGTATATTGTTATTTTGTGACATTTTCCCATAGTTTTATTCAAAGAATTAGATTATTATAGTACATTATTATATTATAATTAGTGCATTAATATTTATAAAATATTTTAATGGACACAATCACGTTTGAGGGTCAACCCAACCCGTACTAAAAAATGACCAGAACCCGTTTTGACCCGTTACCAAATCCATCACAATTAATATGGATTTCTTACCCCTTGAGTTTTTACGGTTTCAATGGCACAATTAAGAGGACCACTGTACTTACGATAGGCTGGAACCACAGAATCAGTACCTTGAATTTGCATCCTACACTGGAATTTAATTTTCATCACATAATATAATATATTTAATATTTTAGAAATGATTTTTTTTTACCTTCACGAGCTCTGAAGGACACAACACAAAACTAATTACAGATCCAGCAAAAGCTGCAGAAGGAATTATTATACGGGCCTCAGGCTTCATATTAAGATCTCCCTTTAATAAGCAAAAAAAAAAAATCACATTAAATAAAAAAGAATATAATTTTGTATAAATCAGAAAGAAATTAAGTTAATTATTGTTTTTTAAGACCTGCAGTGCTTGCTTTGTTTGGGAATATATACCAAAAACAAGTGAACTTTCAATGGCCATCCCAACAAAAGATGGTGTTGCACCTCTATATAGTCCTCTTACCTGTTAATAAAAATAATTATTTTTAAATAAAATAATTTTTTTAATAAAATGTTGAGTTGAAGGACATACTCCTTCAGTCTTCAATATCCTAGTTGTACAGTGCAATCCATTTCTGTACTTGAAACCACCAGCTTCAGTATTGTGTTTTTGAAGCTTCACCTGAAAATGAAGATATAATATCATTTATCAGAATAAAATTATTAAAAGGTGGCAATTTAAAACCAATTTGATTTCCTAATAGTATTTATACTAAGCACAACATCATATATACATAAACCAAGTATCAAAGAACAAAATGTCATGAAAATACACAATACAAAAAGTTATAGTCACATGTAATTCAAGCTTTGCTTCAAGAATTACATAAGGTTACTTAATCAAATTCCAAAATAATTACTTAGTTAACCAATTTTTACTTAGTTTCTAGGGTTTTTCATGTTGTTTAAACTGTTGTTATCTGATGGCTAAAATTAACATATAAAAATGATTTAAATGCCGAATACCTATTTTTTTTTCCATGATTAATACTGATCAGAAAATTCAAATGGTCTAATTCAGACTTAACCTAAAATTAAGTATAGTTTCTGGCAATGAACACTTGTTTTTTTATAAATAATGAGCAAAAAAAGAGATAAGTAACCTTGACAGTGTCAAAAGGATGACCAACGATGACGATTGAAACACCTGACACCAATCCTGCTATATAATGCTTGTACCCTGAATTCTCTACCATCTCTTTTTACTTCAATCTATCTAAACAATTTCACATTATCGATTTCTCGACTGAATTTCAATGGATTCACACTCGTGTTCTTGGGGATTCGGAATCAACATTAAGGAATTGAAGATTATTTACCAATTAAAATAAGTAATCTGAACCCTAATAACAAATTTGAACATTACGAAACTCCTGTGAGATGGAAAGAGTTGAATCAGTATCCTTAGCTTCCACTTTAAAGACTTCAAATTCAATTTTTATATAATCAATTTTGATCGAAAACAAAGAATAGTGAAAAAGGCAGGCGAGATAGACCGGAGAGGAGATTGACGGCAGAATCGTTGTTAGCGGATTTGACAGGAACTTGGGTTGGGAAGGGTATAAATGTCTTTTGGGTCACCAATTAAGCTGAGTGGAATAGGGGTGTCATTTTTAGTCGAGCCAATTACATCTAAGATCCCTGTGATTTACCACTTATTGTAGTTACGGTCCCTAATATTCATTAAGTACACTGGGAGTCCCAGGTGTTGCCACTTTGTTGCACCCGTAGTCCCTGGAACAAACAGCCGTTTATTAGGTCTGTTAAATCTCACATGTGCAAAGCACATGATGGGTACTATGGTAATTGTACACTCATTCTTCATATTTAAACCCGAGTAAATTACATGGAAGGCCCCTGTGGTTAGGGGTGTGTATGGGGCGGTTTGGGGCGGATTTAAGCTCAAACCGAACACGATCCGCTAATATCGGTTTTAGGATTTTCAAATCCAATGGTTTCGGTTTTTAACGGTTTCGGTTTTAGTGGTTTTTAGCCTTTAACGGTTCGGTTTCGGTTTTGAAACCGAATCCACATCGTTTAAAACATTGTTATATAATTTCATGTACTAATCTTCATTTTTCCAAAATTACATACAAATTTCAGTAACAATATCTAATTTATAATATTAACTTCAATGTCTAATAATATATTTCAACAATGAATATCATTTTCTAGCCCAAAATTCAAATTATAAACGTATATTGTAACCTATAATAACGATATGAACATTAATGAACCATGGTAGATGGACTTTCAAATATTTAAATAGGTCGACTTCTATTTAATAAATATAAAATTAAAAAAATATATAGTATATTAAATATTAGCGGGCCGGTTTCTTAATGGAGCGGTTTTTGGTTAAAACCGAAACCAAACCGAATCCATCGGTTTTTTCAAAATCTAAAACCAAACCGCCGGTTTTGAAATGGTTTCGGTTTTAACGGTTTGGTTTTGTCAGTTTTAACGATTTGGTTTCGGTTTTTCGGTTTTTATGCTCACCCTACCTGTGGTATACTACTTATTACAGCCTTAGTCCCTGAACTTCATTTATTACACCGGAAGTCCCTGGTGTATACACTTTGTTACACATATGTAGGCCTGTAAACGAACCGAGCGTTCAACGAACCGTTCGCGAACACTTCGGCGGGAGTTCGCTAATGTTCGTTCGCTTAGCTAAATAAACGAACACAAACAAGATTTTGTGTTCGTTTAGTTAAACAAACGAACACGAACAAATGCCCGTTCGTTCGTTTACGTTCGTAAACACCCGTTCGTGTTCGTTTGATAAATCGTTCGTGAACATCCGTTCGTGTTCGTTTGTTTATGTTCGTTTGTTTCGTGTTCGTTTGTGTTTGTTTCGTGTTCGTTCGTTCGTGTTTGTTTCGTGTTCGTTCGTGTTCGTTTGTTTACGTTCGTGAACAATGGCAAACACAAACGAACGAACACGAAACAAACACAAACGAACACGAAACAAACGAACGTAAACAAACGAACACGAACGGATGTTCAAGAACGTAAACGAACGAACGGGCCTTTGTTCGTGTTCGTTTGTTTAACTAAACGAACACAAAATCTTTTTTGTGTTCGTTTTAGCTAAACGAACTAACATAAACGAACTCCCGCCGAACGGTTCGTTGAACGTTCGGTTCGTTTACAGGCCTACATGTGTGTAACAAAGTGTATACACCAGGGACTTCCAGTGTAATAAATGAAGTTCAGGGACTAAGGTTGTAATAAGTAGTATCGCACAGGGACCTTCCATGTAATTTACTCGGGTTTAATTATGAGGAGGGGTGGACAATTACCATAGTACCCATCATGTGCTTTGCACATGTAGGATTTAACAGACCTAATAAACGGTCGTCTGCTTCAGGGACTACAGGTGCAACAAAGTGGCAACACCAGGGACTCTGTAACGACCCGAAATTTTTATCGAATAAAATTATGGAAAAATTATTATAAATAAGGATAAATCATTTAAAAGATGTGGGAATTGGTTTCGTGTCATTTGGACATCGTATGAGAAAGTTACGGACGAAACAAGGTCGAAAAGGGCACTAAAAAGTGCAGCCTTAGCGACTGACCCAGATAGCGTCGCTATCTGGGAAATAGCGTCGCTAAAAGTGGCGGGGTGCAACAGCGACTCGAAATAGCGACCAGGGTGCTGAATAGCGACGCGATTTGTCTGATCAGGTCATAAAAATCGGGATTTTGGTCATTTTGAGTTCATTCTTCATCCCAACTCTCTTTCTAGAACCTTATACATATTTTGAGTGGAAAATATCGTTTGGAGCTGATTTTGGGGTCCAAATCAAGTGATTTTGCTTCCATTGTTGAAGATCAAGGTAAATCTTCACTCCTTTGTAGTTGTAGCTTTAGATCCATGGATTTGTAAGCTTGGGTTTGAAACCTTAGTTCTTGGGTTCGTGATTTATGGTTGAATAAAGGTTGTATACACTTAATAGAAGGTATTTTAACAACAAAAAAAATGTATGCTTAACATTTGTAAGAATCTTAAGATTGGTTAAACCTAGGGTTTTGAATGTCACCAAAATTTGGGGAAAAGGGTGTTGGTGACTAATTAGTGTTATTAGACTAATATTGGAGACTAATGATGTCGACCTTGGGTTGTGGTTGGGTTTGGGTTTCATTGGTGAAACCTTGGAACTAAGATTTCGGGATTTCTACCAAGTTGGATGAACTTGGTGGTTAAAGATGATAATAGAAATTATGTGTTATCTAGTTATTAAGGATAACTAGAAATGCGATGATTATGTTGATAGACTACAAGGACCTAAAAGTTGGAGACATTCCAAAGACGGGAAGCAAGGATTTGTGTTGATAAACACGATATAGATTTAGCTGTCGCTAAGATGAGTACATGAGACTTTTAAACTGAGTACATAGCAAAGAGTATGAAGATACTTATGATATTTTATGGGTCTTTATTAATAAATATTTTGATAAAGATAATGAATGAAAATATAAGAAAGTAGGTATAATGTGATACTAGAATATGTCTAGTAAGGTTGATGAATTTGAAAGTGAATATGATGAAATAAGTAATTATGAAACCTTTATTAACGAACCATAATAATAAGGTTACTGAATAAAAGACTGTATATTGAGTCTTTATTAATAAATAGGTATTAGTAAAGCAATTAGAAATGATTCTTATAGTAATGAGTACCTATTGGTAAGATTTACTAATAAAAGTAAAGAACGAATATATATAAAAATGAATACGATGTGACTAGTAATAATTATGTATTATAGTCAATGAAGAGATAAAAGTATTATGGTATCGATAAATAAGAAATGTATGTTATGAAATAAGTAAGTATGGACCTCCTAGGGTTCATAGACGTAGAACTAGATGTTGGTAGCTTATAACTGGGTCCATGGGACCATACAGGTATGTTCACACTATGTTGAACTAATTATATATAGTTATTATTAGATAACTAACTTGTTTGATGATTTATGTGATAGTCAAAGGTATTGATTGAAATAACTGTTGAGTTATGGTATGAAGGAGATGATGTGATGACGCGGGGGACCCCCGGTCATGAGGTGTGGAATGAGGGGCAGTTGGGTGGATTCCCATCGACTCATCCACGTTAGTAGTCTTGCTAACTGGACGTATTCCGGCGAGTAAGGCACGTATCGGTAGATTGGGTGAATCCCTCTTGCCGGTATCTTGAAGCTTATTAATGGCGATGGATTTCGGTTAATAAGCTAATGTGAAACTTATTAATGGCGATGGATTTCGGTTATCGGATTTATAACTGAACAACGTCAAAAAGAACCACAAACAACTCCTCAAAGAAGAAATATTCACGTTGTATGTACTCAGATCAAATGCAAAATCAAGTGAGAATCAATATATTAAACAGAAAATCAAGTGAAGAAGAATTCTGAAATCTCTCTCAAAATCTCAACCACATCTATCCAAAACTTTAACTGTACAAATCATTCTTACCAAACCAAACACACACATCTAAAAACTTAACCGTACAAATCATTCTTTACTACATACAAAACATTCACATATATTCAAAACTTAAATGTACAAATCATTCTTTACAATATACAAAACATCCTATTCTCACAAAAACCTCTACCACAAAATCCAAAATAAAATCTCCAATATCTGAAAATCCCAGACAAATCCTTACCAAACTGATAGTCCATATCCAGAACTTTCAAATCTTTAGTAAATCAGTTTTTAGGTCTTCCTTACTCAAACAGATTCAACGAAAAATATATTTTCTTTGAGTATCTGAAACTTCCAGATTTCTGCAATGTTATTTTCTTGAAATTCAGAAAACATTTTCTTGCCAAAGACAGACTATGAGAAGAAACTGAAGTCGGAAGACTGGGATCAGGTGCTAAAGCTCAAAAAGGGGGAGATTGTTAGGACTAAGTTTTGAGCTTAGTTATATAATTAGGCTTAATTAGAAAGGCTTAATTGTGTTTAGAGGTTAGAGTATATAAGGCTTTGTGATGACTTGTTTTGTAAGCTTTCCCTCACTTTTATTAAATTACTATTTTGAAAGCTATCTTCCTTCCCTCCATTCTCTCTCAAGAACACACACTAAAACACACACTTGATTCTTCAACTTTGATCAAATCACCATGGATTAGCTTGATTTCGATTGCATTAGCTCTCTCAATTGGTATCAGAGCACAATCCTTCAAGGAACAGATCCAAATTCGTGATGATTTGATCCAGATCCGAGATTTTTTGAAGAAAAGTTGATGTTCGTCACTTGAAATTTAATTGTCGAAATTTTCTGTTCGAATTGATGAATTGGGTGAAGATTAGTGTTTCTCCATTGATTCTAATAGGAATAGAATCAAATTTCAATCAATTCCATCAACAATTGATCATGATTCAGTGATTTTTGTGAAAAAGTTGAAAAGTTCAAAAAGTCTCTGTAAATCGAAGAATTAGAGCTGTATTGTTATGGATTGAAGGATATTATCGGATCAGAGTGTTAGAAAATGAATTTCGAACAAATCGTGATTGGAATCATTGAAATTGGTCAAGTATTGAGCAAGAATTGAATCAAAATGGTGAGTTTTTGAAGTCACGAACAGTTCTTCGGCCTCAAGAAGGTTCTCGGCCCAAACACAGTGATATCTTCGGCTCAGGTTTCCGGCACAAGGTCTTCGGCCCAACTAGTCTTCGGCCCGAACACCATCTTCGGCCCAACTAGTCTTCGGCCCGAACACCATCTTCGGCCCAACTAGTCTTCGGCCCGAACACCATCTTCGACCCAATTAGTCTTCGACCCGCACACCATCTTCGGCCCAACTAGTCTTTGGCCCATATATTTTTCTCGGCTAATTTGTTCGGCCCGAACACTTTCACAGTTCGGCCCAAACAAAAGATCTCAGCCCGAACAAACTTCTCGGTCCAACTCAAGATTGTGTGAAAAAAGGGGTTATACCAAAACGATCATAACTTTCAGCTCGGGTGTCCGTTTAAAGCCCATGAGTAACCAAATCGAAGCTCAAAACGAAAGCTATGACATGATAAAAACGCCCGACTTCTCGGTCCAAAAACCCTTGTTTTAAATACTTTATTTGCGTTTTTGTGATTTTTCGGTAAATTACCAAACTTCGTTTAGCCCCAGATTTTGGTCTGTTTATCGTTTTAGACCAATTCGAAAATCTAGGCCACATTTAAAGTGTATTTTACCATCTGGAAAAATTAGTTGATCATTTTGGAGATTTTGAATTTTCTCTCCCAAAAGTGCTATTCGGGTATCACTAATCATCTTGAAGATTTAAACTTCACTCATACAACCCTCAATTTCTCAACACGTGAACGATATTCGTACAAATTTTAATCACTTTAAAATGACTTCTAAAGATGCACTCACAATCGGATCTGATCTAAAACCACCAGTTTTGTATAGAGGAGAATATGCTCAGTGGAAGAAACGATTTCTCCACTTTATTAAGAATCAGGAGTTACATAAAGAAATTATTGACTCACTCAATAATGGGGAAGCAGTATTTTATGATGATGTGATTGCTGATCCAACTGCTACTCCTCCACTTATTGGTGGTAAACGTCTAGTTCCTCCCGATGAGTATACTGCTCAACAAAAACGACGTGCCAAAGCCGATGTACAAGCGTATTCATTTATGCTTCAAGGTCTACCAAATGAAATCTATAACAGTTTGGATAGCCTTGAAACGGGTAAAGAACTTTGGTATGAAATCAGAAAACAAATGGAGGGCACAGTTTTAGGAAACAAAGCTAAAATGGTTTCTGCCTTAAATACTTATCAATCATTCAAAGCAACAATCGGAGAAGACTTGGAAAGCACTTATCACCGTTATCGTACTTTGTTGAATGATCTCCGCAAAAACTACTTGCGAAAAGAAAATTTGGAGATTAATATCAAATTCATCAACAGTCTTCTTCCTGAGTGGGAAATGTTTGGGAATAGTGCCATGCAACATAAAGATCTCAGTCTGATTGATATTCATGAACTTTTTGAATATTTGCACCAAAACGAGCCAATGGTCAAAAACCTAGCTAAAAATCGACAAGAGACAGTTCAAAACCGCCAAGAGACTGCAGATACTCTTTCATTCCTCACCAAGCAACATCATCAGTATCATTACATATCCTAAAATGTCAGAAAATGTAGAACCGTCTGCATTCTCACCAACTGATGATATGGAAAAAGATCTTGAGGATGTATTTCATGCAATGTCCCTAATCTCAAACTATCAAAAGAAGTATTACTCCAAACCAACAAACAACAATCAAAGATCCTCATCTAACTTTAAATCTGCTCCACCTACTTCATCTACAACATGTCCAACTGAAAAGCCAAAGCTCATACTGTTGGATCCACAGAAAAATTGTTACTATTCACGTGATTGTAAGAAGCCTAAAGTCCGTGATTCTGAGTTCTTCAAACGGAAGATGCTGATGGTCAAACAAATCGAAGCAGGAAAAGTGTTGTTAGCAGAAGACCTTCAATGGATGGAGGAGTCGGATCCAGAAGATGAAGAACATGCTGCCAATCTGTGCTTTATGGCAAGAGAAAATGATGAAGTTGCTGACAGAATTAATGAGACAGATGGCGAGGATGGCAAGGTACTCACTTCTCTTCCCTCTAATGAAAATTATTCCACTAATCCTGATACTTGTTTTGTTCAAAATCAGACATCTGAAGTTGATTATTTAAAACAAAACCTTTTAAATGTACAAAGTTTAAATAATCACCTTCAAGATCGCTTAAACACTTTGGAAAAATAAAATGAACAAAATGCTCATATGGGTGATAAACTTGTTCATTATATTCAACAAAATACAGTTTTCAAACAAGAAAATCTGAAGTTACAAAAGCAAGTATCAGAGTTCAAAGATAAATATGATCATAATTACAAACTTTACACTAAAGTATGGGATGATTATCAAATTAACAAAAACAGTATGGCACGTAAACAACAAGAGTTTGATGAAAATGAAAAACAATTTAAATCTCTAAACTCTCAAATTAAAGAATTAACAGAGGACTTACATGAACAGAAAATCATTTCATTAAACGAAATGAAAACCAAACAAAATATGATTCAGACACTTAAAAATGATAATCATAAATTGAATTCACATATCAAACATCTTGAATAATTAATTGTCAAAAGAGGACATACTGATCAAACCATCCATTTGAACAAGCCTAAAGACTTCAAATATTTCAACTCACGAGAAGGGCTAGGAGATGATAATCCAGAATTTCTTAAAAAGGCTTGTACAATGGTTCCAACATTATATGATCCAAGATACAGAGATATCTTGCCGCATTTTCTCAAGATGACAAATGAAGAGGAAGAAATTGAGACTTTTAACAGAGCTAAAAAGGAGAATGTTCAAATTAGTTTCAATTACACTGAATTAAATAAAACATATGAAACTAAAAAGTCAAACTTTGAAAATGATGATTATTTTCCAATTATTACACCAGAATAAATTGAGATTAAAGGTAATGCTGTACTTTAACAAAAAGTCACACCAAAGATTTACGTACCATCTCTAATTCTAGAAAAGAAAATTTGTCAATTGGAAAATGAAATCGATGACACACATAAGGCATTTGACAAAGAAAAATCAGATTTACAAAACAAAATTCGTGAGTTAGAAAATAAAATAGCTAACATCACATCTGTTTCTGGTCAAAGTGCTTCTCCAAAGCCAAAGTCTCTCAATGATAATTTCTCTACTCCTAAAATTCCAATTCTTTTAAGACGAGATTCTAATTCTCATGTTTTAAATTTTTCAGATAGAAATTTAAATTCGAAGCTTAGGAGACCAATGCAAGGTGGGGTGAAAGAAGTTGAGCAGTTTAAGAAGTCTAATTCGACTAAGTCTAGTATGCTTAAGTCAAAGGAACTTAAGAAGTCTATATTTTCTTCGTTTTTAGCTTCTTCTTTTTCTAATTCCAATAAATGTAATAACTCAACAAACTTTATTTCTCCTGCTACACTTTATGGCATTGTGTATGATTCTACAATTTATCGTCCTGTTAATCACTCTGTTAATGGTGTAAATTTGATTGTTAAAACAGATAGAAATGGTAAAAAGGTTTATTTTGATCGAAAAACTAATAAACCAATTTCTCAATATGATATACGATATTTTGTTAGAAAAGATGCTCCGTGTGGTTCTCGACATGATGTACTTCAGAAAAATGGTTCAATCATTCATTCATGTACAATTTGTTACCCAGAACCCTGCAAAACAATGCTCACTCGATCTAAAACACCTCTAACTACACGTTCTTCTCCGAAATCTTCAAAATCAGTTTATCGTGTAGTTTCTGCAAACAAATCTTCATAATCAGTTTATCGTGTAGATTCTGCAACTAAACCTCCAAAGTCAAATTATCGCGTCGTTTCTACGTCTAAAGCGTCAAATTCCGGTTCATCGATTCCATCTAAGAATACAAATCAAAAACCATTCAAATTTGTTAAATATAAGTGGATTCAAAATGAACAATCAAACTGACATTTACATTCCCCTGAAAAATCCTTCAAATGGATTATAAAACTACCAAAAATAGAACTGCCTCCTTGCAGTTCTCAAAATCTCTAAATTCATTCTGTATCAATCATTCTTCATAAAACATCGTTTACTAATCGTATAGGACCCATATCTGATCGAGTACCTTTTTGTTTTAATTGTTTTATGTAGAATGTATGGTATCTTGATTCTGGTTGTACAAGACACATGACCAGAAACAAGAACTTATTAACGAATTATAGAGACAAATATTTGGGAACTGTTCGGTTTGGAAATGATCATCTAGCTGCCATTATGGGTATTGGCGATATCATTCGTCACAATTTAGTCATTCGAAATGTGGCTTATGTTGAAGATCTTGCACATAATCTTTTTAGTAATGGTTAATTTTGTGATAAAACATTGGAAGTTAATTTCCCACAAAGAAATGTACTGTTCGCACTTATGCAGGGAAAGAACTTCTTACTGGCTCCCGTGACACAAATCTGTTTACGATCAACTTAAATGATGTGGTTCCACTGGAGGAAGTATGTCTACTTTCCAAAGAACATCAAATGAGTCATGGCTATGGCATCGCCGTCTTTCACACCTAAATTTCAAATCTATCAACAAATTGGTAAAAGGTGGCCATGTGTCTGGTCTTCCAGATGTTTCATTTGATAAAGATCATCTCTGTTCGTCTTGCGAAATGGGCAAAATGACTAAGAAGTCTCATAAGTCTAAACCAGTTCAAAGTACTTCAAAACCGCTTGAATTACTTCATATGGACTTATGTGGTCCCATGAGCGTTCAATCATTAGCCGGTAAACGGTATGTATTGGTGATTGTTGATGATTATTCACGATATACATGGGTTCATTTCTTACGTACAAAGGATGAAGGAGCAAATATCATTATCGCCTTCATCAAGAAAACTCTAACAAATTTGGATTTAAAGGTACACACCATTCGCACTTATAATGGGACTGAATTTAAAAATCAAACTTTAGATTCTTTTCTAACATCAGTTGGAATAACCCATCAATTTTCCGCTGCGCGTACACCTCAACAAAATGGGGTTGTTGAACGAAGAAATCGTACCTTAGTTGAAGCTGCTCGTACCATGCTTTCATTTTCTAAACTCCCCTTGTCTCTTTGGGCTGAAGCCATTAGTACAGCTTGCTTCACTTAAAATCGTTCAATCATCAACAAAACCTACAACAAAACTCCTTATGAACTCATTAATATCGTATTCCAAATGTTAAATTTTTCCATATTTTTGGGAGTCGTTGCTTCATTCTAAATGAAAAAGACAAGTTGAATAAATTTGAAGCTAAAGCTGATGAAGGAACGTTTGTAGGGTACTCACGTGAATCCGCATCCTATAGAGTATATAATCGGTCAAATCACACGATACATGAAAGTGTCAATGTTTCTTTTGATGAGACTTTTCCTTTGGATTCACTGACGACTGATATTGAAGTTCCGTTACCTTCATCATCTCCTTCCACATCGTAAAATGATCTTGTTAAGGCAAAAAGCCTTACCCCTTTGGATCTTAAGATAACAAGACAGCCTAGACTAGCTTAGAATAGTATGTAGAATAAATTAGCTAAGTCTTGGACCAATACTGAGTAGACAGTTTTTGTCACTCAGTATTGGAACTCAGTATTGACATCCAATACTGAGTACAAGGACTGAGTAAACATTTCCTTGTTTACTTGGCCAGATCAAATCCCTTTGATCTCGGCCACTTTCCTTTCTCGGTCCTTTCATTACTCGTTGCCTATTTTGTAAGATCTCTATAACACTATAAATAGAGATCACTTGGCAAAGGAGTACTCACCAATTTACGCTTTCACATATATACATATTGTAATTGATTAGTGGTATTGCTATTCCGCAGCATACCACACATAGTGTAATTATACATTTGACTCTAATATTGTGTTAATCACCTTAATTGTCTTAAGTCTAATTAATCTATCAATTATACAATCAATACAGGGTTGTTGTGACCTAACAACTGGTATCAGAGCAGGCTAAATTAATTCTTATTTAGTTGATCTATTACCCTGGCAGCCATTCCATATACCTACCCTTCCCAAAAATCAAAAATCAGAATGTCTTCAATTGTTGCCCCAGTTATGTCAGGAAAGGGAGTGCCAATCTTTGATGGCAAAGATTTCTATCAATGGAAGTTAAAAGCCCAGTGGTATCTTGAGTCCATTCATGATGAGATGATCACTGTGCTAACTGATGGTCCCATTATTCCTCTAACCACTGAACCTGTTGCAGCTACAGACATACTCCTGCATCAACAAGAACAATTCCAAAGTTGAAACATACTTGGACTGATACTGATCGTCAGCTGTTCAGTCTAGACTCAAGAGCCAAGAGTGTGAATGGAAATGCAGTCACAAAAGAAATTCTCAATGCAATTATGAAATTGCCAACGGCAAAAGCTATGTGGGATAGCTTGACAGTCACTTATGAAGGCACACCACAGGTGAAGTTGCAAAGAAAGAGCAATACGAGAAGGAAATATGAGAACTTCATTGCTAACCCAAATGAAGATCTCACTGCTCTTTACAACAGATTCAACACCATTGTTCATGATTTGATCAGTGTTGGAATTGACAAGGAAGAGGGAGAACTCTGTCAAAAATTTCTGGACAGTCTTCCTCAACAATTCCTTGATATGACAAATTCTGTCAATGCTGCTAACAACATTGAGTCCTACACTCTTCAAACACTGTATGGCTTAATGTTGAATCATGAGGAGAATAATGCTTTTAGACTGCTCAACTGGAAGAAGACTGACAAGACCTCTACTGGCATGGCCCTAATTGTTAAACAGGCCTATACTGTCACTGAGCCAGATGAGCCAGAAGATAGTCTTGAGGATGCTGAGGTAGAAGAACTGGAAACTCAAATGGCTCTCATGTCCATGAAGTTGGATCAGTTGAAAAAGAAGAGGCTTGGTGTTAGCTCTTCCAATACTGACCCCAGATCTGGTCTATGCTACAGGTGTGGAACGCCTGGTCACATTGCAGCCAACTGTCACACAAAGTCTTCTGAAACTGATCAGAATGACAAAATTTCATACCGTGCTAAACGGTATAGGGACAAATATGTGAAGTTGAAGGCAAGGAGCAAGGGAAAGGGAGCTAGTGGAAGTGGAGCTCCTCATCAGGCACTTTATTCTGAGGCTTGGATGGATGAAGACCTCAGTGATGATGAGGAAGAGGTTGAAAATAAAGCCTTCATGGCTTTCACTGAAGAAGATTTGAAGAGCGCTTTTGAGAGAGATCTCAAAGAAGCTGAGAAAATGAGTATCCACAATGATTGGGATTCTACTCAGTTGTACAAGGTGAGTGCCTTTCAAACTTATTCTTTGAATGAAAAAGAATTTTTTTTTTTGAGTATATGACTGTTGATCTTAATGTTAGTGATTTACGGCTTAATCAAGTAAAACGCAGCGGAAAAATAATAAATAAATCACTAAGAACGGATCTACATATTGACAATATAATTAAGCATAAAAGATAAAGAGTTTAGTATGAAAATCATACCCTCGAAGCCTTTGTAATCACTGATGATTATGAATGTAGTACTCTAAGAATTCAATGTAGAATTCCTCTAACGGT
The DNA here is from genome assembly GCA_963853835.1 of Calendula officinalis. Taxonomy (NCBI): domain Eukaryota; kingdom Viridiplantae; phylum Streptophyta; class Magnoliopsida; order Asterales; family Asteraceae; genus Calendula; species Calendula officinalis. The sequence goes on along the minus strand of OY970832.1, from coordinate 43,848,906 downwards.
ATCCACACTACACCTTATCTAGAACACCAATTGGGATGCTAGTACCTCTAAGTAATAATCCACAACTCAAGAAGCCAAACCACTACAACCTCTTTTCACCTTTTTGTGCGTACACCAGAAAAGAACAACCAAGGATTGTTGTATTTTCCTTTTTCGAAAATCAAAAGCAAACAGAGGTGTAGTAGGCTTTGGGTTTTGTGCGTAAGAATAGAAAACCCAAACAACAAACTCTTTTTCAACTTTTTTTGTGAGTTCGGCCGTCAGGGGGCAAGGAGGGAGAATTAGGGTTTTGTAACTTGCTACCTAATTTAAGTATATATCTTCTAATTATAAGTTAGGAGATATGACACTTAGCTCATTTTCCTTTATGATTCTTTATTAGGGTTTCATCATATTGATGATTTAATTAGTAAGTTTTTTTTTGTAAAAAGTAGCAAAAATTTCGGTTTTTTAGCCTACATGGTGCGCCGATCGGACAAAGAACCCTAGGGTTCTTTGTTTTAATTTTCGAAATTTTTTAATAATTGTGGTTAAAAATTTGATTTTTTGGAACCCTAAATGCTACTAGTTACAAAAACTTAAATAAAAAATTAATCTTGTTTATTGAATTTTTTATTTTATTTGGCTTGGTTCTATTATATTATATGTTAATTTTTCATATGGCAAAACATGTAATTTTGCCATATCTTAAGCCAAAACCTGGTCAATTGTTGTTTGATTGTACAAAACCGATGAAAACCTAGACCGTTTGTGATTGAATGTGATTTGTTTGCATGTTTGGTTGTTTTTGGGAAAGCCGTGTTTTGGCTAATTGTTGTAATTTTTATTCTTTCTTTTCTTTGGTGCCATTGTTCGGGGCAAATTTCAATTGTAAAAGTATTAGAATAGTTGTATTTTATTTCCTTTTTATCTTGTAATTTGTTGACTAAAGTTGAAGAAAAGATGAAGAAAAAACAACAATTTTCGGCACCTCCTGCGCAACTGCACGAAAACAGACTTTCCCGGAGATTGGCAACTCGTTTGGACCTGAAACCACCGCCAAAATTTCCGCAACTCAAAGATCTACAACTTTCCAGAAGGCCGGGAAGACTGGAAATGTCGTCTGCTAGGTCGAATTTTACTTCAGGCACTGCTGGATTTTTTGGACAGATTGCATTTTCACATTGGTTGGGCTCTACTTACTCATGATTGTCTTGGAGTAAGTGGGAGCCCATTGGGTTTATGTAGGCCCGCTCGGGTTCATGTTGTCCCGTCCCCTAGCTTGACCCTTCGGTCCGTCGTGATGACTCACGTGACCGAACTTAGGTTATCATCGGTCGAGGTTTTGCACAAATTGTGTTGCATGTTTTACTTGTATGTTTGTAGTTGTTATTTATTTTCTATTCGATACAAAACATAACGACTAAAATAAGATTTTTTGAAACACAAACATTAAAACATCCAAACTTTTAATCATCTATGATTACTTGTTAATCATCGATGATTATTGCTTAATCACCTATGATCACTGTTTAATCATCAATGATTACTTGTTAATCATCGATGATTACAGTTTAATCATCTATGATTATTCTTTAATCTAAACTTGTTTTTGAGATTAATACAAAAGTTTAAATATGATTTGAAACTTATAATTTAATAATCGCTAATCGTTTTTGCCGCTTATTAAACCGACTTATGAAGTGGTATGAATGAAGTACATGATTCATTCATATCTTAAATAAATTTTTTCGTAAAATTTCATACCTAAAATTTAAGTCACGCCGTCCAATTGGTTGAAATAACTTGCTTCTACTTTTTGATTCACGTGAGACGTGGTTTGAATTTAGATCCGAGGTCATTATTGTCTACGCGTGAGACCTAGATTTATTTTGACATGTGTTCACATTGGATGACTTAATCGAGTTAACGGTGAGACCTTGACACGAGGCAACGATGCGACAAACATGCCACTTGACCCTAGATGCTTGTTCACTAGGTGCCATGAAGTCCGATAACTCTAAGAGTTGCACTTGTAATGCAATTATTGATCGTCACCTACCTATTGGATCTATCATTGCTAGCAGATCAACTGATGTGATGATAGAAGTCAATGAGGATCTTAGCTTTTAATTAAATTAATTGGGTAGTTAATTTTTTAAAAGACATTATTATTGAAAATACTATTTTTTGAACTTTGTGTGTTATACAGATAACAACAACAAATCAAAACCTAAGTATCTCCACTCTAAAATCAGTTAGGCCTTACCTGAGGCACCTCCTGCCAATGCTTCTGCTGCTGTTCGTCCAGCCTTTACTGAAACGTTTAACGAACACCAAGAAGTCGCTACTCCTATGCTTGTGAGCATGAACCCCGAGATTCGAAAGAACTTCGAGGAACTCACAACATATGACATGATAAGCGAGTTGAAAATGATATTTCAACAACATGCAGAACTTGAACTGTTTAAAATAGTTAAAGCATTCAAAGCTTACAAGCAGGAGGACGGACAATCAGTTAGCACTTACATCTTGAATATGAAATGCTATATTGATCAAATGGAGCGTCTTTGTTACCCATTGCCACAAGTTCTTTGAATGAGCTTGATTTTTACCTCACTGTCCAAGGACTATGACTAGTTTGAAAAGAGTTTTAAAAGTACATAGCATGGGGAAGACAACCGTTGATAACATGCTATGGTAAAACTAGTTGAGCAAAGGTTACCCAATTCTTTTCTAGGAATCAGGGAAGGTAAAACCGCAAGCACAAGGCAAGAGTCTAGGTAAGGGTAAGCTAGTTTACTTTTCCAAACCTACGATTCCCCCACCTGTTAAAAAGGAGCACCCTACAAAGGATATTTCTTGCCATCATTGCGATGAAACTGGCCATTGAAGGAGGAACTGTCCTGCCTACTTGGCAGAGTTGATGAAGGACAAATGTGTTCTAGCTAGCACATTAGGTATCTTCATTATAGAACTCTATACTTTTCGTAATAAATCTTGAGTGTATGACACTAGTTGTGGAACTCACATTTACACAAATGTGCAAGATTAAAATTGAAGTAGAAAGCTAAATGAATGGAAGCTGTGATCTTATCCTTCCTAATGGATTAATTATTGTTTTGAACAATTGTCAGTTATGCATTGTTTTAGCTTTATCGTTTGTTGAATAATGGATTATGATATTTTGTTTTATGAAAAATAACATGTTTTTATTACTATTCCTTGTAATAGTATATTTGAAATTAATATGCATGATCCTAATTCAAACGATAGTTCTATATACAAATGTAGCACTCAAGAATCCAAAACGGTTTGGATTCCATTTACCTAGAACATTGTCGTCTTTTCCACATAAACAAGAAACGCATTTTGATACTACAACACGACGGGCTTCTTAACAAATGATTATGAATCATTTAAATGCCTCTCTTGTATATTATGGAAAGATAACAAGAAAGCTTTTCTCCCATATTAGGCGAAAGAGCTAAATATCTACTTGGACTCATACATACTGATGTATGCGGCCCTTTTAGAACAAAGACTAGGGAAGGTGCCACCTACTTTATAACTTTCACTGATGATATCAGTCTCTTTAGTTATGTTTACTTGATTAAACATCAACATGAAAGTTTTGATGATATCAGTCGCTATGGTTATGTTTACTTGATTAAACATAAGCATGAAATCTTTGAAACGTTCAAAGCTTTCTAAAGTAAAGTAGAAAATCAACTCGGCAAGACAACAAAGGCTTTCTGTCCTGATCAAGGAAGAAAGTACATGAGTCAAGAGTTTTTGGATCATCCAACGAAATGTGGGATTGTCTCACAATTCACTATTCCATACACTACACAAGATACTGGTGTGTCTGTAAGGAGATATCTGACCATGCGTGACATGGTTCGATCTATGATGAGTCCTACTACTCTTACACTATCCTTTTGAGGGGCATGCACTGAAGTCTGCTGCTCGAATACTTAATATGGTTCCGACCAAAAGGTTAAAAAGACACCATATGAAATATGGCATGGGAAAGTCCCTAATTTGTCTCACTTGAAGATCAGTGGTTGTGAGGATCTCGTAGAACGAGACATGCGGAACAAACTTGAGCCCATATCTGTCAAGTGTATCTTCGCTACTATTTTACTACCCATCTGAGAACAAATTGTTGTTGCTCGGTATGCTAAGTTTCTTGAGAACAGTCTCAATTCACAAAGCAAGTGGGAGCACTATAGACTTTGACAAGATTCAAAGCAAAGATGCACAACCTTCTGGTAACACTAGCAAACATCACATTGAGGCTGAACATATAGATGTTGGACCACATGATGATGTTGTTCCCATTCATAGATCCGCAAGGACACCTCATGCACCTGAACGATATAGATTTATGTCGATGCTGAGGAGCAAAGTTTAGGGGATCATGATGAACCCCCTAACTATCAAGTAGCATTATCGAAATTTGAATTTGAAAAATGACTTGAAGCTATGAATGCGAAAGTGTAATCCATGATAGACAACCAAGTTCTGAGCTTGGTTGATCTTTCTCAAAACAGTAAGACTGTTGACATGGATGAATAAATCTCTTCTAGTAACAAAAGGTTATACTCAATCCTACTGGATTGATAATGATGAAACCTTCTCGGCTGTTACTAAAGACATTAGGATTCTTATAGCCAAAGTAGTGTAATATGACTATGAGATTTGGTTAATGATGAAATCAAAACGTTTGTTTCACCTAAAACCCAAACTGAGCATGTGTATATATGAAAGCTAGTGGGAGCATTGTCGTTTCTCAAGTCATACCTGTTGATGACATGTCACTTATGTGAAACAATATACCTATGCTACAAGATGAAAATCCTGGCTTGGAAAATGTTTTGACATGAAGGATGATAAGAATACGACATAGATACTTGGAGTAAAGATCTATAATGATAGATCAAAGCGGTTAATTGGTTTAAGTCAAAGTGCTTACATTGACAAAATTCTAAACGGTTTAGAATGGTACTCCCAAATGAGGAAGTCCTCGTATGCCACACAATGTAAACTTGAGTGAGACTCAAGGACCTTCCACACCTGATGTGGTGAAGCGAATGAATGTAATCCCCTATGAATCGGCTATTCCATTCATCATGTACGCTGTAAGGAGCACTAGGCCAAATGTAACGTTCTTAGGGGACCTTACAAGAAAATACCGACAGAATCCATGAGAGAGTCACTGGATTGCTGTTAAGAACACATTGAAGTATTTTGAAATATTGGATATATGTTTCTTGGTTATGGTGGAGATACCGAACTGAAACTAAGTATACTTGCTATACTTATGTTGGTTTTTGAAATAGGTTGTGATGACGCTAGATCCTATTTACGAAGGTTCACTACATTCGAATGATTTATCGAGATATGTGAAATTCGTACCCTCAAAGTTCAAACAGATAACTAACTAGCTGACGCTTTATCGAACTCAATGTCTTGTACCAAACATATTGAATGTGAATGAACATTGGACTTCGACAAGCTAGTAGTTTCATGTAAATTTGTTTTAGTATTTGGATAATGGAACGTTGAGCACTTTATATTGGAATAAATTGATATATTTGATATGATCGTTTTTATATGAATATCTACTGTGTTCTATATTTGCATGTTTATTTCCTTGAATATTTACTGCGTTTTATATTCTAAATTATCCATTGTCATATTAATAATATGGGAATATTATTAAGACAAATCTGAGGGCATTGATGACATCATCTTAGTATGACTAAGGATGATGAAGTCAAACTCACATGTTGTTCATTGTGATGCACAATTGGACTGACCCAACCTATGAGAAATCACCTCCTGGATTTATGTCACAAGTGAATCTCACAAAGGATTTGTCGCTTATCCTCTGACTTGAGATGCAAGTTGGTTTGTGTATGTGGAGTGCCAAACTTTGATGTGGTTAAAGGCTGCCCTGAACAAGGCTGCTATAACAACTATCTTCGGGTTTGTCATTAAGCATATATCAAACACGTGTAGTCAATAAAGAATTTGTTCCTCCACATGTTTGGATTAGATACTACTGGGCCCCTCGATGATTTGAATAGATGCTTGTACGGCCGTACCCAAAGGTAATCAAGATGAATCTTGATTGGTTTGGTAATCTACTTCAATGTATAGATCGAGAAACAGAATCGTTGAAATTTTAGATTGACATTAATCATTGTCTAAAATTCAACATGGTATCAGTAACAAAAGGATAACTGATTGAAAAACTTTGAACCTGGACTTTTCTGAAACTCACTCATATACTTCTAGGGGCATTGGCGGGTTGCTAGACTCTAACCTTTGCTTGTATAACTACTTGATGTTATGACGTGCGCAAGTGGGAGCTGTTGGAACATGCTTCACGTTCATGACATATAGTTATATGGCTAGAGGCGTGTGAGGCTAAAGGGTCGCACACTTATACACCAAACACCAAATATATATAATATAATTAGGGTAATTATATTATTTATATAAACTATAATTACTTGGCTAGTTATGTTTTAATTAATTGTTAAGTTAAAACATAACTAGCCAAGTAATTATAGTTTATATAAATAATATAATTACCCTAATTATATTATATATATTTGGTGTTTGGTGTATAAGTGTGTGACCCTTTAGGCTCACACGCCTCTAGCCATATAACTATATGTCATGAACGTGAAGCATATTCCAACACTTAAAACTTTAGTACAGAGAGAAAAAGCTTTAAAACTTACAATCTTACAACTAGAAAAAGTAAATAATGAAAATTTAGATAAATTAGCAAGATTAAAAGATTTGGAACTTGATTTTTTAAACTTACAAAACATGAATCAAAGATTAGCTGATAAAGCACATTTACATAAATTGGAAAAAGAAAAATTTGAGAAACAATGTATATCATGGGAAATGCTTCTATCAAACTAAATAAATGTTTAAAACAACAATTTCCTGAAAATGTGAGGGCTGCACTTGGTGTGGATCCTCAGTTTAAAAATAGAAATAATTTTGCTGATTTATTTGAAGAATTTAATCACTTAAACCATGTTAATTTTGTGAAATCCAAAACTTTTTGTGAAACTAGTTGTCAAACTAATTCAGATGATGAGGATAAAAATATTTCTAACCAAGTTCAACCTATTGGTCCCTCTATCTGCTCTAAGTGCTATACTGAATTACAAGATCTCAGTATTGAGTTCCCTGTTAAAGAAAATTCTAATACTGATGTTCATGTAGATCAGTATGACACTTCAATTGTGCCACCTTTTGAAGTATTATTCAATATCACTCCATACTCTGAAAATAATATTATAAAAACTTTGGAAACAACTTCTACTTCTTCTAACAAGACTGATACTGAAGTTGCAAGTACATCTGAATCAAATACTCAAAACTTTCAAGAACCTGTTAACGTAATAAAATTAAAACATGAGGATAAACCTAAAATACTTTCAACAGGTTCCAAAAATGGTAAAGGAACTAAGTCTAAACAAAAACAAAAACAGACAACTTTACCAGACAAAAAGAAAAATTCATCTCCCAAAAAGACTGTTAAAAAGGAAGTCCAACCTTCTATTAAAAATGATAAAAATAGTCTTTTGAAATCTATTGGTGATCAAATCAAATTTTTGAGTCAGAAATTTGCAAAACTGACACATACTGATCAACCAAAACATAAACAATTTTCTAAAATTCCTTATGAAAACATGTTTAGAAATAGACCCAGAAAATGTTACAGATGTCATCATACAGGTCATAAAGGAGATGAATGTAGAACTAATCTCTCTAATCCTAGGTACTCAGTACCAAAGAAAAAGAGGGATCCAAAGTCAGTGCCACAAAAGACTACCAGTACTGGTTCTACTAAAGTGATACTAACTCCCTCTAAAACAGAGATTAAAAAGGATAACAATGTTAACTCTTCCAAAGGTCCCATTTTTAAATGGGTTCCTAAAAGGAACTAATCCTTATTTTGTATCTTGTGCAGGGTGATAGAAAATTGTATCTTGATAGTGGCTGCTCAAGACACATGACTAGCAGTATGGAGTACCTTCAGCATTACACACCAGAGAAGGGTCCTTCTGTCAGGTTTGGGGATGATTCCATAGGGAAGACAAGAGGATATGGGGAAATCAAAGCTGGCAACATCACTTTTAAAAGAGTTGCCTATGTAGAAGATTTAAAACACAAGCTGCTCAGTATCAGTCAGATGTGTGATGATGACAAGGAAGCTAGGTTCAGAAAGATTGCTGGCATCATATATAATGAAAGAGGACAACCTGTTCTCATTGCCAGAAGAGAAAAACATGTCTATGTAGTCAATCTTTCAGAAATTGACCCCATCATCCGTGTGTGCCTGCTGTCTAAAGTCAATCCAGAACTGAACTGGATGTGGCACAAGAAACTTTCTCACATCAATGAACTCGGTATTAAGAAGTTGGTGAGAGGGTTGCCCACTATTACTTATTCAAAAGATAAGTTATGCTCATCATGTGAAATGGGCAAGCAGAAGAAGAGTTCATTTAAATCAAAAGTTAATCATTCCATTAATGAACCTCTTGCAATGATACATATGGATCTTTTTGGCCATATTAGTACACCATCTCTGGGCAAAAAGGTTTATACTTTGGTCTTAGTTGATGAATTCTTCAGATATACTTGGGTCATCTTCTTGAAGACAAAATCAGATGCTACCACAGAAATTATTGCTTTCATCAAGAGAGAAGAACTGCAAAAAGGTGCCAAGGTCAAACAACTAAGAAGTGACCATGGTACTGAATTTAAAAACTCAGTATTAGCAAATTTCTGTGAAGAAAAAGGAATTGTACAAAATTACTCTGCAGCATACACACCACAACAACATGGTGTTGTAGAAAGAAAGAACAGAACATTGATTGAAGCTGCAAGAACTTTTTTATGTCATGCTGGACTGGCACTGAGCTTTTGGGCTGAAGCTGTAAACTGTGCCAACTTTACACAGAATAGAGCAACTGTAGTCCAGAGACACCTCAAGACTCCTTATGAGTTATATCATGGCAGAATTCCTAATGTGGAGTACTTCCACATCTTTAGGAGTAAATGCTTCATTCTCAGTACCAAGCAAAATCTCAACAAGTTTGCTCCAAAAGCAAATGAAGGTATTTTTATGGGCTACTCACCACACTCCAAAGCCTTCAGAGTGTATATACTTTCAACAAAGGTGATTGACGAATCTATCCATGTTACCTTTGATGAACACATGGATGAGCATTCTACTTCAGCAAAGGAGGACATAAGTGATATTGAAACCTTATGTAATCCAGAAAACTCCAATGCTGAACAACCCAATAGTCACCCATATCCAGGTACACATGATATGAGTGATGATGATCAAGACTTCACTCAGTATGCTAAAACTTCAACAAATACTGAAGTTCCCAACACTGAAAACATCAACACTGAGTCTGTAAATCTTGATCTCAATTATTCCACCTATGAAGCTGGAGAAACTTCAAATCCATCACTTGAACCTCACATAAATCTGCAAAATGAAGAAACCAGCAATCCTGAGCAGTCCAATACTGAATCAAACTCCAACCAGTATGAGACTGGCGACCCTTCAGTCCAACAAGAGGTTGTTGATACTACTTCTAATGCAACCTTAGGATCAAATCTAAGGGAACACAGAGACCATCCTCATACAAATATCATTGGTCCTGTTGAAGAAGGAGTACAAACAAGAAGAAAACTGAATTTTGAACCTCAGGCTACTGCAAACTTTTGTCTCTTTTCAAGCTTCTTATCTACCATTGAACCCAAGAAGGCTGATGAAGCCTTACTAGATGAAGACTGGGTAGAAGCTATGCAAGAAGAGCTTACAAAATTTGAAAGAAACAAAGTTTGGAACTTAGTACCACCCCCAGCTGGAAAAACTATTATTGGTACTAAATGGGTGTTCCGAAATAAAATGGACAAAGATGGTGTTGTAATCAGGAACAAAGCAAGACTGGTTGCTCAGGGATACATGCAAGAAGAAGGTATTGACTATGATGAAACATTTGCACAAGTTGCAAGGATTGAAGCAATTAGGCTATATCTTGCATATGCAGCCTTTAAGAACTTCAAGGTTTATCAAATGGATGTCAGGAGTGCCTTTCTAAATGGAAAACTAGAAGAAGAAGTTTATGTCAAACAACCACCAGGTTTTGTTGATCCTAAATTTCCTAATTATGTTTTCAAGCTTGATAAAGCCTTGTATGGGCTCAAACAAGCTCCAAGAGCCTGATATGATACCCTGTCTGAGTACTTAATTGAAAATAAATTTACTCGTGGTAAAATTGATAAAACGTTATTTTCAAAAAGAAAAGGGTCTGACATCCTACTCATTCAGATATATGTGGATGATATTATCTTTGGCTCCACTGACAAGTCAATGTGTGACTGGTTTTCAAAGATTATGTCATCTCAGTATCAGATGAGTATGATGGGAGAACTTACTTATTTTCTAGGTTTACAAGTTGATCAAAAGCCTGATGGCACCTTTATAAACCAAAGTAAGTATGTGCATGATATGCTAAAGAAATATAAATTTGAAAATCTATCTTCAATGCACACCCCTATGAGTACTCAGGATAAGATAAGTAAGGATGAAACTGGTAAACCAGTATGTCAATCCACATACCGAGGTATGATTGGATCCTTACTTTACTTAACAGCTAGCAGGCCTGATATCATGTTTGCAACATGTTTGTGTGCTCGGTATCAGGCTGATCCTAAAGAATCACACATGAAAGTTGTTAAGAGAATTTTTAGGTATTTATCTGGTACTCCTAATATGGGTAGGTCTTTGGTATCCCAAAGATTCAAATTTTGCTCTTGAAGGGTACACAGATGCAGATTATGCTGGATGCAGGTTGGATAGAAAAAGCACAAGTGGAGGATGCCAATTCCTTGGTGGAAGATTAGTTGGCTGGTCATCCAATAAACAAAATTCAGTAGCAACTTCAACTGCAGAAGCTGAATATGTGGCTGCAGGAAGTTGTTGTGCTCAACTTTTATGGATGCAGTATCAACTCATGGACTATGGATTTGACTTTAACAACACACCCATTCATTGTGATAACAAGAGTGCTATTGCTATCACTGAAAATCCAGTCCATCACTCAAGAACAAAGCACATTGATATCAGACACCACTTTATCCGAGATAATGTGGAAAAGGGTAAGGTTCAGGTAGACTATGTACCAACAGAGGACCAACTGGCTGATGTATTTACTAAACCTCTTTCAGAAGAAAGGTTTATATACTTACTAGGACAATTGGGCATGCTAAACCCTTGAAATTATTTTCTTTCCGAAAATTCTCTCCTATACTGATGTTTCAGTATTGACCCAATACTGATCCTTTCAGTATAGCACGTTTGGTATTTTATTTTTATTTTTTATAATTTTTTTATTAATTTATACATTAAATTAAATGTTTTTATTATTTTTTTTAATTTAATTTGTTTTTAATCTTATCTCAGTATTGGGAGTCCTGGAGTTCAAAACTGATTTCAAAACCTCATACTCCCCAACGGTTACTTTCCTTAATAGAAAAGTTACCGTTGGATTAGGATAAGGTTGTCATTTCGCCGTTTTTACTTCCCAATACTGCAATCATTTCCAATTAAGAGTATAAATAATCATTTTCTTCAAATTTAAACCATTTTCTCTGTTATTTACTCTTTTTCTCTCACACTACTCTCTGCGATTAACGTTTTTACTCTCCATTTGCAAGCAAATTTCAAGTCTTAATCACAGATTCAATGGCGACCTTTCAATTCATTGCTCCAGACTTTGTCGCACCAGCTAAAGATTTCCAAAGAGATGAACTCCCTAAGTTCACAAGGAACAATATAACTGCCAATTTCGAGATTCCTCAGGGTTGGGTATGCCCTCAATTTCGACAAATGATTTCATATCTCAGGCATTGCCCAATCACAAATGCTCTTCAAGCATCACCCAGAGCAATCTATCCCTCCATGCTGTGTGAATTTTGGTATTCTGCTATTTTGGATTCACCAGATATGATTGCGGGATGGGTAATTCGAGATCAACGAAGAGCTTTCGTATCCACTGAAATCATTAGACGGGATCTTCAACTTCCTGCACATGTCCACTATGATAATTTGTTGATCGTGATACTGCACGAGCAGTATTGCCGCTACTAGGAAGACAAAGGACAACATGAACTATCAAAAGGCACGAATTTGGTCCTATGTGGGGGATTATGATCTCAACCATAATTTGGTGTATGACCCACAAAACAGGGGCACTTGACCAAATCAATGATTTTGGAATGCAGATGGCACATGTTATGTACCACAACAGGCACATTGATTATGCTAGACTGATCTTCAATGAGCTAGCCTCTCAAGTCCAGGCACGACAAAGGAACCCAAATGTTCCCTTTTGCAGGTTTCTATCTATTATCTTCCAAAACTCCATGCCAGAGGATATGTATGATAATTTTGATGGAGTTAGAGCTGATCTTCCTCCAATCCATGAAAAGATATTCTTTCATCATCCTAGGGAAGATGAACCACCCCTCAGTGCCATAATGTTAGCAATTGCAGAGGCTCATATGGATGAGAATGAAGATGAAGATGATACTGATGCATATGATGATAATGGTGATGAGGATGCTCATGACAATGATGATGTTGAGATGGAGGATGTTCCACCCCCTCCAATCCAAGAACCAGAACCTGATGTTCCCAATACTGCATCAACTTCTGATACTGAAGCACACCCCTTAATTATCAGAAGAAGGATTAGAAGAAGGTTGAGTCCAGTCATCATGGCTGCACTGTCAACAGATTCAGTGTTGCACAGTTTACATCCAACACTGACCCCTTCTCTAGAACAGCAGCATCAAATAGCATCTCATGCTGAACTCCCAGAACCAGAACAAGAACACATTGCTCAACCACCACTGAACTTGGAACCACATGTTCCATTGGATGTTGAAATTGCTTATGAGCAACATAATCTGGAAGCAGAAGCACAACCAACAAAACAACAAAATCTGGAAGGTGCTAGAGGTTCAAATCAACACACAAATGATCCAGCACCTATCTCTGTTGAAGGGAGAAGGGAATATGACAAAGCCTCAGGTATGAATTTCTAATAAAGCCTTCAAACTCCTATATATATTTTTTTTTTCAAAACTGGAGACTAAGTATTGTCTGTACCAACTCAATACTGACCAAAGTCTCAAACGATTTTTTTTTTTTTTTAAAAATATACTCTTAAGGCCAACTTAGTTAGCCCACTGCTACTATGAAAAATTCCTACACTGAGCACAAAAGATCATTGTCAGCCTACAGTTGTCTTTACATATAAAAAGACAATGGTGGTTGATGTCACACTGACACCCACTGGTACTGCTTCTATCATATCCAATTTATGTTAAATTGGACAATATGATTTAAGAAATGATCACAAACCCTAAAGCTACACTATCCAAATAAAATTCATGGGGTTTAAGCCACATTTCTGGTATCACTCTAATACCGACTGATAAACATTGAAACAACAAAGAAGCATATCCCAGGCTTCGTTTTCCTAAACCCAAACCTTTTCAGAAAAATTGACTTATCCTACACTGAGCTACTACACATCACAGTCACCTATACTGAAAAATTTCTTACACATGCTATGCACAAGTCCACAATATTTCATCAAACACCAGATGAAATACAGACTTCAAAAAATCTGTTTAAATGATTTTAGAATTAAACAAAACCACAATTCTATCTGATAAGCCATTCGATACTAACCAGTTACTATTTTTTTGTTTCTTTAGCACCATCTGTGCAGGGTACTCATGTCCAGCAGGCTCCAGTGGAAGAGGTTTCCTTGCAAAAAATCATGCAGCAAATCTTGGCGATGCAGAACACACAAAACACTATATTGGCCAAGATGTAAACAATGAGTAATGAAATTGATTCATTAAAAGAATATGTTGCATTACTCCAACAACAACATCAACAACCTCCACAGACTCCACAATCTCAACACAGTGGAGGTAATGAAGATCAGGGTGGAGATGATGATACTGAGCCACGACAATCACCCACAAATGAAGATCAAGGGGGGTGATACTGATGCTGCCACTGAGCCTATGCCATCTCCTACTCATGATGACACTCAAGGAGATGCAGGTGGTGATACTGAACCTCTTCCCTCCCCATCCAATGATAACAAGAAGGGGGAGAAGAGACAAAGAGAAGATGAGGTTGATCAACCTGAGCCATCTGCTCAGGGGGAGAAAAGAAGAAAAATGAATGAAGATCAACCTCCACAACAACAACAGTCACAGCAAGATACTGAACCTCTTAGGTTTCAGTATGAAAGAAGAAGGGAAAGAGGAAGGTCATTCATGGAACAACATCAGTCTGGGTCATCTACTCATGGGGAGACTGATACTGACCAACCTATGCAGGCTCATACTGTACCCTCTGCTCAGTATGAGAACAACCTGCAAATAATTGTGTACATGCCATTTGTGTGGCCCATTGCTGATGATGATGAAGAACCAAATCCAGTGCCAACTCAAAACTTAATAAAATTTGCACTAGATATGGCTGATGAGCCAAGCTCCTCATCATCATCCTCAGATGATGAAGAGCCTCCTAGAAGACCACAGATACCAGCTCAGGGTGACCCAGGACCAGTTAGAAGATCCACTAGAAGAATGTCAAGAGTGGTCATGTCTTCTAAATCAAGTGAAGAACCTACTCCAGCTCCTCTAATCACTAGACCTAGAAGGTCTGTTCATGACGATGAGCAGGTTCCAAGGAAGACTGCATAACAATTAGAAGATGAAGCAGAAAAATTCTTCTATCTGCATGCTCTTGGTGTCAAAGAAGAACCTGAGACTGATCCTGACACTGAGACTGATGTTCCATCAACATCTCACAGAAGAAGACTGAAAGGAGCAGATCTTAGAGAACAATATTGAAACTCATTTGCTCAGAGAACAAGGTATAGAGAGACAAGGACGGAAATACTGAGAAACAAAGTATTTCTCAGTGTGAGGGATATATACTGGTTGAACATTGATGTCAACAAAATCAAGGTAAAAATGATCAATGGTTCAATAGTTTCTATCTGCACTGGACCAGTCAGTCCTCCCATGAAGATTCTTCTTCATGATCTCCAGAATATGGGACTTTAGGACTGGATCAAGATCACCAAAATGATCAAAGAGTTGCCCTCAAGATTCTCTCAAGCCCAACTAATTATAGATGAAATCTGGGCAGTTTCTGCAGTTTGTTTTGATAAAGGAATCTTATTTCCAGGAGAGTACAGGGCACTCAGTGTAATGACTGAGGCATACAGAAACAACAGACCTGAGTGTCTTAGCACATTCAGGTTCCTTAATAAATACCCTGTACCCTCTAACCTTGTCTTTCAGGATCAAAGGAGCACTATATATCCAACTTCTGGATATATGTACACTGACTCAGATGACAGAGAATGCTTCATAACAGAAGAAGATCTCCCAAATGCAAACATAAGTCATCTGCTGGGATGGAAGTGGTTGATAACCAAGAAAGAGGATGCTTGGTTCAGAAAGAAGATTGTTGTTGTATTATGGAATAGAAGAGAAGAGCTCAAAAAGAAATATGAGTATGTCCACATCAAGCAAGAAGTCTTCTATGAACATGAAGCCATAAGCAGAGGTTGAGGAAGAAGACTCTGCAGTTGTTATCTTTACTTCTCTTTGTAATATTGTCTTGTTATCGTTAGATAGGGGAGATTGTTAAGGCAAAAAGCCTTACCCCTTTGGATCTTAAGATAACAAGACAGCCTAGACTAGCTTAGAATAGCATGTAGAATAAATTAGCTAAGTCTTGGACCAATACTGAGTAGACACTTTTGGTCACTCAGTATTGGAACTCAGTATTGACATCCAATACTGAGTACAAGGATTGAGTAAACATTTCCTTGTTTACTTGGCCAGATCGAATCCCTTTGATCTCGGCCACTTTCCTTTCTCAGTCCTTTCATTACTCCTTGCCTATTTTGTAAGATCTCTATAACACTATAAATAGAGATCACTTGGCAAAGGAGTACTCACCAATTTACGCTTTCACATATATACATATTGTAATTGATCAGTGGTATTGCTATTCCGCAGCATACCACACTTAGTGGAATTATACATTTGACTCTAATATTGTGTTAATCACTTTAATTGTCTCAAGTCTAATTAATCTATTAATTATACAATCAATCCAGGGTTGTTGTGACCTAACAGATCTTCATATTTTATTTGAACATTTTTATGATGATTATCATAACATCCGACACACATCAGTAGAGAAAGCTGACGATCAATTTACATCAGTGGCCGATGTTCAATCTATTACTGTACCTGAAATGCAAAATTCAAGTTCCACTGATTCTCCATCTCCTACTTCTAGTGCTCCCAATACAATCATAACTGATTCAGATTCTTCTCCATCATTGGACAACCAGTCATCACCGGATACTCCCTCACCTCCTGATCAAGCTGTTAATACATCGGACTCATCTTTAGCTCAAGCCCAAGTTCAACCTTTGGTGATTGATTTCTCCAAATTCCAAGTTAAACGTGTTGATCCACCACCCTCTACATCCAACACTTAAACTGCTATTATCCCACATCCAACATTCACTGATACGTCAAATATTAATCCGGGTCAACTACCACTTCCGCACTCTCTTAAATGGACAAAATATCATCCTCTTCATCAAATACTCGGTAATCCTGAATCTTCTGTTCAAACTCGTAAAGCCACTGCCGATGAATGTCAATTCTCTGCTTTTCTAAGTTCCGATGAACCTTAGAAAGTCAGTGAAGCTCTGTCAGACCCAGACTGGATTCTTGCTATGCAAGAAGAAATAAATCAATTCGAACGCTTAAAAGTTTGGCGTCTGGTTCCAAAACCACCCGGAAAATCTGTTATTGGTACTAAGTGGATCTTCAAAAATAAAAAGGATGAAAATGGGATTGTCATTCGTAATAAAGCACGTTAGTTGCGAAAGGGTATGCTCAACAAGAGGGTATTGACTTTGAAGAAATGTTTGCTCCGGTTGCACGAATAGAAGCCATTCGTATATTTTTGGCCTATGCAGCACATAAGAATTTTACAATCTATCAAATGGATGTAGGAAAACTGCATTTTTAAATGGCATTCTCAATGAAGAAGTTTTCATTCATCAACCCGAAGGTTTTGTAGATCCACGTTTTCCTGATCATGTGTATATTCTCGACAAAGCATTATATGGGTTAAAACAAGCTCCTCGTGCGTGGTATGATGTACTTTCAAATTTTTTAGTTGATTCTGGTTTTTCAAAAGGAAAAGTTGATACAACTCTATTTATCAAGCGACAAGGGGATGATATTGTTCTCATTCAGATTTATGTCGACGATATCATTTTTGGTTCTACAAATCCCAAATACTGTAAAAAGTTTTCTGATCTTATGGTCAAACGTTTTGAAATGAGTATGATGGGGGAGATGAACTTCTTTCTTGGTCTTCAAGTTCGCCAATTACCTACCGTGATCTTCATTAATCAATCCAAATACATCACTGATTTACTGAAAAAATATCTAATGGATGATTCTAAACCGATTTCGACACCGATGTCACCTGGTTCTAAATTGCATGCTGATCCTGATGGTAAACTTGTTGATATCACAAATTATCGGGGGATGATAGGTTCATTGTTATATCTAACTTCAAGCTGACCAGATATCATGTTTTCTACTTGCATATGTGCTCGGTATCAGGCTGCTCCTAAAGAATCACATCTTCAAGCAATCAAACGTATATTTCGGTATCTAAAGGGTACTCGAGATCTTGGTCTGTGGTATCCTAAAGAAACTTCGTTTGATTTGTCTGCTTTTTCTGATGCCGATCATGCTGGGTGCATGCTGGATCGCAAGAGTACATCTGGAAGTGTCCAATTTCTGGGAGATAAATTGGTGAGCTGATCTTCTCGGAAGCAAAACTGTGTACCCGTCGATCTTTTTCTCTGAAGTCATTCAGTGAAAATTGCATCTTTGTAAGTAGTATACATCAATGCCTACTGGACTACCTATTAATTGTCTTTTTAGTTCTCAGTCTTGTATACTCGTCGATCTTTTCTCTGAAGTCTTTCAGCGAAAATTGCATCTTCGTAAGTAGTATACATCCGTGACTTTTGGACTAATCAGATGTATTCACCTTACACTCAAATGATTTTTGTGCACAACAAATTGATCTCTTTTAAATCTCAAATA
The DNA here is from genome assembly GCA_963853835.1 of Calendula officinalis. Lineage (NCBI taxonomy): Eukaryota > Viridiplantae > Streptophyta > Magnoliopsida > Asterales > Asteraceae > Calendula > Calendula officinalis. Next base: position 43,830,609 of record OY970832.1, on the reverse strand, counting down.
TTTGATTAACCATGTCTTTAATCATCGTGGTCGTCATATCCGTAAACGATCTCTTTACTGAAGTTCTTCAGTAAAGATTGCATCTGTTTATGACTTCACGTGATTATTGACATTGTTATTCGTCATTTTTCAAATATTTTTCTCCAAGATTTTTAGATCAAAACAATTTTACGTGATCACTTCATGAGTACTACATGTTTCTGGTTCTCGATTCTGTAACTATCCTGTCTTGGCTCTTGATTTACACCGACACACAATTTCCTCTCTACGTTTCCAAAACGCAACTATTCAGCTTTATCATGAGGACCCTGGTCACGATCCTCATGTGGGGGAGAAAAAGAGCAAAAAATAATTCAAATATCGGATTTATAACTGAACAACGTCAAAAAGAACCACAAACAACTCATCAAAGAAGAAATATTCACGTTGTATGTACTCAGATCAAATGCAAAATCAAGTGAGAAGCAATATATTAAACAGAAAATCAAGTGAAGAAGAATTCTGAAATCTCTCTCAAAATCTCAACCACATCTATCCAAAACTTTAACTGTACAAATCATTCTTACCAAACCAAACACACACATCTAAAAACTTAACCGTACAAATCACTCTTTCCTACATACAAAACATTCACATATACAAATGTACAAATCATTCTTTTCAATATACAAAACATCCTATTCTCACAAAAACCTCTACCACAAAATCCAAAACAAAATCTCCAATATCTGAAAATCCCAGAAAAATCCTTACCAAACTGATATTCCATATCCAAAACTTTCAAATCTTTAGTAAATCAATTTTTAGGTCTTCCTTACTCAAATAGATTCAACGAAAAATATATTTTCTTTGAGTATCTAAAACTTCCAGATTTCTGCAATGTTATGTTCTTGAAATTCAGAAAACATTTTCTTGCCAAAGACAGACTATGAGAAGAAACTGAAGTCGGAAGACTGGGATCAGGTGCTAAAGCTCAAAAAGGAGGAGATTGTTAGGACTAAGTTTTGAGCTTAGTTATATAATTAGGCTTAATTAGAAAGGCTTAATTGTGTTTAGATGTTAGAGTATATAAGGCTTTGTGATGACTTGTTTTGTAAGCTTTCCCTCACTTTTATTGAATTACTATTTTGAAAGCTATCTTCCTTCCCTCCATTCTCTCTCAAGAACACACACTAAAACACACACTTGATTCTTCAACTTTGATCAAATCACCATGGATTAGCTTAATTTCGATTGCATTAGCTCTCTCAATAAGTTAATGTGAAGCTTACTAATGGCGATGGATTTCGGTTAGTAAGTTAATGTGATTCTATACATATATGTTTATGTAATGGGTATGTTTGTGCTTCTAGCTAGTTCGGGGGCAACCCGATAGCTAGATATGAATGCTAGGAGAGCAGAAATCGATAGGGTCACAATAGGGTGACCATACAGTATTGATGCAGTATATATATATATATATGTATATATATATATATATTTATGAAATGATTATTATTATTGGGGTCTAAAACCCATGTATCTCATGAGATTATTTTGTCTCACGTACTACGTTTGTTTTGTGGCTGTGTACTAAGGTACAGGTTTGAAGTGATAGAAGGTTGCACTAGAAGTGGCCTAGAGATGTTTAGCTCGGGAGCTCGTAGGTAAATCCCTTGCCTATGGTTTTGATATACTTGGTGACACCGTATTTTTGTATACTCTGATAAAAGTTTTAAAGTTTTTGTTAAACTATATTTTGGGCAACATGGAAGATGTTGAAAAATTGTATTTTAAATGTTTTAAACGATGTTATAAAAATACAGGTGTTACAGACTCCCAGTGTACTTAATGAAGTTTAGGGACCGTGGCTGCAATAAGTGGTAAACCACATGAACCTTAGATGTAATTCACTCTTTTTAGTCTAGAGATATTATATCCCTTCTTAGGCTAATTGGTATGGTTATCACTAATCACACTTATTTTTCATCTACATCATCTGCCATCTTAGGAATCACGTCACATCATTTTGTAAAAAATATATATCATATCATTTTAATTTTCATATCACCATTTATTTTTTAAAAGATACTAATCCATTAAAATAAACATTTCAGAAATTTTAAATAGCATTTCATTATAAATAATATTAATAATAACAATAACTAAATGATAAAAAAAACAAAAAAAATAATAATTTCTCCGTCTCAAAATAAGTTATACACTTTTCATTTTGGGGTGTTTCAAAATAAGTGATAGACTTTGAAAATTTACTATATTTGGTAAAAGTCAGTGGGCCCACACCCACTAACTATCTCTTTTAATATAGTGAAAAGACACATTTACCTTTACTTTTTACTTTTATACATCATTAAATTCACTTTAATTAATATATGTGAAATTTATCATCAACTAATTATCTAATTTAATCTAATTAACCTCAATTATCATATTTTATCTTAAAAACTGTGAACTCTAAAGTATATCACTTATTTTGAAACGAATGAAGTATAATATTTACATGGATAAAAATGAGAGGGTTTTGGTCTGGATTTTAATAAATAGCCCAATTACATTAAATGGACTTGATCATTTTAACACATAAATGATTTATAAAATTTAAATCCTAGCTCCTTCTTCCCGATCAGAAAACGTGTTCTTCCAAATCAACTATGCACGTCGGAATCCTTATCAAAGATGGTTAGTTTTTCACGATGTTTAATACTCCCTCCGTCCCACAAAAAACTTCTTATTTCACTTGGGCACAAGTTTTAAGATGATAATTAGTGGTGGTGTCATTGATAATAATTTTGATTAAAATATAAGATTGGTTTGGAGAGAGAAAGATATTTAGTGGATAGTTAGTAGTGCAGTCCTTAGTAATAATAGTATTTTATTATGTGAAGCCATCAAATGTATCAAATGGGAAGTTTTTTGTTGGACAAAAACTTATGGTGAAATGAGAAGTTTTTTTGGGACGGAGGGAGTATTAAACAGTTCAACTATCATATTATGCTGGCTAACCCCATCTCCATGGGCATGATCAAGCGTGGATGTGGCCATCTACAACCCACAAAATCCCCCCCCCCCCCCCCCTGGTGGGGCGGTGTTTTCTACTCCTTCACGGCGTGGCCGGTCGCCACATCATTACCACGGGCCACAGATTTTGGCCATACCATGTAGCCTTAAAGGCTCACCAAGGTGCAACCCTCACATCATGATACGAAATAGCCTATTATGATGGTGTAAGATATGATATAAGATAAAATAAGGGCGCGTTATTTATAGAACTCGTTTTTTATGTAGAATCTAGCATAACCAATTTAATATAATCGTACACCACTGATTTTGCAAATATATGGTTTAAGATTATTAGTGGCACAAATGTAATTACGGATATGTCCCCCAATTATAATGGGAAAAGGGTACAATAGGAATTTAAGATGGTCATATTAAACATAAATATATTAAATTAGGAACATATAGTTTGGTCATCAAATATATCATAAGACTGTCTTGTGATATAGAGAGTGATACTTCAAATTTCGAATTCTCAGCCCGATTCGACTTCTACCAAAATAGAAACTTTAATAGTCAAGATCATGCATATGATCCTTAGTAAAGAAATTAAGACAAAACAAACAATATGAAACAATGAGGATTGTCAAAGGAGCTTGCATGGATTAAGATATTCTTCTTTCTTTCAATGAACATTTATTTGAGTGCAAAATACATCAATAACCAAGAGAAAAACATAATAGCTCATAGTAAGTTGAGGGATATCAACTATGTAACAAGATTTTCGGGTTGGTGGTTCGCAAAAATGAAACGTGATCCTCAATTCTTTTTACTATGAGTTGTCACTTGCCAGCCGTTGGTTTAGTATTGTAACTCCCATGTACCTGCACCAAGTTAAACATATAACCGTTATCATGGGCATTTCGGAAATTATGAGGGCCCTATGTGATTGGACGAAAGTGGACCTCCTAAATACAAGATATATATAAAATATTGGACTTTCTATTCTTTTTAATTAAATTATTAAGTGTGCTTAAAGTTTTAAGATTATATATATTAAGAAATATAAAAAAATCCGGCCCCCTTTAAAGAATGGGTCATTTGAGGTTGCACCTCTGTAACTCCTCAAAGACACTTCTGGCCGTTATTTTCTAGTTTATGACGGGCTAATACACTTTAAAGCTCGTGATTTTTTTCAAAAGGGTATTCCCGTTTATGACGGGGTCCCCCGGGTGGCCGAGTTTTGCTTGTGATGTATGTTGTCATAGTCGTTTCCAAACTTTCCCTTGATCATCTGGTAATGTTTACCTAGGGAATGTTTGAACTGACATCTAGAAGTCGTTCGAGAGACTTTACTACTAGATTACCACCAAATGTAATTTACAAACTCTTTTGCAACTTTAAAACTAACTTACCTTCCAAGCATTAACACGCTAGCTTGAGGATTAGTTCCCGGAGAGTTAATTATCGTTGATCCATCAATAACTCTGAGGGCGTCGACACCAAAAACCTTATAATCATGATCAACTACTTTGCCAATACGACAACCGCCATGATAATGCCATATAGACCTTACAGTCTCCTTACAATATTGCTCCAATGATGAAGTTGTATTACCATGTACACGTAGATTTACAGGTAGTTTCATGTTTAGATCAAGAATATCGTTAACGGTCATATTGGGATATTTGTACTTGGAGAATGCTTTTGATTCGACAGCGTTTAGGATGGTTCTAATCCCATTGACACATTTTTGCAAATCTTTGGGTTCCTTAAAGTAGTTGAATGTTACTGATGGGTTGTCGGATGGTTTACGGTTCTCGATCTTTAGCTCACCCCTAGATAGAGGCCCGTTAATTTTCTCAAATATAAAACCGCCCATCTGCAAACAACATATTAATTAGCTCATTTTGTTATCATTTTCCGTAAGCCATTAATTAGGGCATGTTTGGATGTGATTTTCAAAAAGTGCTTATTAGCTTATTGACTTTTCGAAAAGCTGTTTTGAAAAGTAAGGGGGGATTTACTTCTTGAAAACTCCTTTTTATCCAAATAACTTATTAACTTACTAACTTACTGACTTCTTGAGAAGACAATAAGTCAGTAAGTTACTTTTAAAAATTTCCCAAACACACTCTTAATCAATCCAACCATTTTCTTGTCAATTATAAGTATAATATTAGGGGTTGTAATTCACGTCGGGTTCAGGTTCAGAGGTTCATTTTTGCTGGTTGGCGAGTCATAAACATTCAATCTGAACTCGATATGTTTACTTAAACGGGTGAGATATATATCAACCATTAATTGTTTACATTCAACCCGAAAGGGCTAAATAGGTCAAATTTTTAAATGTTTATGTATAACATACTAAAGTATATCTGTTTTCTAAAAGTATATAATTTTCAAAAACATATCTATAAACTACTAAAGTATAAATATATCTATTTTAAACATGTTTTAATAATTAATCAGGTATAGACTGGTCAACCCATTTAAATTACCATTAATCCAAACCTACACCGTTTAATAAACAGGTTAACTGATACCCGAGACTAGTTTTCCTCGACCCTAACCTGTTTATATTGGTATCGGTCTCAGGTCGGGTTTTGGATCGAGTCTGAAATAGCCATCCCTATTAATAATATGCATTGTGTAGTTACCTGAGGGGAAAATCCCTGATAACTTGACGGGTCTGCAAAGATAAAATTAAAGCCACCAGCTTCCTCAATATAACTACCAAACTTTGTAATACCAACAATTTGAACAATTGACGGCTCAACTGGAATGGGAGAGGGAATGAAGATCGAATTCATAGGGTTATCCGCCATGCCTTTACCTACACGAGGTTGGTTAACCACAACTTTAATCTTATGGGAAAGAAGTTGTTTTTTGGGTCCTATGCCACTCAACATTAATAGTTGTGGGCTTCCAAGAGCACCAGCTGATAATATGATTTCATTCTTCTCTCCACCTTTTAGATATGCCCTATGCTTGTTTCCTAATGAATCTTTGAACATGGCTCCATAAGCCAATGGCCTTGATCTTCCTGTACACAAAATAAATCACAATTAAAGCCTAGAAATTTTTACTATATACTACCTCCGTCCCAAAATTATTGTCCACATTTGAATATCACACAGTTTAAGAAAAGTGCATTTATTAGAGTGTGCAACCAATAGAATTTTATGTTTACCACCTAACTGTATTTTGATTGGTTGAATTTTCAAGTGAACTGTCATTTTGGAATATTTAAAAAAAGAAATATGGACAATAAAAATGGGACGAATGAAGTATATAATACATTTGATCACTTCCTAAATTAACAAAACATAAATTACCACTACACTTGCTATTTTGTGAGAGATTTAAGCTTATAAAATTAGACTTGAACTTACGACCTTTGCCTTATTAACACAATGCCTTAATTGGCTAACTAACTTGCCTATTAGAACATAAGTTCATTAGTTTACTATAATTATCTTTATTAATCCCTTAAACTTTAGGAAGTTGAAATTACCACTACCACCCACCACCATTACTACCACCGTCACAACCTACCATCCGTGATCACCACTACCAGCCACATCACTAACGCCACCACCATCCACCAATTGATCACCGCAAAATATAGTTACAGGGTACCCGCCACCACATTATGCACCTACCCTTCTAGTAATATATAATTAATGAATGTTGGCAACTTGGCATAGTACTAATTAAGTGTGATTCCTACTACGTACCTTTGGTCTTGAATAAGATTTTGTAAACAGTTGCGTTTAGTAAAACCGACAACCGTTTCGGGTTTGCATATTGTAGCAAATCCGCAGCGGTATGTCGCGTGCCATTCTCATCAAAAAGCGTACCACCCACTTTCGTCCCAATCACATGATCATACGTAAACCCATTACCCGGTGTCACTCTAGCTTCCATCAGTGCAGACCTAACCGCCGATTGCCACTTCTGCACCACTGGCTTAAAAACCATCACCTTTTCGGTCCATTTGTACGAGTCATCCACCAATTTCTTATCCTTCAATCTAGCTTCTTTAACAAATTCCGGTTCACCACGAGAGTAGAAACCCGCATTAATACAAGTACCACCACCCAAAACCCGTGCACGTGAGTTTATAACACCCTCTGAAACAAATTGTTGAGAAGGAGAATCCTGCGATGAATCCAAGAAATATGAACCGAAGTTCATAACACTTGTGATGTTGGCATTTCCATAAGGAGAGCCGCCACGTTCAAGAAGTAAAACCGAGTATTTTTCCGATAGTGTGGCGGCTATCGGGATCCCGGCCGCACCTCCGCCAATGACGATGTAGTCATAGAATGAGATCTTGGGGGCTGTTATTGCCTCACCTACAAATGTGTAGTTTGGAGCTGTAGTAACATAAAGAGAGTAATTCCATTAGACTAATTAGCACATCAAAACCAATATAAATTTAGTCAACGAGATATATTGACCAGCAAAACTGTAATTTTGTGAGGTTTCAGGACCCTTATAAACATATCACAGATTCATTATTTATCTAATGTGAGACATTACTCAATAAAAACAACACTACTTACGTATTTCCGCGACACATAACTCATGGAGAAAAAGAATAGCTACAAGAGACGATAGGGCAAGTTTGCCGGATATATAAGCCATCAAGCAGCTTATGTCACAAGTCTCATCAAGTGAAATGTTTTGAGTTTTGTTTGGCAACTGGAACATAATTTATAGACGTTTTTAAAGTTGAAAAAGTCGTATTTGGTGGGTTAGAAACTAAAACTAACAATCGGATTCACATGCATGTGTTTACTGGATTAAACACATTCCACCAGAAAATATTTTGGCCACATTCGATTACGGTCAAACTATAGTATTCCTTCAGTCAACGACAAAGGTATACATCTGGAAGATTTTAAACGTTATACCAAATAAACAGCAGAAAAGACAACGGCCCCATATTATATTTGCATTTGAAAATCTCTTGTAACTAATAACGACAAATATGACACATTTCCCCCAGTAATTTAATAACGGGTATGACCATTAATAATAGCAACGATGAACCGTTGGGTGAGAATCAATAATTTAAACAACGTGTAATAATTGCTATAAAAACAAATTGTGTCTTTTTTATTGGAATTGTTATCGTTTTTATTATTGGAATTGCTGTGTAGATTACTATTAGGGGTGTAAACGAGTCGAGTCGAGCCGAGTTCTGTCAAGCTCGAGCTCGACTCGCCAACTAAAACTCGAGCTCGAAACTCGACTCGATACTCGACGAGCTTCCATTTTTAAGCTCGAACTCGACTCGGCGAAAACTCGAAACTCGACTCGATACTCGGCTCGGCTCGAAAAATTCATATTTTTTTTAAAATGCATTTTTTTGTTGTAAATATGTATATGGAAAAGGATAAAAGGTAATTATGTACATGGAAAAAGGGTAAAATGGTAATTAAATGAAAGCTCGATAAGGCTCGCGAGCCTAACGAGCTGTGTATTTTGGAACTCGAACTCGGCTCGAAACCCTACTCGAGTAGCTCGAGCTCAAGGTCGACTCGGTTCACAACGAGTCGATTTCGAGTATTTTTCGAGTCGGTCTCGAGTAACTCACGAGCTGTCTCGACTCGATTACACCCCTAATTACTACGTCCAAAGATAGTTTATATCATCCAATTTTTCTATTGTACAACATTTTAACCTATATATGAGGCCTAGGTCTGATTTTATTTTGCCAACTAATTAATTTCAAGCTTTCTCATTGGTGCACAATGCCACATGTAATTACCCTATTGGCCATGTGAAATCCTCCCTACATTCTACAAATTGTTTTATCTCTCCTCCTAAACAAAATACACGATATTAACGGAATTATCACACAATTAATGGGGATTATCACGAAATTTTAGAACATAATCATTTTTTGATTCTTTCCATTTTTCTACATAAATGTTTTCCATTTAATACCCAACCATCTTAGGGAAATTATACTGCAAATCATTTAAAAGATAGGTATTATAACTATTTTAATTTTAAAAGCTAAAAAAATAAGAAATTACGGGATTTTGAAAATCACATTAATTCTTTCCTTTTTTCCGGTTCTGATTTCATACACAATTTAGAAGAATTTTTTTAACATTAATGTATGACTTTTATAAGTCAAACCGATACCAACTTTACAACGATGCCAGCTTTAAAAAAAATAATAAAAACATTAAATATAAAAAACCCATATAAGATAACTACAAAAATTACGGAATTTTTGAAAATCACATTAATTCTTTCCTTTTTTCCGGTTCTGATTTCCATCTAATACAATTTTCAACATTAATGTATGACTATTATAAGTCAAACCGATTCCAGCTTTAAAACGATATCAGCTTTAAAAAAAATAATAAAAGCATTAAATAATCAATCAAACCTAAATAAGATAACTACAAAAATTACGGAATTTTTGATATCATATTAATTCTGGCAATAAATTAGGCGATTAGTAACTACCTAAATCTTTACCATCTATAAGATTTTGATAATCATTTAACCCTATTTAAACCATACACCCTATTAGCTATACGACTTACAGTTTTAGGCGCTACTCTCAAGCTTTGCATTACTAAGCATCATAAGGTAAAGTGATTTTCGTGTAATGTTATTCAACGTACTCTTTAACTTTTCATTTACACCAACTGTTTAAAGTTATTCAACGTACTCTTCAACTTTTCATTTACACCAACTGTTTACTTCTTAAAAAAAAAAATAGTTCCTGCGTCGAATAACAATACAATCAGAACTGTTTTCACTAAAAGTAAAACTATATAGAGTAAAAATTCTATGTTACTCTTCAGGAAACGTCTTTGCAGCAACAGAGGACAGTCTTCAGATACCATGTATCTTCAAAACAACACTATTCTATATAATAACTTATTAATTTTTTTTCGCTTTTTAACCTGCAATTTAAATTATGTTGCTTATATTCCACATTAAACATATTAAGGAAAAATTGAAAAAAATAAAAAAAATCAAATCTGATTATAAATATTAACAGTTTGCCAATACAATTTCACTGTATCACTGTTCATTATTTTGACTATTATATTTTGGTGATTTAGATGTTATAACTGGTGCAGCAAATACAATATTTTAACTGATTTTAACCATACTATAAAGGTTAACATTAAAATAAGTCTACCTTATAGCAAAAAATCATATGCAGTCACTTTAAATAGTGTTACATATACTTCAGTATGGTTATAATGGTTTCTCTAAATAGTGTTACATATTTTTCAGTGTTTTTAATTTTTTTAAAAATAGTCTACTCCGAATTACTAACTGCAGTTTTTTATTGTTTTTTAATTCCTTAAAACACTGTTTAATAAAAAAAATTAAGCTTCTTAATTATATAGTATGGATTGTTTTTAATTGTCTAACAACAGTATTGAAGGTCATTTGTTGTGATAGGGATGACAATTACACTAATTTAACAAGAAATATCGTTTACAAAGAAGTTTTATTTCGTCTTTAATTTTTCTGTAACATTTATTTATATATCAAAATTTGTACAAACTTATTATCACAGCTATGGATTCTTATGTCATTTTAAAAGTATTAATATTTGTTGTTATTTTTCTTTAATATATCTCTTGAAGCATGCCCGCCCAGTCGGACGGGCTATGAAGCTAGTTTATATATACACGTTTTTTGAAAATTTTCTAACTATATCTAATACTCCCTCCGTCCCAAAAAAAACTTCTCATTTAACTTTTACACAAGTTTTTAGATAATAATTAGTGGTGTGGTCATTGATAATACTTTTGATTAAAATATAATGTTGGATTGGAGAGAGAAATATAGTTAGTGGATATTAGTGGTGTGGTTTTTAGTAATAATAGTTTTTTATTGTATGGAGCCCATCAAATGTTGAAATGAGAAGTTTTTTTGTGGGACAAAAATTTAGAGTGAAATGAGAAGTTTTTTATGGGACGGAGAGAGTATGTTTTTATTTTCAGTTACTATGTTTTCGTTTCATTTAGTTTCATTTTATTTAGAAGCGTGTACTATTCATGTTAATTAACTAAAAAAATTTATAGTAATAATAAGATAATCTAATACGATGTTAATTTGGAAATTTAAGACTCGTTAGTAACCACTTTATATAGAAATTATTATTAATAAGAATACTTAAAATATTATTATTATTAAGAATATTTATAATATAAATATAAATAAAAAATATTAATAAAAAGAGAAAAGTCAGTGTGTGACTGTCACATATCTAAACTTAGGTGTGAAACCACTCAAACTAGGTTTTTTTGGGTAAATTTTTTTATAACTAAACACATAAACTCATTAGTGTATCAAATGTATCAAAGCCCATCTAACACTTATCTTGAATCTTAATTATGTTTTTGTTAAAATGGTGTTTCAAGTTTTATATTTCTTGAAATGGTGTGTTATATTGAATGCATTCCATGTATGTGGATATAGTTTTATTTATTCTGTAAGTGTTCTAATATGGTAGAAAAGTGACAAGACTTTCGTAAAAAATAACCGTTTTAAGTTTTTTTAACCAAAATTATGTACTTACAGGTGATTTCACATCTGAACTTAGGTACGTGACAGTCACACACTCATTATCCCCTAATAAAAAGTATTGTATTCAAAACAAAATTATTATAATAATAGTGAAAAGAAAATCACCATTCTTAATTATATAATATGAGATGTATTAAAGGTAGTCCTTAATTTTTATGTAGTCTCAAAGGATAAATCCTAACCATTGATTAATTAGAATTAATGGTCAAGATTAATCACATATTTTATACATTGATGGGTATTTTGGTCGTTTTTACAAAAAAGAAAATAATATTTTATCATTATTATTATTATTATTATTATTATTATTATTATTTATTACTATTATTATTTTATTATTATTATTATTATTTTACTTTTAAAAAAAATTAATTTTTTCGTTAATAACACATTATGTGATAATCACATGTGATTGTATACTTAATTAAATGTGATTGTAATAAAACATCACATGTGATCAAATATTAGGTCTGTCAAATCGTGCTATCATTTCATGTTTTCATGTAACATGACACGAGACGATATCATTTTTGTCAACACGAACACGACACGAGACGGTTTTTTTTTTTTGCTAACACAAACACGACTGATTTAATAACACGACACCACGAGATAAATAACAAAAATATGATGATTCTAATTCAAGCGTAAACTTTAATCTCCATTGAGATTTGAAGAAATTAGTGTGTGTGAGTATGTGTTTTAGTGAGAGAAACTAGAGAGAAGGAGAAGAGAGTTGAGCTTGACAAAAGAGTAATTCATTTCATTGAGTGAAAAGCTACCATCATCATGGTTACATGTTTCTATTTAAACCCTCACCAATAACTGATTAATTGCTAATTAATTACATAGTTTAAGCCCAAAACTAATCTTAATAATCTCCCCATTTTTGGGCTTCAGCATCAAATCTCAATCTTCGATTATTAATTTCTTCCGGCAACCCTTTGCCTCTTTATCACAAATGGAGGTGGTTCATGTTCCCATCCTAGGCCCTTGTATTGACCTAATTTTGGTAGTGATTTGCGTACTTGAGTTGAGAAGGTGGGTGTCTTTCTACGTTCACGTATTCCCAGATGAACTTCAAAATGTCTAATCACATTTCTCCAATTTAATTTTTCATCAATAGCTGTGATTATCTTGTCTATGTTGTGTTGTTCAATGTTCTCATTTGGGTGGCTGGGAAACAGATTAAGATTTCTGCCTATGGCCTGGTGTTTTCTGAATTTCAAGAGGGTTCCATCACAAAATTTTGAGACTTCTGACACATGAAAGTAGTGTTTTTCATTGAATATGTTGGTGTAAGTGTTAGGACTTATAATGTTGTAATGAATAGTCTAGGGGGTAGTTATGGAACATTGTATATGTGTTAACTAGCAATTAGGATTAATCTAGACAATTAGTGATAAGGTATAAAAGGCACATTGTAAATCACTAATTGTAATTTTTGCTCATTAATCAGAATTATCCTTGTAATTGTTCTCTCTTCCTTCTCTCTACGTTCTCTCTCTAAAAGCCCTTTCTTCTTCATCAAGTTTCTTCAAAGATCATCACCTATGGATCAAAATTGCTCATTGTAGGATTCACAATTGGTATCAGAGCATAATTTTAATCTGAAAACGATCAACAATCATTGTTTGTTGGCCTGATTTGAAGATCAAATCGGTTTTTGAAGATTTTGAAGAAAAAGAGCTTAAGAATCAAAATCGAAATTTGAGGTATAAATCGTTGATATTAGTTTATCATTACATTCCTCTTTCAATTCTAATAAGTTTAGAATCAAATTTTGATTCAATCCATCAAGTATTGATCTCAATTTTGTGATTTTTTTCAAAACCATGAAAACATCCATTTTCGACTGTAAAATCAAAATTGAGATCTGAACCGTTATGGTCTGAGCTGTTTGATTTGATCAATACGCGCGGAATTCGATTTCGAGCATTTGAGATTTGATTCACTGATTTTTGTTAAGAATTAAGGAAGGTAGGATCAAATTAGTGTGCATTTTGAATATATCGGTTCGTCACTGCTGAACACGAAGAACGATCTCGACCCGAACCAGATCTCGATCTCGACCCGAGATCGCTTCTCGACCCGAGATCGCTTCTCGACCCGAGATCCCTTCTCGACCCGAGATCATTTCTCGACCCGAGAACCTGTTACTTCTCGACCCAAGATCGCGTGAGAAAAGGAGGTGTAGTAAAACGGGCATAACTTTCAGCTCGGGTGTCTGTTTCAAGCCCACGAGTAACCAAATCGAAGCTCGAGACGAAGGCTACGACGTGATAAACGGCTGTAGGCGGTTTACCCAACTTCCCAGCCCAAAAATCCTTGTTTTAGACACTTTGTTTATGTTTTTGTGTTTTTTTGGTAATTTTCTAAACTTTGTTTAAGCCCACTTTTTGACCCGTTTGTCGTTTAATTCCCATTCGAAAATCTGGACCAGATTTAAAGTATATTTTATCATCTGGGATAATCAGTTGATGATTTTGGAAATTTTGATTTTTCTCTCCCAAACGTGTTCTTCGTGTATGAACTGTTTTTGAAGATCAATTCACGTTCTACATCACTTACCCTATTCGAGAACCTGTTTAACTTGTTTACTCAACCCGTGAACAATTCTAAAAATGACTTCCAAATAAGCACTGTCTGTCCGGTCGAATGACAAGGAGGAGCAACAGTGCACTGCCAACCTGGCTTTCATGGCAAGACCAAATGAGCTTAAAGCTGTGTTGGGGATTCCCGAGAATGATGAAAACGAGGTACACTCTTCTTCCTTTGATTTTTCTTCTTCTGACTCAGACACTTATTTATCCAATGATTCCCCATTTAATCAGAATCTTTTACTTAAAATTGAAGAGAAAGCTCAGTTTACAAAACAAATAATTGATTTAGAAATGAGAAAGCTCAATTTTTAAAAGATCTAAGTCAATGTTCTCTTCAATTAAAACAAATGCAGACTTTTGAACAATTAAACAAGGAAATACAAATCAGTTATCTACGTCACAATCTAAATTTCAAATTGAAATATCTGCATTAAAAAAAAGTTTATAGCATCAAGTAAACTCCAATAATACTTCAAATGCACAAATCATGAACTTAAAAGCAGAAAATGCGACATTTCATCGACAACTTGAATCACTTGTTCCTCAAGTTAATAAAAATAACTCATCTCAACAAAAAACACAAGAGTTACAAAAACAGCTGTCAACTTTTCATGTTGCTCACACCAGTGAGGTCAACCGATTAAACAAAACAATCAATGACAAAAACATTGAAATATCAAATCTTAAAAACATGAAAACAATATCAAGTGAGAAAGACGATTTTCGAAAGTTGTTCCAAGATTCATAAACTGAATTACAAAGGGAGCGAGAATGGGCAAAGGCCGCCGAAGCAAAGATGAAAGACTATCAGGAACAATTGAAGACGGCAGCCACATATATTCAAAATTTAAATGAACAAATTAAAGAAGTTACTAAAACTCTTAAAAGAGAAATCGATGATCAATCATCCACAATATATAATCTCACAATCAAGAAAGAAAATGTTGAAGAACACTGCAAGAAGCTGGAGCAGACAATCATAACATCCGGTCATACAAAGCAGACAATCAAGTTAAATGAACCAAAAGAGTTCAGATATTTCAAATCCAAAGTGGGACTTGGACCGGATAATCCTCATTATCTGGAGAAAGCTGCTGATGTTCTCCCAACATTGTACAATTATGACTACATGAAAATGGGAATCTAGCAAAGCTTCCTTCATATGTCGGATGAAGAAGCAGAAATTGAGAAATTCAATAGAGAAAAGAAAAGAATATGCTCAAATCAGCTTCAACTATTCCGCTCTGAACTATATATATGAAAAGAAGAAAACAAAATTTGAAAATCATGAATACTTTCCAATTGTCACTCCAGATGAATTTTCAATACCAGAGAATGCAGTTTTAAAACAAACAGTTGAACCAAAGCTTTATGTTCCACCTTTGATATTAGAAAAGAAAATTATTCAATTTGAATCTGAAATTAATGAAACTCATAAAACTTTTGACAAGGAAAAACTAAATCTTCAAACAAAAATTCATAAATTAGAAGATACAATTTCAGAATTAAAACCTTTAACCGATAAAAATGTTTTCCAACATTCTAAAGCTCCATTAATAGGTCATGCACCTGTTAATCCAGTACCAATCACTTTGAGAAGCAACTCTAATTCACCAACTTTAAACGACTCATTTAGAAAATTCGAGCCTCAGAGCAAGGAGTCCAAGTCCAATGGAGTCAAAGGAGATGTGCAGTCTAGGAAGCCTATTTCGATGAGGACTAGTATTCTCAAGAAGCCTAGCGAGCTTAAGAAGACTAGACCATCTACGTTTTCAGTTTCTTCCACCACTGTCAAAAATAATTGTAATAACTCCAGACATGTGAAAGCTCCTACAATGGCCTTTAGAACTGTTTATGATGCTTCTGTTTATCGTCCTGTTAATCACTCTCATGATTTTAATACTGTGTTTGTCAAATCTGATAAATTTGGTAAAAAGATATTGTGTGATAAATCTACGAATAAACAAATTTATCAGAATGATGATCCATTTTTTGTTAAGCTAAATGCTCCATGTGGTACATCTCAACTCAGATTCAGAACCCGCTCATAACCCTATAGCACAAAATCTCAATCACACATAACTGCAAAAACTCTTCTCCACCCCTCAGACGATGTTTAAGGTACATCTCCAAAACAAACAACTTTTAAATATCCTTGTTTTGTCGAGGGGAGATAAATTAATTCTTGGGGGAGAATTAGTATTTCTAGGGGGAGCAAATTTCAAAGATCAAAACAACGAAACCTTTTTCTGTTAGCAACGTTGGTCACAAGTCATTGTAATATCCGTAAACGATCTCTTTACTAGAACCCTAGTAAAGATTGCATCTGTTTATTACAAAGTTTTATGATTCTCGTTGCTCAAAAATCTCATAATTCAAAATAGAACCTAAAAGGTAAGTGTGTTAATCCGAAACCGTTTTTTATTGCAACAGTCATTATAAGTTGTTGTAATATTCGTAAACGATCTCTTTACTGAATTTATTCAGTAAAGATTGCATCTGTCTATTACAACTCCTTTTAATGTTTGTTGCTTAACATTTTAACTTTTTCATACAAAATCAAAAAACCTTCTACCTGTAACGATAGCTATAAGTTGTTGTTCTATCCGTAATCGATCTCTTTACTGAATTTATTCAGTAAAGATTATATCTGTTTATTACAACTTCTTTTAGTTTTCGTTACTTACTCTCTCAAATAATTTAAATGCCAAATTTTGCATTCAAAATTCGATCTTTACATCAAAATCTTTTATTAGAAATGTAATTGGTTAGACTTAGATCTTATTCGTAAACGATCTCTTTACTGAACTTATTCAGTAAAGATTGCATCTGTTTAAGATCTTAGCTTCATCAATCTCTTTTCTGATTATTCAAATTGATCGATTTCAAAAGCTGACTAAATTGCACATGAGCGTTATAGTCCACTCTCAAATAACTCCTATGATCTGCTAAAACCAGCATGATCTACCCCAGGAGCCACCAACAATATAGGACACACTGTGAGGGTCCTTAGGTCTAGGTGAGCAGAATCAAGTATCATGGGATCTTGATTGGGGTGAGCAGAGGTAAAAATTGAGAGGGGGAATGAAGAATGGGGTGCAATTCAGCTAATGAAATGAAACGAGGGAGTAGTCGGAAAGTGAAAAGATGAGCTAGAGTGAGGAGCGTGTGACAGGGTTAAAGAAATCGGAAAACCCTCACCTAACCGATTAAAAAGCTGGGTAGCCACATTTCCATCAGATTGCATATGTTGCTCTCTGATATTTAAAAAGCCATCATGGACCCAGTGATGCAAAGCACAACCCCACTAGCCACTCAAGTATAAAAAGTACTTGTTTCAAAATCACGGAGATTACCACACATGCTATCGACATCTCATTTGGAGATTGTTGATATTGAAAAAGAGGACCCACCTCCAGTCTCGCCTTCGTTTGTCCACGAATAGAGTCTAGAATCGAATCAAATACTTCTAGGACACATGCATTCCACCAAGCATATCTTTGTGATGTTGCCGGAACATTCATAGTGATACCAAAAATATTGGTATTCCACGATGATTGAATGGAAATCCTACCTGTGCTAACATCAAAGCCAACACTGAACGTAGGTCACACAATTTTTGTAACTAATGTGTTAACATGCAATCTATGTGATCCTGGGTTACCCTGATACCAGCCAGTGCGAAGATCTGACGACTGTAGTCCACTCTTATCAACAACAGTCAAGATATCAGATGAGGGATTCTATGACCGTACTCCAACGTTATCAACAACGGTAAGAAAATCCAAGATAAATAACAAAACCGCACTTCTACGACCTAAACAACGGTCAGGAACCAAGGATCATCAACAAATCAACAAAGCCACAACCTCAAGAAAAGACTTCCGCTGCTAACCGCTCAATCTATGGGTCTACATCTCGTCGATTTACCTGAAGTCTTCTGGAAAACTTTCTACTTGTTGAAAAGCCAATTAAAAGTATTACTTTAACAAATCATCAAAAGCTGGAACTGATACTTCAACAAAACTGCTCAACGAATTATCACTTAGGTCCAGCTTTTACTAAAGAAGAATACTTCAAAGATATGCTACCTAGACTATTGTTACAAAGGGGGAGATTGTTAGGACTTATAATGTTGTAATGAATAGTCTAGGGGGTAGTTATGTAACATTGCATATGTGTTAACTAGAAATTAGGATTAATCTAGACAATTAGTGATAAGGTATAAAAGGCACATTGTAAATCACTAATTGTAACTTTTGATCATTAATCAGAATTATCCTTGCAATTGTTCTCTCCTCCTTCTCTCTACTTTCTCTCTCTAAAATCCCTCTCTTCGTCGTCAAGTTTCTTCAAAGATCATCACCTATGGATCAAACTATGGATTGATTGCTCATTTTAGGATTCACAGTAAGAGATACCCAAATATGGTTAACTGAAGATTACATGTTCTCGTACTGGAATACTAGTAGGGAAAAATCTGTCTGGAGCAGCAAGGTGAACCTTTTTTGTACCACTCTCAAATGCCATTTGCACACCCTCCAATGTTGCAGCAAGGGTTTAAACATAAATCTTTTCAGAGCATCCTGAGCTACATTTCTCGAAATATTCTTGACGGGATGCATGTTGCCTGGAATGGTTCGTATCTCATTGTACAACATCTCTATATCTCGTGGTCCAAGAGCTTCAAAGTTAGCCTCATCAAAGACATATTCTTGGTCATCATATCTTCTGACTTTGAATTCGATATACTAGTAATATCCCAAGAAGTGTTTTGCATTGAATTCCAAAAGTTGCTTGATCGGTGATTTGTTATATCTATCTTTCTTAGCTTTCAACAACCACATTGTAAGATAATACATTCTTTTCTCTCTTGGAGGAAATATCACTAGCTTGTATAGTGCTTCATAATATACTGGGATTTCTTTCTCTTGAAATATTTCGCGGTGAAAAGATCTTCAAGAAATTCAGTTTTTATGTGATGAAAAAGATGTTCCTTTTTAATCTTAATTCGCCTCTTGTTTGCTCGGATAGCTGCTCATTTCTGTTTGTCAATTTTGATTTTCTTTGGAGGATTAAATATGTCTGGGATTTCAATAATTGGGGTTTTGGTTTTGGATTTTACGGTAGAGGTTTTGTGAGAACGAGATGATGATGCTATGGATTCTGGGAGGAATCATTTGTAGTATTGTGATTTGGTGAGTGATGTTTGAGTATTTGTGGGAGGAGATTCTACAGATGGATCGATTTCTCCCACCACACAAGTTTCTTCATTTAATACATTGTTTATCACCTCATCTTCCTCAGAATAACTTGATATTTCTGTCATTTTGGTTTCATTCCTCAACAAAATGTTACGTATATTGTGAGACTGAGTTTTCTCAAATTTGTCGGTTCTATTGAGCAGGTGTGTCATGGATATTCTACTTTGCTCTTCATCCATTTCATTGTATTGTAAGTTATTTACAGGTAATATACCTTCATTTTCATCCACACGCCATTCATTCAATGGGTTCACATCCAAGACTCTTGTGTGATCATATACAACAATCTGCCAGTCATAGTGCCAATCAGAATGTTGTGTCCCTCCTCTTGTTTGTTGATGGGACGTTTGTGGTTCCTCCTGTTCTTGTTCAGTAAAATGCCCGGAACTTGAACCACCAAACTCAAATCTTGCTCGTTTCTCCCCCTCATGAGGATCATTATCAGGATCCTCATGCCTTCTCTTCAATATAGATGCTTGAGAGCAAGTACCTTTATATTGTGCAATACGGAGAGCAAGCATACGATTGAGCTCATCCATTGAGAAGTTTTGTGATACCTCAAGTAGCCACTCATCAGGACGGGCTACTAAGGGGGGGGGGGGGGGGAGGAGGCGGAGGAGAAGCTACCACTTTGTTTTCCAAGGCTGCCAGCCTGGAACGAACTATCTACAGTTGAGATTCCATACTTGTGATCATACGCATATTAGGTTGAGTGGATGTTGGTTCCTGAGCTGGTGTCGATGTTATAACTGTGGCATCAACATAAGATGTAACGGGTATCTCCTGAGTTCTCAACACCTGAGTAGTGTGAGTTAGTGAAACGATGACAGGTGATGAGGTGGTAGCTATTAGGATTGTTGTTGATGTGGTTATTATAGAAATAAGTGAAGAAGATGGAGGTGCACTTGCTTGAGGAGTTGAGATAAACATGTTGGTATCAAAGGGTTCTCTATCAGGGCTTTACAGATGATCTGACTCAGTGTCAAAATCATGAAGACGGAAAGGTTGTGTGAATGGAGCAATTGTGGTTGTAGATGTGGTTGCTGGACCAGTAACTCGACTGCTTGAACCCTCTCCTTGATATCTTCCAGAACTCGATGCTAATGTGGAAGTGGGAACCAGAGTTGTAACAACCGGAGGTTGTGATATTGGAGGTTGAGGTGTCGGAATTTGTTGAACTGGGGCTTCTGATTGCCAATCAGGATGAAACTAATCTCGATATGTTTGAACAGAGAACTGACATATCAGCAAGTTTGAATAGCTCAAGCGGTATTGGTGCATGTGGCACATTTGAACCGACATCTCCTCGTAGATACGACACGTGAGTTGGGGCAAATGTCAAGGCAACCTCACGTCTTGGAATTCTTGGATTCCATTGCAAGAAGTAGTGTAAGGCAATTTTCCAAAACCGAGGATACATCACATAATCATTGTGATCTTTATTGCTAACAACGGTGGTATAATCAGTCCGTAAAATATCAGTGTAATTATAGTGGCAATTATAACACAGAGCCTGAAAGGCATGTAAGACACTTCTCGAACCCATATTAGCACCAGCATGCTTGCCAGTCAAGCATTTGTTAAAGATAGTAAAAAGTGCAGACCAACTTTTACTCATTAATCCTTTCTTGACCGCTGTGATCTTTGTTGTCTGGCCTTGAAACCCAAGATCGATAATTTTCCCAATAACAGTAAGATCAGACTGCTGTTGTTCATGGTTTGGGAGAGGAGGTCTATCAAGAGGACCTGGTAGCCTGAGGATCTCAAACATATCATCTTTTGTGAAATGAACCCTGATGCGGTGGATGATGGCCTCAAATTTGTGTGGAGTGACATCTGTGTTTAGCGAGAGCGTATTCCAGAATTGATGAACATATACTAGCGGTGTATCAGGTCTGACACTGATAAGGTAGTATATCAGATGTTGTTGTAATATGTTGGCCAACACCGGATATCAAGCTGCAAAAGATGTATCCGCCGTTGGATCCCAGAAGAAATTGTTTGGTTTGATGAGTTTTCTTTCTGCTGGGGGCACCAGATCATTTTCAGACATCATTTCAAATTCGTCCATATGAGTAACATGTAGTAATTGTTAAGTAACCGTTTTAAAAATGATTTTGTCCAAGAATTAAGGAACATAAAAAGATGCAATCTTTGCTGGATAGATCCAGAAAAGATAT
Source organism: Calendula officinalis (assembly GCA_963853835.1). Taxonomy (NCBI): domain Eukaryota; kingdom Viridiplantae; phylum Streptophyta; class Magnoliopsida; order Asterales; family Asteraceae; genus Calendula; species Calendula officinalis. Next base: position 43,808,979 of record OY970832.1, on the reverse strand, counting down.
CGACTAATGTCCGCTAGCAATTCTTGGAAGCAAAATAAGGTTGAAAAATGAATGAGTAGCAGGGTCAATTTAGAATTTGAAGTCTAAGACAGATGCAATCTTTGCTGAAGAACTTCAGAAAAGAGATCGTTTATGAAAAAGACGATCAAATTTGAAAAGAGACCCTTTAATCAAGAGATTTAAATTTAAAAAAGATCAATTTTTAAGGAAATGGTTCAGAAGTGATTGAAGTATACCACTTATAAAGATGCAATCTTCTCTGAATGGCTTCAGAGAAAAGATCGACGGATATACAAGACTAATGAACTAAAGAAAATGCTAGCTTAGTCCAGAAGTCATGTGAGGATACTACTGACAAAGATGCTATTTTCTCTTAATGTTTTCAGAGAAAAGATCTACGAGTATACAAAGACAACGAACTAACAGATTTTAGTCCCGTGTGAGACGTTGTTTGAGAGAAAATTTGGATTTGTATGTCTAAGGTATGCATGGGGAAATGGAATAAATGGTCATCATTGTGTTTAGTAAAAAGCTTAAAATCGAAAGTAACAAGCAATAAAATAAGTTGCGATAAACAGATGCAATTAGTACTGATTTGAAATCAGTAAAGAGGTCGATTACGGATATCACAACAACTTATAGTGGGTGTTACAAACAAGAATTTGAAAATAAAAAGTTTTGTGCAAAAATTAGAGTAAATTTGTAGAAAAATTATGTCAACAACACAAGATATAGGAATCTGTAATAGAAAGATGCAGTCCGTACTAACTGAGATTAGTAAAGAGATCGTTTACGAAAATTACAAAAGCGTATATCCAACTTTGTGAACACATCATTGTGAGCACAAAGTGGATGTAAGAGTTTTGTGATTTTGTTATACTGTGAGTTATGCCAGAAGTGTGGCAACAACGAAGATAAAAAAAAGTTGAATTGTGTTGAAAGAGTTAAGTCAGTTGAAACATTGTTAGCAACGAGAAATAAGAGAATTTATAATAAACAGATGAAATCAGTACCAATCGAGATTGGTAAAGAGATCTTTTACGAATATTACAAAAGCTGATACTCGACGTTGAAAAACAAATTGTATTTTGAAGAATTAACTATGTACAGTTGAAAAAGTTATTGGCATTTGAAAGATTGTCTTGGGTGTGAAAATATTGGATTTGTAAAAATGTGTTGGGTCGCTGAAAAGCATCACCCACTGAAGAGATTTAATGAAGACAAAAAGGAAAATAGTTAGAAGACAATCAGAGGATTAGTTCCTCAGATTGTGGGTAACTGTATCTGATCAGTTCGGATTTCAGTTACCCAGTTACACTATCTGATGACTATCTGAAACAACGATCAGTCCCCGTGCGGAATCAGATACTGATTAACAGATCAGATAGTTGTAACAGGTTCAGCGCACATCGGACAATAACGCTGAACCATCAAGCAGATACCTCTCTAAGCAAAACTCTTAGTGAAGGTCACTGAAGCTGAAGGCCAACTGAAGAAGCATGAGTATCCGAAGACAGAAGAATATCTTCCGCTAGTCAGATCACTTGTTAAAGATCTGATGCTTGCTCACGAGAGAAATGCTCAGTTAGAGACCGCTCTCTCCACGATGACAAAATGGTTTGAAGAACTTACTCAAGAATCCTCAGAAGCTTAAAATTCAAAACTTGAGGTAATCAGGCTTCAGTGCTTCAACAATATCCTGAGAGAAGAAAATTTCTTATTAGCTCAGAAAAATGAGGCTCTTCAGAAATCGTGCAACTCATGGAATAAATCATCCAATTTTAACAAGCAAGTTCTAGAAGAACAGAATTCCATTCAAGATTTTTCTGAGAAGTATGAGCAATATCCAATCTGCAGAATTCGTACATCTGAAACATCAAACGTTAAAAATCAAACATCCAGACTGTCTAAATCTCAAGAAGTTCGCTATGAAAGAGAAGTTTTTCAGACGGCAAGCGGGAATCTGATCATCACCAGAGATTATGCTTCAGAGGAGTTCATGTTCCAGGATAAAGAGATGTCTCAGGCTACTGCTTCACATGAAGAAGTAGAATCTACTTGTCATCAGAGACAAGCAAGAACCACTGATGCTGATTGCACTGACGCCCAAACACTCGTAAACTTCACCACTCACATCAGCTTGCTAACATCGTCAATAGCTGATACTAAAGCTGATCTTGCATGACTCACAACCGAAATCAAGGCTGAGATGAATGAAGGGTTCACACAAATTAACAATCAACTGCAAATAGTCTTCAACCTACTAGAAAACAATGTCATTCCACCAGTCACTCTGAAAGACTTTGCAAGCTATCCTTTTCAACATCTCTCATTTCATCCAGAGGAAATATCAGAAGAATCAATCAATGGTGACTGTCTGATGACATTCTTTGATCAAATGGATGACCTCAACCAATCCCAAAATATCTCAATAGAAAACTATATCAACCAAAATGTTATCTTTGAAGAAGTTGAGGAAATGGAGGTTGATGAAACTCAAGCTGATCCAGGTATTCAAAATATATCAATAGACCAATATGTAAGACAGAACATCATCGTGGAAGTTACTCAAGAGATGGAGACGGATGAAAGCAATTCAGATCACAACAACAAACTTGAACGTGGTAAAAAGAAATGCAGTTACCATAAAAACAAAGACTGTTACAATCTCATTCATGAAGAAGCTATAGCATCGAGCTCAAAAAGGTCATCGATAACTGAAAGGTGTGCTTCAAAAGGGTTGGTTACTTTAAATGACAACCAATATCCATTCTTCAGCGAAGGATACTCAAAAATCCAAGAATGAGCTGAAGGATGGTGCAGGGCAAACAACATGAAGACATCTGATTAATGATCAGTTGTCAGCCCCTGCGATTCTCCTATATCATCAATAAGGCAAAGTGGAATTCTCCTTATCAAACTCTGCTCATTGCAAACCATTATTGCAGTTATTCTCATCATATGTTGCTGTTTCTTTTCTTCTCTAACAAATATTGAAGAATTTTATTTGGTATGTTTTTGTTAAATTTCGTTTACTTCCACTAATCATCATTAGGCAAGAATTCCTTTAAATGATTTGCTAAAATCATCATCTTGCTTTATGTTTGTGAAAATGCCTCAAACATCTTTCGTTTGTATGGGTCTGATCATTTGAAATACTAAAATGTTATCAGCTAGATCTTTAGTGTCTTATTATGATCAGAAGCAGGGCATTTAATCAGTTTAAGGAATTAAAATAAATTCAATTAAATATATCCTATCTCACCAAAACAGTATCCTTAGTACAAAAAAAATAAAAATAAAAATTGTTTACGTTTCAGACACCCTCTGAAGGTTCAATGTTTCAGATAGTCCATGATCACAGATAGTACATCCTTTCGGATACTCATCCCTAGCCTATCTCGTGATAATGACCATCTAATGAAGCATCATATAGTACATCCTTTCGGATACTCATCCCTAGCCTATCGGGTACTAGACTTCATCAGATACTCATTAGGTGGAGCAATCTCATTGGACCTATCTTCAAAACTGACACGTCTGTCTCGCTGACATTAAATATTGACTGCACGATGTAATTTCGCGCCACACTACCCTGCCATTTGATTGACTTCCACCATCATTCCTAGCCTACCTACAAATAACTTCCCATATCCACCACATGATCAGTTTTGAACGCTTCAAATTCTAACCGTCGATCAAAACCACCTCCCACGATCTTCCCCAAATTACTCTACACTTCGACATTTCATAAATTTTCACTAACATCTTGTTTCTCTCAAATCATCAATGGCGACCTCAAAGAGAACTCCTCTCAGAATCACCCTACCTGCTTCTATTCGCCCATCACCCAACGTGTCGTACCCATATAGAAACATATACTACACGAAGAACAATTCCAGAAGCTTTATCAACTACCGTCTCAAGAACTTGAGACCAGAATTCAAAGAACTGATAAAATTCTTCGACCACCATCCGATTAGAGACACACTAAACTTTGACATCCCTCTATCAAAACCTATGTTGCTTGAGTTCTGGTACACCTGCACCACTTCCAACGAATCCGGAGAAGTCGTTATAACCGGAACAATATTGAAAGGTAAACACACTGTCTCTATTAACCTCTCACTACATTCAGCGAAGTTGTTAAACTTGATTATGTGAAAGCCCCACAAGTTCATGAACCAACCCCGTCGCTAGAAGAAGCGAAAAATGCCGTCTTGCCATACATTCAATATCAGGGAGACCACTCCAGAGGCATATCAAGGACGAAGATGGGTTCGTTATGGTTAGCGTTCTTTATGACCATCTTGTAGTATTTATGTGCACAATTAGTCAACCTATGATGATACATCCATGCCTACGAAACACTTAAGGGTCACACTGGTGAGTGCATGTAACACGAGTTAGATATGTAATGATACTTGGAAGAGGATTGATTCATAATAGTCATTTATGAATCAAGTTGAGTATTAGGTTAAGTTCAACTTAATACTAGATTAGTTTATCTAACTAATTAATGCAAGTATTCGTACATTTACTAGTTGAGTAAATTTACAATGTGTTAATTATAGATTATCCATAATATGATTTAAAGTAATTAAATCATATGGTGTTGGATAATATTATTGTCTAAATTATATATAGTTTATTATATAATTAATTATTAAAAGTATTAATAAAAACATATATTTCGTGTTAATATATAAATGTATAAATACTAGACATTTAATAATTAAGTGGGATAATAATAACCAGTTAAACTACAAGGATTTAATGTGTAAAACAATAAGTTTAATTAATGATTAATATTAACTAAACTAGAAGGGCCCTAAGTGAAAGTCCTTCTATTATAAATAGAAGGCTTGGGGTTCCCTTGTTTGGTTACACCACTTGGCCGAAACCCTAGTCCCACCTCTCCTAGTTTTGGCCGCACCTAGAGCAACACCAAGTTCTTGGTGTTCTTCGTTCTTCGTTCGTCGTATCCTTCAAGTCTTGAAGATCGAAGATCATTACAAGGATCAACTAGAAGGTCGCTCGTTGTGTTCATCATCAGTGGACTTTCTTAAGAAAACATTAAGGTATGTTTAGGAAACCCTTTTCCCCTTCTTCTCCTCTTGGCCGAATTCGAACCCAAGAACCCTAGGGTTCTTGGTGTTAGTCGAATTACACACAAGTATGTGTGTGTGTGTTCGAGTTTTTCATACAAGGTTTCTTTCTTGTTAATCAAGTTAGATTTCCAAGATCCCAATCCTTTAGGGTGTAAGGATTATGTTTAATCTCAGTTCCGCTTTAGAGATTAAATCAGCTAGTTGGTTTAACCGACAAGAGTCATGTTCTTGTCAGTATGGTCGAACCAAGCATACTAGGAGGGTGACCCACGTGGTCAATCAGTGTTATGAAACCCTTCACATCTCTCAATGCATGTCTTGTAAGACAGGATGGTTTGATTCGGTATTCGGTTACGAAATGATCATAGGAGCTGCCCTGTTTTCTGATATTAGGGTTGATTTTGGGTCGCTAATTTTTAAACAATTAGTAAAGAAGGTTGCTGCTAAAAGAAAAGATGAGCTAATTCCTTTTCCTCGATTAATGTGTATGGTCTTTCTTCATTCCTTGGGTGAACAAGAGTTTTATGATAATGTTGGCTCCTCCTTAAAAGCTGGTATGGTGGGTATCTCAAACTTCACAAGTCAAGAAGAGAAATTTTCTCCTGAACTCCCTGTAGGTATGCTGACATTTACTCAATTTGCACAATCTGCCTCCTCTCAAGAGGATGATCTTGAGTCTGATGATGATGACAACCAACCCTCTTCTGATCATCCACCACCACCACCTTCAAATCCATCACACCAATCCGGCGATACAGAAGAGTCAGATGACTCCTGGTAAAGAAGAACTCAGGAGGACTGCCAGACGTCTAGGGATGCCTGTTGAAGAGGTTGCTGGAGCTATGGAGGAAGAATGAAAGAGGAGGGGCTTTGGAAGCCACAAGGGAAGAAAAGAGTGATTCGCTGGAGAACGATGAGAGGCACCGGTGGCAGAAGACCAGTGGTTTAAAGAACTTTATTTTGTTTATATTTTTAAACAATAGTCTGTAATCCTTAAAAGAATTTACTTTCCTGCATGCAACAGAACAACTTACTTTAATTTTTGCTCGCTATGCATGAACATAATCAATCAATGATGGTGATTTCGACATACCTGAGTTCATTTGCTTGCTAGATGCTTAGAAAAACTCAAAAAGAAAATATGAGTTATGAACTTTAATGTGATCAGATCGTATCAGATCACCACATATTGTAATGTTTTCTAGGTATGTCGAAGACCCTCTGAATTGTGAAAAATATTCAAGGTTAAAATATAAAACCTTCACATATTCAGGGGGAGTTGCCTAAATATTTGTTTACATCAAATAGGGGGAGATTGTTGGGTCGCTGAAAAGCATCCCCCACTGAAGAGATTTAATGAAGACAAAAAGGAAAATAGTTAGAAGACAATCTGAGGATTAGTTCCTCAGATTGTGGGTAACTTTATCTGATCAGTTCGGATTTCAGTTACCCAGTTACACTATCTGATCACTATCTGAAACAACGATCAGTTCCCCGTGCGGAATCAGATACTGATTAACAGATCAGATAGTTGTAACAGGTTCAGCGAACATCGGACAATAACGCTGAACCATCAAGCAGATACCTCTCTAAGCAAAACTCTTAGTGAAGGTCACTGAAGCTGAAGGCCAACTGAAGAAGCATGAGTATCCGAATACTCATGGCTACCTAAAGTGTATAAAGGCCTAAAGTTTCAGTGTCACAGAAAGACACAAGTAAAGCACAAGTTATTGAATAGCTGATTAATGGAATGTCTGGAAAATCTTCTAGAAGATATCAGCGATCACAAGACGACAGAAAGTACTGTCAGAATTCCGTTAGTCGTGCTCGTCCCATGAAATATCCTCTGCACCAACGGAATTCTCACACGTGGAATTGATCGATCATTCCTTTGGCTCTACGTTTCCCAATGCTATAAATTGAGGACTTGAGCGATCGATTTCGGAGTGCACCCCAACAAGTTTACACGCTGCTAAAATTACTCCAGACTTTATCTCTTAAAGCAGAGTGTAAACAACCAGTTAACCTTCTGTTACTTAATTTGAGAATTGAATCTCTATAACGAAGGTGTCTGGTCTTGTGCTTGCTATTTGTTGATCACAAACTTGTCTTAGATGGTATTTGTTATTTTCTATCATATGCAAGCAGTTTAGTTAGGATGGGTTCTTAGCTATTCCGCAAACTGCTTGTCTCTTTATTGCATCGTTATTGATTAATAAAGAAAAGTTTAAAAAAGTGTTGAGTGTTACCATTTATCCTTTTATTTAATCAGTGAAAGCGTATAAGTGCTGTAACTCACTTATTACGGGACTAACAAAATGTATTAGCAACACAGAGTAAGAGAATTTTTAATAAGCAGATGCAATCAGTACCAACGGATTTTGGTAAAGAGATCGTTTACGGATATTACAAAAGCTGATACCCCACGTTGTTAATAAAAATTTTGAAAAGGAATTTTAGTGTAAATAATTGTGGTTTACGATCGTATAGTTGTTTAGGCTCGTGAAGTGTTGATCGTAAAGGGATTACGATCTAGAGTGACTATACGATCGTAAGGTGTTTATGATACTGAATTGAAGAATTGGTGGTTTACGATTGTAAGGTGGTTTACGATCTAAAACAGGAAACGTGAAGTTTGTTACGATTGTGAAAGCATAAAGTAAGGACGTGAATAGGATCGTGATAGTTGTTGAGGTGGAATGTTCACCGAATGTGGAATACCGACGTAACTTTAAAGACGAACCCTAAATCAAAGCCGAAAAAGTGAAATTAAACCTAATTAGTGAGGATTATACCTTTACAACTGAGATGATGTCAAAAATCCTCAAGTGAAGCCAGTCAATCAATAATCTTCAACCTAAGATGCGCCGAAACCCTAGACGGAAAAATAAGATGATCGAGACATTGTAAATAAGTCAAAGCCGGAACCATAACCAATCTTTCAGATTGCGTGTAAGAACTTATCGTGATCAAGACTCAAACGAACTAGAGATCGGAAAACGGAAGAAATTGATGAGAAGCAGAAGATCGAGCCGTAGTATGTGTGTGAGACGTGAAGAAACAAGAGTGAAGTGGGACATATTGAGGGTTTTATACTACCAATAGAAAAAGTCATAATGTGTGAAGTAAAGTCTCCAGAGTCGTGAAGCATAGGGTCGTGAAGCATAGGGCCGTGAAGCTTGGATTCGTAACTTTTGAAGCATCAGGTAAGATTGTGAAGTCCTAGAGACGTAAAGCTGGGCAGCGTGAAGTCCCTTGAGTCGTGAAGCATGAGGATTGAATTGTGGAGTGAATTACTTTACGATTGGGAAGCGTAACAAAAAAAATTTAAAGTGAAAATTTTAAAAGTAGGATTATCTATTAAGGAGTGTGATAGAGATATCATCAAGAATACTCCCCCTGGACTGTTGACTTTCACCATGCATTAGAATCGTTGAGTATCAGCTCCCACTTGGGAGATGATTGTGTAGCAGATAAAATACTCCCCTAGACAACTGAGGGATCTCAAAAATAGACTCTGCTCCCCCTCGACATATGAAGGATCTTAAAGATGAACTCTTCTCCCTCTTGATGAGTGAAAATTGATCTTCTCCCCGTTGACCGATGATGTCTTAAAAGAATGGGTTCCAAGTTGAAATACTTGAAAGCCGTAGTGATTTTACAGTGAAAAATTTAACAGAAGTAAAAATTTATGATTAAAACTTTTTTAAGCATTTAAGTTTTGAGATTTAGCATACCAAGCTTAGACACAAGAGAATTTAAACATTTTTCGTCTAAAGTCTTGGTAAATAAATCAGCTAATTGAAAATTTGTTGATACGAAGTAGAATTTAACATTGCCTTGTTCAACATGGTCTTTGATAAAATGATAGCGAAGATCAATGTGTTTAGTTTTAGAACGTTGAACATGATTGCAAGAAATTGCAATTGCACTTCGTGAATCACAGTATAAACGAATGCGGCTATAGGAAAAACCATAGTCCTTTAACTTTGATTACATCCAAATTACCTGGGACAGCAGCTTGCCGCAGCAACATATTCCGCTTCTGCAGTTGAGAGTGATACACAACTTTGCTTTCGAGGAGACCAGCTCACCAATTTATCTCCCAGAAATTGAACGCTTCCATATGTTCTTTTCCTATCGAGTATACAGCCAGCATGATCGCATCAGAGAAGGCAGAGAGATCAAAAGAAGTTTCTTTTGGATACCAAATACCAACATCCCTGGTGCATTTTAGATAACATAAGATACGTTTGACTACTTGAAAATAAGATTCTTTACGAGCAGCCTGATACTGAGCACAAATGCAAGTGAAGAACATAATATCTGGCCAACTGGAAGTAAAATATAATAAAGACCCTATCATGCCCCGATAATTGGTAACATCAACCGGTTTACCATCAGGATCAGAATGCAGTTTAGAACCAGGTGACATCGGTGTAGAAATTGGTTTACAATCATCCATCAGATACTTTTTCAACAAATCAGAGATATACTAGGATTGATTAATGAAGATCCCAGTTGACAGATGACGTACTTGAAGACCAAGGAAAAAATTCATCTCTCCCATCATGCTCATTTCAAATCTTTTAACCATAAGACCAGAATAACGTTTGCAGAACTTTGGATTTGTTGAGCCAAAAATGATGTCATTAACATATATCTGAATTAAGACAATATCTTCACCTTGTCGTTTGATAAAAAGTGTATTATCGATTTTGCCTTTAGAAAAACCAGAATCAACTAGAAACTTCGACAACACATCATACCATGCATGAGGAGGTTGTTTTAAACCATATAATGCTTTGTCAAGGATATACACATGATTTGGAAAGTGTGGATCAACGAAACCTACTGGTTGATGAATGAAGACTTCTTTATTTAAAATATCATTTAAAAATGGAGTCTTTACATCCATTTGAAAGATTGTGAAATTCTTATGTGCTGCATATGCCAAGAATATTCGAATAGCTTATGTTCTGCCAACAGGAGCAAAAGTTTCTTCGTAGTCAATATCTTCCTGTTGGGAGTATCCCTTAGCAACTAAACGAGCTTTTGTTGAGAATGACAATACCATTTTCACCTTTCTTATTCTTGAAAATCCACTTAGTTCCAACAACAGACTTTCTGGGTGGTTTTGGAACCAAATGCCAGACTTTTAATCGCTCAAATTGATTATTTTCTTCTTGCATAGCAATTATCCAATCTGGATCAGAAAGAGCTTCACTGACTTTCTTAGGCTTAGTGGAACTTAAAAATGAAGAGTATTGACATTCATCTGCAGTGGTCCGGTGAGTTTGAACAAATGATGCTGGATTGCCAATGATTTGATTCAGAGGATGTTCTTTGGTCCATTTTAATGAATGAGGAAGAGGAAGTTGACCGGGATTAACATTTGAATTATCGTTAAAAGCTGGGTGTGGGATAATCGCAGTTTGTAGATTTGGTGTTGGGAGTGGAGGATCGGCACGTTGAACGTTAACCTTAGAGAAATCAATCACCAGAGGAACAGAAACATTAGGTGGAGCTGAAAGATCATCTGGAGAAGATTGAGGTTCTAATGTTGCAGATGAAGAATCAGAGTTTGATGTAGGTACAAGTGAAATGGGAGTTGCAGATGTTGGAAATGGAGAATCATTCGATGTTGGGGTATTTATCTCAGGAGGAGTGATGGATTGGACATCAGCAGTAGGTGGAATGGGAATTACAGTTTCCTGAGGTAATGGATGCCTGATGTTGTGATATTCATCATAGAAATGTTCAAACAAGATATCAAAATCGTTTTGAGAGGTTGAAGGATCAGAGGATGAGGCAGATAAAGGTGTTTCAATGCTTGAAGTCAGTGAATCAAGTGGAAATGTTTCATCGAATGTAACGTTGACGCTTTCTCTGATTGATCTATTTGAGCGGTTATAAACTCTGAATGATGCTGATTCTTGTGAAAATCCAACGAAGACTCCTTCATTTGCTTTGGCTTTAAATTTGTTGAGTTTGTCTTTATTATTGAGAATGAAACGACTTCCAAAAATGTGGAAAAATTTAACATTTGGGATACGATTGTTGATCAGTTCGTATGGAGTTTTGTTGTATGTTTTGTTGATGATAGAACGACTTTGGGTAAAACAAGCGGTGTTGATGGCTTCAGCCCATAGAGACAGTGGAAGTTTTGAGAATGAATGCATAGTACGTGCAGCTTCAACTGATCTACGATTTCATTTTTCAACAACACCATTCTGTTGGGGAGTGCGTGCAGCAGAAAATTGATGAGTGATACCAACAGAGTCAAGAAACGAATCAAGAGTGCGATACTTAAATTCAGTACCATTGTCAGTACGAATTGTTTGGACCTTTAATGATGATATCAGCAGCTTCATCCTTTGAGCGTAGGAAATAGACCCATGTGTATCTTGAGTAATCATCAACAATAACCAAAACATATCGTTTACCCCCGATGATTTGAACACTCATTGGGCCACATAAATCCATATGGAGCAATTCAAAATGTTTAGAGGTGCTTGGGACTGGTTTAAATTTGTGAGAATTTTTGGTCATTTTTCCCATTTCACACGAAGAGAATAAATGATCTTTGTCCAAGGACACATCAGGTAAGCCAGCCACGTGACCTCCCTTTACAAGTTTGTTCATGATTTTGAAGTTTAAATGAGATAAACGACGATGCCATAGCCAAGACTCATTTGATGTTGCTTTAGAAACAAGACACACTTCTTTTAGTGGAATACCATCATTTAAGTTGATGGTAAATAGGTTTGAGTCATGAGTTCCAGGTAGGAGTTCTTCGCCTTCATACGTACGAACTGCACATCGTGTTGTGCGAAAGTTGACTTCCAGGGTTTTATCACAACATTTTCCAATACTAAACAGATTATGAGATAGATCTTCAACATAAGCAACATTTCGAATAATAAGATTTGGTCGAATGATGTCACCAAGTCCCAAAATGGCAGCTAAATGATCATTACCAAATTTGACTATACCCAAATATTTATCACGATAGTTGGTTAAGAGTGCTTTGTTTCCAGTCATGTGCCTTGAACATCCAGAGTCAAGGTACCACATATTCTACATAAAACAATTTAGGTACACAATCATGTATGGGTCCTGAGAGATTAGTGATAGATGTTTATGTAGAGTTAGTGTATGATCAATTTAGAGTTTTGGAGAACTGTAAGGAGGCAGTTCAGTTGTTGGTGATTTGATGATCCATTTGAGAGATTTTTCAGAGGATTGGATAATCCATTGTGAATACATTTTTAATCTAGTTATATTTAACAAAGGGTAGAGGTATGTTTTTCATCTTTTTATATTTGTTTGAGGAAGCTGAATGACGTGATTTAGGTGCGGAATTTACTCGAGTATGATGTCGGTGTAAAGATGAATGCTTATCGGAGTGTATAGGTATGGTGGGAAAGACCCTCTTTTGCTGGAAAAACAGGTTTGGTTGGACCTAGTGTTGTAAGTTTCGGTAGATGAGAAGCAAATTTCTTACATAGGTGTGGAAAACAAGTTTTGAAAGATTTTATAATTTTACCACATTTATGAAATACGTTTAATTGTATACCACATTGAGCATTTATATCTACAAAATAACGATCATCATGCTGTGAAGTTTTTTTGTTTTTGCATAAATCACAAGTTCTTTCATTTTTACCAGTTTTATCAGATATATCAAACACATGACCACAATTAACAGAATAACCGACAAGACGAAAAATAGAAGCATCATATAAAGTTCCATAAGCCATTGCAGGAGATTTAAAATGTCTGGTGTTATTACAATTATTTTTAACAGTAGAAGAAGAAATTGAAAACGTAGATGGTCTAGAATTCTTAAGCTCGCTGGGCTTCTTAAGCATACTAGACTTAGACGAACTAGGTTTCTTAGACTGCACGTCTCCTTGGACTCCATTGGGCATGGACTTCTTAAGCTGAGACTCTAATTTTCTATCTGAAACAGTTAAAACAGGAAAATTAGAATTTCTTTTTAAAATCACTGGAATTTTATGAATAGATGAGTGACTTACTAATGGAGTTTTAGAAGTTTGAAAATCATTTTTAACAGTGGAAGTTTGTAATTCTAAAATTGTATCTTCTAATTTATGATTTCTTGTTTGTAAGTTGGATTTTTCCTCATTAAAAGACTTGTGAGTTTCATCAATTTCAGTTTCAAGTTGAACAATTTTTTTTTTCTAAAATTAAAGTTGGAACATAAAGTTTAGGTTCAACAGTTCGTTTTAAGACAGCACCCTCAGGTACGTAATGAACATTCTTCTGGAGTGATGATTGGAAAATATTCATTGTTTTCAAATTTTGTTTTCTTCTTGTCATATGTGTTATTTAATGCAGAGTAATTAAAACTGACTTAAGTATATTCCTTCTTTTTTCTGTTGAATTTCTCAATTTCTGCTTCTTCATCCTCATGTGTAAGAAACTTTGCCAAATTCCCTTGTTCATGTAATTGTAGTCATACAATGTTGGAAGAATGTCACAAGCTTTGTCTAGATAATGAGGATTATCTGCTCCAAGTCCTGCTTTTGAGTTGTAATATTTAAACTCCTTTGGTTCATTGAACTTGATTGTATGCTTTGTATGCCCAGATTTAACAATTGTCTGCTCCAATTTTTTGCATAGTTCTTCAGCATTTTCCTTCTCAAGTGTAAGATTATTTATAATGGAACTTTGTTGTTTGATTTCACTTGATAGAGTATTATTAACATCTTGAATTTTTTTCATTTAAGTTTTGAACTTGTGAGGCTGATGACTTCAGTTTTTCCAGATAGTTGTTGAGCTTTTCCTCTATTGCTTTTGACCAGTCTCGTTCTTTCTGTAATTCAGCTACTGCACCGTAGTATAACTTGCATAAATCTTCTGTGTCACTTGATATTGTTTTCATTTTATTTAAATTTGAAATTTCAAGGTTTGTATCATTTATTATTTTATTTAATCTTGTGACCTCACTGGTGTGAGCAGCATCAAAAGCAACAGAGATATCCTGGGTTTTTTTGTATATCCTGTATATCCTGGGTTTTTTTGGTTACATGAGATGTCTTTATTCACTTGAGGAACAAGTGTTTCAAGTTGTTGAATAAATGTTACATTTTCTGATTTTAAAGTTATGATTTGTTATTTTAAATGATTATGGTCATCTTTTTGTTGTTGTAATTTTTCTTTTATAACACAGTTCTCATTTTGAAATTTAGATTGGGACATAGACAACTGATTTTGTAATTCCCTGTTTGATTGTTCAAAAATATGCATTTGTTCTATTTGAAGGAAATATTGATTTAGATTTTTCATAAATAGAGTTTTCTCTTTTTCTAGATCAATTATTTGTTTTGTAAATTGAGCGTTCTCTTCAATTTTGAGTAAAAGATTTTTGTTTAATGTTTCGATTTGATTTAACAGGCAATAAGTGGAAAAATCAGTGTCAGGGTCAGACCATGAATGTACCTCATTTTCTAGAATTCCCAAATCAGGTCTCAGTTCATTAGATCTTGCCATAAAAGCCAAGTTTGCGGTACACTGTTCCTCCTCCTGGTCATCCGAATCCTCCATCCACTGTAAGTCTTCAGCAAGTAAGACTTTGCCATTCTCAATTTGCTTAGCCATGAGTATTTTTCTCTTTAAGTATGCTGCATCTCAAACTTTTGGCTTTTTGCATTCTTTGGCAAAGTGTCCAGTCAGACCACAGTCGTAGCATTTCTTTGGTGTCTCGGGAGTGGAGGATCTGATGTTGTTGGTTGGTTGGTTTGGTATAGTATTTCTTATTGTAGCTTGTAATAAGAGCTAAGGCTTGACGAACAGCCTCAATTTCTTCATCTGTTCCCTCAGGAATAACAGTTTCTGATTCTACCTTTATCTCCTTAGATTGTGCAGCGAGTAAGGATTGATGTTGTTTGGTTAAGAGTGCAAACGAATCAGCAGTTTCTTGCCTTGTCTTGACAATTCCTTTGACCATGGGTTCATTCTGGTGTAAATACTCAAAAGTTCGTGGATGTCAATCTAACTCAGATCTTTGTGCTGCATTGCACTGTTCCCAAACATTTCCCATTCAAGGAGAAGAATGTTGATGAATTTGATATTTATTTAAAGGTTTCCTTTTTGAGGTTGTTCTTTCTGAGATCATTCAACATGTTGCAAAACCTATGACATGTGCTTTGAAGCTCTTCTCATGGGTTAGCTTTGAATTGACCATATGCATTCAGTGTCGAGACCATTTTCGCTTTATTACCCAGGTCAGTTCCTTCCTTTTTTTTTGGATTTCATCCCATATTTCTTTGCCAGTTTCAAAACTGTCAAGAGTGCTATAGATTTCATTAGGTAAACCTTAAAGCATATAGGAATGAGAATACAAGTCTGCTCTAGCTCTCTCTTTCTGTTCTAGTGAATATTCTGCAACAGCAATTTCAAATACACCCCAATGACTGGTGGATTAGAGTTTGGAGTACCAACTGCAATCCTAAAAAATTTTGCTGGACCGTTCTCAAGTGAATCGAGAATTAATGCTCCTGATTGCTGACTTCTAATGAAGTGAAGAAAACATTTCTTCCATTGGGGATATTCTCCCTAAAGAGAACAGGAGGTTTGGTACTATACTCAATGGACAATACGTATTTGGAAGTTATTTCAATAACTGATTAAAAGTTCACGATTGACAAGGATTACGATTACGATTACGATGCTGAGTTTTACGGTTGTGATTACGATCACGGTATTGGGTTTTAAAACTTTTTACTTTACGGTTCTGCTTTACGACTACGATTCTGAATTTTGCGATTATAACAACTTTATGATTATAACAGCTTTAACAGCTTTACGATTCAATGCTTTGCGATGGTAAAGTGTTTACGATTCTGGTTAGTTCACCATTGAACTTTAGTTTGCGACTTGAAGTTTACGATCATAAACTACATGGTTTGCGATCTTCGAGTTTACGATTATAATGAGTTTGCGATTTGAACTGGTTTACGATAGTAAACTTCTTGGTTCACGTTGGTAACTTTATGATCGTAAAGTGTTGTTGTTGAAACTTTACGGTTTACGATTGAAAGTTTACGATTTACGATCTTAGTTCATGATTACGATCCGTGTCGTGATCGTGAAGTTACGAAAAACAGTTACTCGAATCGTGAAAGTTCTTCTTCGTGAAGAACAGTAACAAGCGCAAAGTGACGTAAAATTCACTTAATTAATCATCACTTCTTCAATATTCAACCAAATTCTGTGATTCAAATTGCAATTTGTTCGAAATTCACTTTAGCGTAGGCCTGTGTTAGAACCGGTTAGAACCGGATGTTTTCTGCACTGTTAGAACCAGATGTTTTCTGCACTGTTTTGGGGCATTATCCTGCAGTGTTTTGGGTTGTTTTTTGCACTGTTTGGCCATATTTCCTTCACTGTTTTGGGCTGTATTTGCAGCAATTTTTGGGTCGTATTTGCAGCAGTTTTTGGGTCGTATTTGCAGCCGTTTTCCTACAGTATTTGGGTTGTATTTGCAGCAGTTTTTGGGTCATTTTCCTGTAGTTTTGGGACTATTTTTGCAGCAGTTTTTGGGCTGTTTTTGTAGCTGTTTTTTTGGTCTTTCTGTGCAGAATTAGAGGTCCAAAATATAAGCGAATTGTTCATAAATCCGAAAATACCAACATTGTTCATAAATCCAAAAAAACCAACATTGGTTTACATATAATGAATAAATTCAAAAAGAAAACCAACATTGTTTACTCAATATCAAACAAATTAAAAACATCAATCGTCTATTGCAATACATTTCCCTTTTGCATTTTATTTTTTTAGCTCCTCTTCGATATCTAAAAACGCAACATACTAATCAATATATATCAAGTATAACTAGATGTATGTCAAACGATTAAAATTTAACTTACCTTTAGCAATGTAATCATCTTTAATCGATCATATCACTTTCCTAATAAGCATTTATTGGTTTTTGTGACTTTCTCAACCAATCTTGGGTGCATATTAAGGCCTCCATTATGTGAGGCTTTAACGAACTTCTATACGGGTCTAAAACACGACCACCCGGTCCACCCGTACTAAAAGCTGACTCCGATGCAACGGTAGAAATTTTTATTGCCAAAATATCTACGATTAATATGAAAAGCATTAATATAAAAACACATTAATTTAAGTTACATTTAAATTAAAGTTTTTACCTTTAGCCAAATTTGAAACAATTGGAAAACGTGGGCTATTTACTCTCCACCAAGTACGTTAAAGTCTTCATCGTATATTTCGAGCCGAGGCTCGTTTATATATTTTTTTAGCTCGCTAAGGGATGAAGTCCATGTACTTGTGTTTTGTGTAAGAAAACTATTTAAGAAATCATTTCCAACACGACTTGATGATGTGCATTCCTTTTGTGTACTTTTAGAGGTCTCATTTGCGTTTTCCGTGTGAAACTTTTCTTCATACATTTCAAACAACGAACCCATATTTTCCTCAACTTGTATTACCATTTGTTTAACCATTTCAACAATAATTAGTTCGGCCATTCCGGGTTTCTTATTTTTTTCGATCAATTATTTAAAACCAAACCCTATAATTTCTGACTTCATTGTAGGATCTAAAATAACGACAAAATACATATAATGGTTGAGTTTGGTAAAGTCCCCCCAATATTTAATGTACTTCTGAAACATTTTTGCTACCATACCTGAAAAAACATAATCTTTTCCCCACTTACAAACGTGTTTCTCAACATCCAAAACTTCACCAAAAAACATATGAGCAACCGGGCGAGATGAAGCCGACACTACTTCGGTTTTAATTTTAAACTTCTCTAAAAATTCAACCATATTTCTACAGATTTCAAACTGAAATCAGTCAGGAATCTTTTCAAGGTCACGAGAATAAGAAGCATTTAGCTTATCAAACTCAAAGTACGCATGTCTCAACTCGAATGCAGTTTTTAACATTTCATATGTCGTGTTCCACCTAGGAGGGCAATCCGCAGACAAAAATTTGTTTGACCCACATAGTCTCTTAACACAATCTTTAAAGGAGTCAAATCTCTGACTAGAATTTCGGATGTATCTAACGGCTAAACGTATAATATCAATACAATCATTATGCTCATTTAAACCATCTTTCACAACTAAGTTTAGAATATGTGCCATACATCAAATGTGAAAATGTTTCCCGTTATCATACTTGTTTGGCAACTTCTTAATCAAATATTAAATAGCTTTGTCATTAGAGGTAGCATTATCAACCGTTATAGTCATCACATTTTTTATTTCCCGTGTATTAATGCACTCTAATATATCCCTTCCAATGTCCTCCCCTTTGTGACTAAAAATTGGTTTAAAGTTTATAATTCTTTTATGTATTACCCGATTATCATCTATGAAGTGTGTGATTAACACCATATAAGTCTTCTTTTGGCAATTAGATGTCCACGTGTCTGTTGTTAGGTGGTCGGTATTTGTAGGGATCGATAAAAAACTTAACATTTTCTTCCTTTCTTCTAGGAAAGTTTAGAACAATCCCTAGAAATAGTGTAACGGGATGGCAAAGTAAATTTTGCATTTAAAGCCGGGGTATACTCGATTAAAGTTTCATTCTGAACGAATGAGAAATGAAGTTCTCCCACAACAAACATTTTAAGTAAAGCCTTTTTTATTTTAGCTTCGTCATATCTCCAATTATTTAATGAACCACTACTAGTACCTTCACCAAATTGGCTATGTTTCTTAAATAAACAATTATGTTTTTCTTCAAGATTAATAGGGTTATTTCGACATACATTCACGTGTCTTTTCATGGATGAGGTACCGTTAGCATTTGGATCTGCCGCATACGTTTTGTTTGGACAATAATTACATCGGCCTCTTTGCAACCCATCAACTTTATACCTCGTAAAATGATCCCAAACAATAGATTATGTTCTAGTATTTTTTGTTGGTCTAGTAGTTTTCTTTCTTGTTCTTGATTTTTTTCTTGGTCGGTTCCGGTTGAGTGTCTTCTACAAACGTTTCATCATTGACGTTGGTATTAACGTCTGGATCCATCTAATACACATAAACAATATATCATTATATCTTACATCATTTAACCAAAATATTTATTTGTATACAATCCCGTACATAACATATTACGATGTAGTATAAAACATTGTATATAAATTTTTTCAGTATATCATAACTAATCAGTTATATGACTATGTGAAGTTGTGGGCCCTGCAAATATGTTTCTATTAAATTTTTTCATTTTTTCATCTAATATATACATCATGAAAGTTATCATCTATTTATCAATTTTAATAAAATAATGTCGTATAAGCCAAAGTAACTATTAAAACAATATGCAGCAAAACGTATGTGAAGTTGGGCAAAAAGTCTTTTGTGGTGATTATATGAATTTCAGTTTCGAAGTTCAATGGCCAAATTAGAAATTCAGTAAAACCATGCACGTATAAGAATTAAGAATTAAGACATGTTATACAATTAGAATTATACCTGGAATTCAAAATCACTATTATTGGATTCCAAGTCCCACATATTACTGATCGATTGCTGGAGCGTGGAACGATGAAGACGAAAGAAGAAGTCGTAGAACAGAAACGACAGTAAAACCATGCACGTATAAGAATTAAGAATTAAGACGTGTTATACAATTAGAATTATACCTGGAATTCAGAATCACTATTATCGGATTCCAAGTACGACATATTACTGATCGATTGGTGGAGCGTGGAACGATGAAGATGAAAGAAGAAGTCGTAGAGCAGAAACGAATTGGAAGTCAAGAAACTGACGGTCGTGTTGTGTATTCTCCAGGGAAAAGAGTTTGTTAATTGCATATTGGGCCTAACTCCTAAGTAATAAGGCTGGGCTTAGCTTATTAAATGGGTTGCTTGTGCTAGACAGAATAAATAACACATCAGTCCAAAATTTGACGGGTATTTTCGGTTTCTTCTGGTTTAAAACCGAATCGGACCGGATATGTCGGTTCTCAAAAAATACGGACCGAGGACCGGACCGGAAGCTACGGTTCGACACCGGTTCGTTTAGTTTTTTCCGGTTCCGGTCAGTCCCAGTTCAAACTCCACAGCCCTACTTTAGCATGTATTACTCCAAACAAACACACGAATACTTTAACAAAATTTGATCGAATTACAATTTTTCATAGAAAAACAAATGTGTTCATGGTTTTGAAAAAAATCAGTAAATTGGAGTCAATACTTGATCAATTTGATTGAAATTTGATTCTAATATTATTGGAATTTGAAGGAGAATCGATTTAACAACTCAAAACATAAACATCTACCTCAGATTTCGAAATTTAGATCACTGCACTTCATGAACTTGAACATCTTCATTATTTCTTCAAATCAGAATCAGAGATCAACGAATTTGAATCTATTCCTATTGGATTATACTCTGATACCAATTGATGTTTCTAATTCAAGCATAAACCCTAATCTCCATTGAGATTTGAAGAAATTATTGTGTGTGAGTATGTGTTTTACTGAGAGAAACTAGAGAGAAGGAGGAGAGAATTGAGGTTGACAAAAGAGTAATTCATTTCATTAAGTGAAAAGCTACCATCATCATGGTTACATGTTTCTATTTATACCCTCACCACTAACAAGATTAGTTGCTAATTAATTACATAGTTTAAGCCCAAAACGAATCCTAACAAAATATCAATTTGGTTACTAAGTGCGTGCTTAAAAACCATCACACACGACAAAATATAACATAAAAGTAATACTATATGTTCTCATAATTATAAAAGTTCATCAAATCTTATATATCGATTTTGGTTTTTCTTTCCCTTCCAAGTTTATAATATCATCCGTAAATCCTTGTAAACACAACTCCTCAACATCTACAAAACAATAAAACTTTAAAATTAAGGATAGTTTAAAATAACTAAAATTTAACCACAAGGGTGGGCGTAGTTGGTAAGACTTGGGCCTCCTATGTGGGAGGTCCCGGGTTCGAACCCCGTGAAACCCCCCTTGTGGCCACCAGCCTCCGTTGAAACGTGGGTCCCCCTCTGTGCTGAAAATGATGGGTCTCGTATATCAAGCCCAAGCAGAGGTGTGGATATCATTGTTAGGTGATTTACCGGGGAATGCACCTGTTGCTGGGTCGGGTGTCCGGTCACAATATGTGGCCAGTGTCAATGGTACACTCCTTTACCATGTTTTTCAAAATAACTAAAATTTTAAATCCTTGTAAACAATAAAATTTTAAAAGTAGTTAAAAACTAAACACATTTTCCCATTAAGGATAGCTTAAAATAACACATTTACCTTTAGTTCCAAACAACCAATCTTTTGTACAAATTAGAGATTCAACAGTTTCATGCTTCAACGAACTATGATATTGATCAAGAACACGCCCAGCATTACTAAAGGCAGATTCTGATGCTATAGTAGAGACCGGAATACTTAAAATATCTCTAGCCATGAAGCAAGTTCTAGGTAACAATATTGATGACCTTTCCAAAACGAAAGAATATTCAAATCTTCATATGTATCACTTCTAGGCTCATCTAAATACATCTGTAACTGTGATTTTTTAGTGACACACTCTTCACTTTCAAAACCATGAACTCCTATAAAAGAGTAATATTTATTAGGAGTAGAAATGTTAATAAATAAGTTAAAAAAAACTATTAAGAAAATATCTTACCTTTAACATATCTCTTGTACTTTTGCTAAGCACCGTATCATTCTTCGTTTTGCACACATTTTTATTTGAATCACCTGTTGACGTGATTGTATTCGTACAAGACATGGGTACTTAGCTAACGTTACGTACTCAATAAAGAGAGCATGTTGATGTTAGCTCCAAGGTATCATAAAGTGTATATCCTAGAATTTATTGTATTATTCTTAGGTACTCTGGTAAATTACACTAATCTTAACCCCTATTCTTCTTTTTCTTTTTTCTATATTCCAACCACCCGAAATGCCAAAAGCAGATTTAAGGCTTTTTACAGGTAAATTAGTTGTTGATTTAGTCTGATTGCATGTTGATGTTAGCTCCAAGGTATTAAGGTAGAAAAGGTGTTGTATCTTAGCCAATTTATCTGTTAACTTTGGGAGTTTGGGACCCGTTTAATTATTATTGGGAATCTTCTCCTATATATGCACCTACATTTGATTTTGGTTTGATAACTCACCCATTTGCAGCTCTCTGATTGGTTGATTATGCCACGTGTAATTCACACATTGGTCAATCCCCTCCAACTAATTCCATAATTAATCTGTTGTACGCAAGGAAGGATAGCAAAAATCTCGGCATTTTTTTAATTCAAACGTCTAAACATTCCGGATATATCATAACCATTAAAACCAATAATTCCGATTTAACAGGTAACTATTCCAATTTAATTCAAAACATTTAATACCCCTAAATTGGTAAAACTTACACCCATAAATATATTTAGTCTAAACACAAAACGTTTGAATATATTCCTACCATAAAATTAAGCAACAGTATTTTCTTCCATAAATAACGCCAGCAATTCCTACCATAAAATTCAAAAGATATTATATTTAAAAAACGAATATTAAAACTTTCCAAAATATACGGAATTTTATGAATGTTTATCACCTATTAAATTTCGGAAACTTTACCTCTCTATGAGCCTATTTAAACCATACACTGTTATTAATATTCATTTGCCATACAATTTGACAGTTTAATTCGTGCCCTGAATTCGTAAATAGCAGCAGGTATGAATTAATTAAAGTTTCTGCATGCCAATAAAACAGTGTTAATTGTATGTGTATTCCGTCTTTGATTTCATATGTTTCACATTGTCTTACCTTGCACAGCGATATTTTGTTTAGGAGACGATACTCTTCGAATACCAGGTAATTGTAAGCATATTCTCTAATGTTTTACATATAAAACTGCAGATTTTCAAACATAAAGTTCTGTTAAACTTTAAAAATAACAGTTAAATGATAGAAACGTATATGCTAATTTATTAAACCCTAAATTGACGAATATAGTGTTGAATTACTGGTTAAAAATCTGGAACTCATTTAAACTGAAGAATATAGTGTTGAATTATTTATTCACATCGAAATTCAAGATTTTGGAAGAATTTATAAATTCGACATGGTTAAAAATTTAAATTTGAACATTGATATGTGAAGTAATTAATATAGTATCCATTTAATTACTCCAAAAGATCTGGCTTATTAAAAAAAGGGTTTTTCTATTATGTGCCCCTAAGGCACATGATAAAACCACTAAATGATGTTAAGCAATTCCAAAAATGAAGTGATAAACATTAATGATATCCAAGTTTTCTATTTTATTGTGATGTATTAATTGTATTTTATAATTTAATTGGATAGTTTAACATCATTTAATGGTTCTATCATGTGCCCTAGGGGCACATAATAGAAAAACCCTTAAAAAAATTCGACTGGTTAAAATTGTTTTTGACATATAAAAAACTGAAGTTATTATGGTCTGGGTTATTTCTAAAGTTTCCAGATTTTTTTGTTTTTGTTGATATATATATATATATTTAAATATTCCTAAATATGCTTTTTTATTAATTTTTAAATATTTATTTCAAAGTACATATATACATTAATTTGTTTATTTAGTGGGAGATAAGCAGATTTTAAAATAAAAAACTGAAGGTATTAGGGTCTTGGTAATTTTTTTAATTTTCCAGATTTAATTAATTTCTTTAATATTTATTTCAAACTGCATATATACTGTTTTTTGCTTACCTTTATTTCAAAAAGCTGTTATAAAATTTTAAAACTTAAGGTATCCGGTATTACCAAAAAAATTTAATTGTATATAACCATAACCACTAGATGGTCTTTTTTTAACAACCAAAGTGCACATACTGACTATTTGACTTTCGTAGTCAAATCGTACTAATTAAAAAGTAAACATGACAGTCTACCTATTAATTAACATTTTGACTATTTTTTAACTGTTAAAATTTAACTTGACCCTAACCCTGAATAATTTTATTTATTTAAAAAAAAACAATTTTTTAAAGTTTCCAATTTAGCCGATATGTTTAAGTGAATTTAGTACTTGCCCAAAGCCTAATAATATTTTGTAATTTGTTTTTATTTAAATTTTTCCAATTTTGTTTTCCTGCCATAATCGTAACCCTAAACAAAAAATTTAATACGAACATTCGTAATCATAAACGCAGGTTTTAGTAATCATAAAAGAAGCTTAAAATAATAAATATATAGGTCATATTTTATATTTTCTGAAGATTCCTTCCGTTTCAAGACCTAAACATCATCATCAGAAAACACAGGTATTAATGTTTTATTTTTTTAACTTTGCGTACTACGTATTTTGTCTCCTACATTCTGTGTAGGATACAAATTTACATTCGGAAAAAAATAGAATTTGGTTACCTGCGTACTTCATTCAAGAATTTTAACTCGATTACATTTATTTTTATATTTTGATATGAATTAATAACTGCAGTTTT
This sequence comes from Calendula officinalis, assembly GCA_963853835.1. NCBI lineage: Eukaryota > Viridiplantae > Streptophyta > Magnoliopsida > Asterales > Asteraceae > Calendula > Calendula officinalis. The sequence continues at coordinate 43,784,386 of OY970832.1, read as the reverse complement.
TGATATTTTTTAATTTATTAAAAAAATTGTTTATTTGTTACGATTAAACAGCTTAATTGTATAGTAAAAAGAAAAACCTGTTGACGCATATGCTCCACCGAACGTAATCCAACCATGCATCTTTCTCTACAATCTTTACGAAGTTCTTCTACTGAAAGAGCATCCACACCACCCTCTGCTTGAATCATTATATCATCATTTTAGTCCTACAAAAGAAGCATAAGGTTTAATTCTAAGCATAGCCAACATACATTCAAATAGTATTATATTAAAAATAAATAAATATACCATTGCATTCTTTTTCGCAACATGTATCTCAAGTAAGTGTCTGTTCCATAAGATTGGATTCCCATTTATTTGCACATATTTACTAAACGAGGCCTTATAACACCAACCATTTTTGAGAAAAAGATCAAATTAACATTTTTGTTGAAGTTAATGATATAATATTCAAGTCATACTGTTTCACAAAATCCAACCTGCTGATATTATCGAGAGTAAGTTCATCATTAAACAACTTTGAAAATCCCAAAAGTTCATCATTAGCAACAATACCACCGAACAAATATCAGTTTATACCACCTGTTCTGCCATGGGTAACATATGACCACATGTTCCATTTCCTGTAGTTGAATTAAACTTTTGCATCCTAAAGAATCCAAGTGCAGATAAGTTGTTGAATTCCTCATGTCTTTTTAAGGTTGAATTATCACATTTTTTGTCACCTAAGTCTTTAGAATTGTTATCTTGAGTAGAGCTCGAATTTCGGGAGTCTGAATATGTGGTGAAAATCCCATGGCTCAGACCATTATAAGAACGAGCAGAAATGTTTATGTAATCGGTAAGAAGCTTCCTTCGTCTCAAAATTGCGCTAGAAGCCATTATCAAAAAACCCTAAAGACAATCTGTTCAGATATCAAAACAGCAATCAATCAGAACTTAAACCACCACACACTTGAATTAAAGTAATCAAATTGAAAAACAATTGAAACCTACACATACGTCATCAGCTTAAAATGTAATTACAACTTAAACCTAATGAGAGGCCAAAACAGATTAATAATCAATTTCAGTTCCTGACAATGACTAAATATCGGTAAAATACTCAATTTTGGATCTCGACATTATTCCAAGCCCTAATTTGAAAGAGCAATCACACCAAAATCACATACACAAAGGACACAACTCAGAAGAAAACTAATTCATGGAGAGAATAATAACAATTTGAAACTAAATTTCAAGTAAAACTATAAAAGCCACAAAAAAATCAAATACGGCGGTCACCGTTGAAGCGGATCTGGTGGACCTGGTGTTGGAGTAACTTATATGTTGGATACAAAGGTCGTTTTGAAGCGGATGTTGTGGTGGTGGAAGCGGCGGCAAGAGACCGGTGAGATAGGCAGGATAACTAAAGGAGGTGGTCGTCGCAATGGCCGAAGTGGTTTTGTGTGTGTTCCTTCGATTAAAAAATAACTAGCAGGGTACCCGCGCAATGCGGCGGAAGGTACCCTGTAACTATATTTCCCGCAAATCAAATGTTGTTCGGTTATATATTTTTTTTCTAGCAATACTTGTATTTTACAGCGACAAATTGTTGTTAGGTGGTGGATGGTTGTGATTTGTGAATGATGGATGTCAGTGGTAATGATGTTTGGTTGTGGGTGGTGATCTCACGTCGTATGTTTCTAAGATCTCTATAATAGTTCACAAACACATCTAAGAAGATCTCTATAGTAGTTCACAAACACAGAGCGACAGACTCATGCGTTCAACAAATTTGGAATTTGAACTATTTGGTGTGAGAGTGAATTGTCTATATCTCAAAATATATTCACACATTACAATTTATGCAAGTTTTGACTAATTTTCGTTTGTTTAATTCATGTACATAAAAAATAAAAAGAAATTGAAATTTATTACAGCTCTTCATTGCAAAGATCAATGTATTCTATTGTCTTCTATTTTAATATTGATAAAATCATCACTCTAATTTTCTTCATCATCTTCATTGTCTCCAGCAATATCAATGTCTGAACATTACCCTAACTGTTTAAAAAAAATTAAAAATTTACATTAATTAACAAATTATAATGCAACAAATAAAAAGATGCAATAGTACTTTGTATACATTCATAATATTCATTTCTGAATCCTACTCTTCTTCTTGGGTCAAACACAGTTTAAGAAAGTAGACAACCTCTTAGAACAATTTGTTTCCTACATTCTTTTTATTTCGAAATTCAATGTAGGCTCTAATAGAATCTAACGTGAGAAGAATAAACTTAAAATTAATTACATCTTGAAGTTGTTTTAAGTTATAATCATCGTCTGAAGTCTGAACTCACTTTGCTGCACATATTTCACTCTCTATGAAAATTTCCCCATTCCTGTAACAAAATTCAACCTGCATAAAAAAATTTGGAGGAAACTTATACATATTTTGACTTGCTAATAAAAAATAGAAGCATCAAACTTAAAAAACATATGGAGATATCAATAGGATTATGTTAATTGACATATGGGTAGTTCTCCTTCTTACCCTTATTCTGCTAAAATTGAAAGTCTTGTTTAAAGATTTAATATTTAAAATATGATTTCGTCATATTCTACAAAAAAATCAACGCCTTCCGTCTACAATCAATGATTCACTATAAGAAATAGATTTCATTACATGTTAAAAAATAAACAATATAAACTTTTGTTTTAAATGGGAACTCAGGGTCACACATCTCCCACGAGGTTTGCTAGCAAGTGATCATCAGCAGGAAGAATCACATTTCACATAAAAAAACTTCTCATAAGTCACAACAAATTAGAATTCACAAACAACCATAATTCACAAAACAGAATCACAACTGACTTCAAATTTTAACACAATAACTAACTACTCAGTAGAATCATATTTTTTTACAATTATGTTAAGCCACTTAAGGAATTCATACTTTGTGCAGTGATGGTAAATGTTTTACTATTAAATATGCATATTTTGACTTATTAATAAAAAATAAAAGCAACAAATTTAAAAAACATATGGAGATATCAAGAGGATTATGTTAATTGACTCTAACTATCAGTGTAGCGGTTAATAGTAGTAACATTTCAATAATGTTAAACAAGCAAATGAAAACCAAAGCAACTACCCCCATCAAATCATCAAGCTATGTAAGAGAATATACACATAAGGCCTAATCACAATATATTATAACCTAAATATGATTATAAATGAAAACATGATTAATATACACATTGTTTAATTTGTGGGAAAGAGATACAACTGTTGGCATTTATACTGTATATTTTCTAAAGCAGAAGCGCACACCAGGTGTTTGCTAAAATGCCAGTGGTAATTTAGACTTGAAGCTTGAGTTTAATTCTGATTTCAACCATGCATAAATTTAGCGAAACAGAATGATATTTTCCATTCATTTCATCACATCAAATTAGCAAAATAGGACGAAACGATATACCTGAAATTAGTTTACTTAAATCACTGCTCTCTTTATTTCTTCCTGTTCAAACAGGACCAAAATATTAACATTATTTACGGAATCAGAAAATTAATAATGCTCTTAAGAAATCTAAGCACTATTCAATCAAAAAGTAAACATAATTAGCAAAACAGAACCAAAAGACATACCTGAAAATTAAGCAATGCTCGTATTTATAGGGTGAAGAAGGATACTCATGCTTTAAGCAATGGAGGAGGCTAATTGCAGGATCGAGGAGTCGTTTGAATATGAGTGGCTAACTTGAACCGATGACTGGCTGTTGCGTTCGTTCGAGAAAGGCATTCCAACAGGCGGTTGAGGAAGAGGAGAGGACTTGGCCGGCTGCGTTTGATCAGGCGAGAGGCGTTCCTGCTATTTAGGCGGATGGGCCGAAGCCCACTCTATTGTGAAGAGGCATGTCGTTATATTCATTTAAATTTAGTTATGTTCAGAATAATGACACAGCCGGAGGCTACCACAGGTGGTTGGTGCATTGGAGTTTAACCTCTAGGTTGCGTGTTCGAGCCCTGGTCGGGGTTTTACTTTTTTTTTTTAAAATTACCCAATTCCGAAAATAGAAAGAAATTGGCTGAATTTTTAAAAGCTTATTTATGGAAAGGTCCTAAATGCTTTATAAGTAGTAGAGATAAGATTAACAGATTTGGGTGTAATTTAGGGAAAAATGAGATACGAAGATTTGGATATAATAAATTAAAAAATACAAAATAGACGATAATAGGAGAATACAAAAAATTTAATTAATTCTATTTTATTGCAATTACTTTCAATTATTTATTTCGTTCTAGATTTTGGTAAAAACATTTGGCCAATAAACAAACTAAATATAAATATAGATAATTAATATTGTTTAAAAATCGGCACTCCAGTAATGTGTATGCGGAACATTGGTCAAAAAGCAGGATTATGCAACGGAACGCGACTTCAGATCTTACAAAGGGGTATAAATACAATCGAAGGTAAGATCATTTCTGGCGGCAAAGTTGGTACAATTTGCGCTATCCCTCCCATGGTTATTAGTCCTTCCGACAACAAGATGACTTTCAAATTGAACCGGAGACAATTTATTGTTCAAGTTTGTTTTGCTATGACTTAATAAAAGCCAAGGTCAAACATTGTCGCAAGTTGTTTTGTTTCTTCAAAAACCAGTATTCTCACACGGTTAATTGTATGTCGCTGCATCTAGAGTTAAGAGCAAAAAATGATTAAAAGTTATTTGTTCCGACAAAGATGACAATTACACTAATTCATCAACAAATGTCATTTACAAAGAAGTTTTATTCCGTCTTTAAATTTCATATAACATTTATTGATATATCAAAAATTGTTTCTCATTATTACAATTATGGATTGCTGTGTTTTTTAAACAGTATCAATATATTGTTATTTTCCTACATATCTTTCGAAGCATGCCCTCCCATTCGGGCGGGCTTTGAAGCTAGTCTTTTATATGTGGCTACTTGATGGTATTTTCATCTTTATATGAAACTGATAATGTTAGGCTTTTTATATATACAATCAATGCATGATTGTATTGATAAAATTAGTAGTGATTCAAATTCTTATAAATAATCTTTGACTTTGTGCTTAGTAACTACAGAATCCTTAAAATACTATTTTGACCAACACATTCACCTCACCCATTATGCTAATAAAAATTACTTGGAATTCGAGAACATTACATTGGCTAAGTTTTGCTAAAATCTCATTTTAGCATTTATATTCTTACAACTACAATTTGTACATTATGATATTATTTTTATAGGCATTGTATCACACAAAGATGATTGATTAGAGTCTTTTGCTTTCTAAAAAAACCCATGTGAAATGTAGAGATATCTTGGTAGTTGGCACCATATCTGAATGCATTATTATGTTAATAAGTATTGTAAAGCCCGTGCGTTGCTACGGGAATGCTTTGTTTTCATTTTTTCACAATTTTTTTCATCTATTTATATGTGATAAAAGTGATTGAAATCGATACACAATAAAACTATTTTAGAATTTGTAATATTGGACACTTGAGCTTTTGCCAATCATTTGCGACGAAACCCTTATATATTTTGCAACGATTTTTATTTTGTTCAGATTAGTTAATATAAATTTGTTTTAGAAATAAAATAATTTGTGGTGCCATACATGTTAATATATATTCATTAAGATATAACAATTCATTTAATTGTAGTAAACTAAAATTTTAAAGAAATTTTAAATATCATGTTAACTATTTAAAACTATAAATATATTTAAAATAATATTTATATTATTTTAAGTAATTATTATTTTAAATATTATTAAACTATAATTAAATAAACAAATGAATATAAATATATAATATCTACCAACAAAATAGCATATATAGAGTTTCAAAGTCATTTATTGTTCTTGAAAAGTTATTTGGAAATAAACTTAGATAACCTATAAAACTTTTATTAAAAACATATATTAAACTACTTATAAATATAATTGCTTCTTATATTATTGGTGTATGAAGAAATTAAGATATGCATACTCACATGATCAGTGATTTTATGTAAATTATTGGGGTTATAATGAACTTAAAAGAAAAGATCAAATAAAATAGTAGTTAGTTAGTTACAATGTTTTGTAAATAGGAAATAGTTTAGGGTTAGAAACAAAAGTTTTAATAGATGTTTACAAATCACACCCTATTTTAGGGGCCTATTTTAAAAATTCAATGGCATTACACGTAAAAATTCAATAGTTTAGGGTTGGAACAAAAATTTCAATAAATATTAACAAATCACACCCCATTTTAGGGGGGCTTTTTAAAAAAATTGAGTGATATTACACTTGTTGGCTGTGACAATGAAACAAAGGAGTTATATATGCTTCAACCAATCAGCTCAGATTTATATAAGCTTCACCCAATCAACTCTCAATGAACAGTAATCTATGTATCACAAATGTACTATAAGTAAAATGACAACTTTTTTAATATTCAACATTTTGATTTTTTTTTTTTTTTTTTTTTTTTTGTATATTTTCTTGAAGTCAATGTAATCATCATGAGTTTAATGTTATATTTTACGTTCAACGTAAAAGTGACAACACGTGATTTTTACGAACTTTAACCTAGTATACTATACATTGAAACATGATTTTTCAAGGGCTTTAACCTAATATACTATAAACTGAAATAAACTCAGGCAACAAAGACTACATTAGTTGAATTCTAAATGTATATTATATTTAGTATAAGCTCAGCTAAAAACAGACAATATAAAATTCGAATCAAGATTTGGTAAAAGAAACTGAAAACGGCTTGATTTGTTAAAAAAAATCAAACCTCAAAAGTGAAAATCACTTGATTTGTTCGTTGAATATGGTGTAACACCGTAAATTCCAAGCAATTTTTTTTAAACAAAATACGGAAACGTTTAAACTAATTAACTTTTACAAACATTTAAGAAAAGTAAAGTAAAAAACGTTAACAAAACGGTGTTATAAAACATTCGGGTCGTTCCCCAAAAACATATCTTTAAGTATTGGTCATCCATTCCTAATCACAAACTTCCAAAAGACATTCTTCCACAACCTGAAAAGATTCAACATAGTGGGGTGTTAGCACGAAGCTAAGTGACTAAAATTATAACACATTATAATGTCTAAATCCAACAATCTCGATTCACAATCTTCACAAATTCACAAATAACGAGAGGACCAGCGGTTCTACCAAACCTTTCAACTATTGTGATCCTAAAAACAGCTTAGCGGTAGCTCTTTACTCATTAGCAACGGTAAAACTTCCTTCAAACACAACGCATATGCCAAGGTACAATTACCGTTATCTAACACTAAACGAAAGCCCAGCCCCAACAACCAGGCTAACCTCTACTCTTTTCCATGTGCACATATCGTTCAATTAACACATAGCCAGTTAATTGTCATTAATCATAGTGTTTAAATAACAACACAAAGGTTTGCAGCCAAAAAGCAGGTTCGCTTCACAAACTGCTTCAGATGGTCAAAATCCTGCACTTTTTCAGCTCAACAATTTCCAAAACCAAACCTAACAAATTGCAACCTAAATCATTGCAATTAAACAATACAAAGGTTATAAATCCACTCACCTTTGCACTACCGATGATCACTCAGTTGTCTTATATCACCGAGTCTTCGCTTTTGCTTTTCCTGCTAATCGAAATAAGAACCGAATTAGTATCGATTAAATAACAAATATGCATAAAACTTAAACTCTAACTATAACTCAATACATACAACATAATTCCTGCAACTTTAACATTTTGACTTCATCAAAGTCAAAGAAAACTAACAAATTTGCCAATTCAACAATCAAGGTACTATTTTGACCAATTTGGCCCGAACGGGTCAAAACCGATTTATTGTCTCAAACCACTTCAATTATGAATCAATATAATCACAATTCTCTAACTGATTTAAATAGTGTATATAATCAAATCCAATCATCATCTAATCCAGATTTGACTTCGCTAAAAGTCAAACCACAAATTCATAATTTACTAACTTTTGTCTAAACTTTATCAATCAATTGATTTTAATGTTATAACTAGTTACTAGCACAATTATAACACTAATTACAATCCTAAACAATCACAATTTCACAAAAATCATAATCTCCAAAATTAGTGTTCTTGACCCAAAATCACCAACTATGAATTAAGTTCAATTTGGATGTCTCAATCATGCAACTAACAAATATAACACTCCTTTTACATAATCTAACCTAAAGCAATCATTAAATTTGGTTTTTGATCAAAACCACCAAGAACACTAATCCCTAGGTCTTCAAGTTGATGAAAAACACTTAAAACTAAGACCCTAAACTAAAGAGAAGATTACTTACTAGATAAGGACTTCAATTTCGAAATTAGGGACTGAAACTTCAAAGATTCAACCTTCAATTTTCAACTTCTATATATGTGTGTATTTTATTGTGTGAAAGGAGAGCAGAGACGAGAGAGAGATAGAGAGATAGGGCTGAGATTGAGAAACTCCACTTAAGCCCAAAATATAACACATGTCAAATATGAGGTGGTCACCTCTTTTAAATAAAACAATAAATATGAAAATACTATATTTAATATGGAACCCTAAACGAACTCTGTTTATAATACTAAAAATACCACTAGAACCCTAATTCAAAAGTGAACCCAGATATATAAAAATTATACTAATATATATATATATATATATATATATATATCTATCTCAGTTTTGCTAATATTTAACCCCGTGGTTAAAAATACAAATAATTCAAAATCAAACAAACCAACAAAATGACTAAGAAGACACTACTTAGTCAAAATCAGACAAATAAACGAAATGACTAAGAAGACACTGCTTAGTCAAAATCAGACAAATAAACAAAATGACTAAGAAGACACTGCTTTGTAAAAATCAAACAAATAAACTTACCGACAACCTTAAAATGCTAGGCCGGGTCTCAGGGTGTTACAAATCTCCCCTCCTTAAAGAGGTCCCGTCTCTGGAATCTCAATACGTTCAAACAAACCCGGGTATCGATTCCTCTGTCTTCTTCCGTCTCCCAAGTCAAATTCGAACCCAAACTATGTTTCCACTTTACCAAAACCACATGAATTTGCTTCTTTCGTAACTTAGTAACTTTCCGATCTAATAACTCAACCGACTCTTCAATCAATCTGTTTTTCATATCAACTTTTAAATCTCGAATCGGTGATACTTGACTTTCATCATCAACATGACATTTCTTGAAATAACACACGTTACACGTATCATAAATACCCGCTAATTCCGGAGGAAGATCTAAAGCAACGGTTTGATCATTAACTACCTGACGAATCGGAAACAGCCCAATATAACGCGGTGCTAATTTTCCATGTTTTTCGAACTGTATAACCCCTTTCCACGGTGACACTTTCAAATACACTAATTCACCTTGTTCAAACGTAACCGGTCGACGTCGGGGATCCACGTACATCTTTTGTCTATCTCGAGCCGCTTTCAACTTCTCCCGAGCTATTTTCACTTTCTCGGTAGTCATTTCAACTATATCGGGTCCGACATATTGCATTTCCACGGCTTCTAACCAACAACTAGGAGTTCTACACCGACGACCATATAACATTTCATACGGTGGCATTTTAATACTCGAATGCTATGAGTTATTATAAGCAAACTCCACCAACGCTAAATGTGAATCCCAAGATCCACCATATTCCAAAACACAGGCTCGTAACATATCTTCGAGAGTTTGTATCGTCCTCTCGGTTTGCCCATCGGTTTGTGGGTGATATGCGGTACTCTAATTAACTCGAGTGCCCAATTCCCGTTGTAATCCTTACCAAAAATTTGAAACAAACCGAGAATCTCGAACGGATATAATCGATAAATGAATACCATGTCGGCATACAATTTCATCAATATATAATTTAGCTAATTTATCAAGTGATGCGGTTTCACATGTAGCTAAGAAATGAGCACTTTTCGTCAATCGATCTACTATTACCCAAATCATATCATGATTTCTTTGTGTACGAGGAAGTTTAGTAACGAAAGCCATAGTTATATGTTCCCATTTCCTCTCGGGAATTTCTAATTGTTTCAAAGACTCGTATGGCTTTTGATGCTCGGCTTTAACTTGGGCACAAATATGACATTTTTCTACAAATTGGGCTACATCGGTCTTCATTGTCGGCCACCAATATAACACTTTCAAATCATTATACATCTTAGTACTTCCTGGGTGTATAGACAACTTTGACTTGTGCGCCTCCGACATAATAAGTTCACGTAACCCACCAATCAGCGGCACCCAAACACGTGTATGAAATGTATTTAACCCTCGATAATTAATTTCTAGTTCATCTTTTCGCTTTGTCATGGTCTCGACTTTTAAATTATTATCTAATAAGGCTTCTTCTTGAAAAATCTTTAATCGATCTACTAACTGGGATACAATTTCAATTCTCATAAACCGAACATTATCCAACGATCCCTTTCGGCTTAACGCATCCGCAACTATATTTGCTTTTCCCGGGTGATACTTAATTTCACAATCATAATCTTTTATAAGTTCTATCCACTGTCTATGTCTCATGTTTAGTTCTCTTTGTGAAAACACGTATTGTATGCTTTTGTGATCGGTACAAATAATACTTTTGGTTCCATACAAGTAATGTCTCCACAATTTTAATGCAAACACTACCGCCGCTAGTTTTAAATCATGAGTAGGATAATTCTTCTCGTGGCTCTTCAACTGTCTAGAAGCATAAGCAATTACACGATCTCTTTGCATTAATACACACCCTAAACCCAAGAATGAAGCATCACAATAGATAACAAAATCTTCTGAACCTTCCGGTAATGCGAGGATTGGTGCTTGACATAGTAATTCTTTTAAAGTTTGAAACGCCTTCTCTTGTTCTTCATTCCACCAGTACGATACATCTTTTCTTGTTAACTAAAACAGTATAATACGAAAATACGATATTTAATTTGGAACCCTAAACGAACTTTGTTTATAAAACTAAAAATACCACTAGAACCCGGATTCAAAAGTGAACCCAGATATATAAAAATCATACTAATATATAGCTATCTCAGTTTTGCTATTTTTTAACCCCGTGGTTAAAAATACAAATAATTCAAAATCAAACAAACCAACAAAATGACTAAGAATACACTGCTTAGTCAAAATCAGAAAAATAAACAAAATGACTAAGAAGACACTGCTTAGTCAAAATCAGACAAATAAATAAAATGACTAGAAGACACTGCTTAGTCAAAATCACACAAATAAACTTACCGACAACCTTAAAATGTTAGGCCGGGTCTCAGGGTGTTACATATGGCTTCCGATACATCAGCAAATTTTTGACGAACAAAACTGTTGATTCGGATTTTATAAAACAAATATTGTGTGTTATGTATTCTTTGATTACAATCCATTGCCATTAATGTTTGCGAGTTCTAAAATGGCTCTTCTACTTCCCTAACAAGCTAACGGTTGAATACCCTAGAAATATATCGCTTGAAATTATCTACTTCCTCCGTTTCAAAATAAGTGATACAAATTAGCTTTCACGTTTTTGTCCATAGTGGGCCGGTCCAATATCCTTTTAATTTATGGACAATTTCGTGTTTTCTCCTGGGCTACTCGTGTTAATTTCATTTTAATTTCTAAACACGAACACGACACGGCGCCATGCTTGTTTTATAGGACACGAACACGACATGAATACGAATTCGAATTTCGATTTCATCCCAATTTCATTTCTTTTCATGTATTTTTGTCGTGTCGTCTCAGATTTTGACAGCCCTATCAAATATACAATCGCAATAATATCGTATGTGATTAAGTATCAAACGTGATTATTGAATAATATTGTTTTCTTACGAAAAATAAAGTAAAAAAATAAAAAAATAAAATAAAATAACATATTTTAAAAAAAATAAAAATTTCAAAAAAAAATTCAAATTTTCTTTACGTGTCAAATGACCAAATTACCCCTTCATGTATAGCATATGCGATTAATCTTGACCATTAGATATTATTAATCAATGGTTGAGATTTATCTCTTAGGACTACCCATAAATTAAAGACTATCTTTACCATTTCACTATATAGTTATTCATAATTATATAAGAACATAAAAGTTACTAAATATTGATATCCATTATATTAAATTGTATTTTCGGAAAAATTAAAGTTCATGCAAGTAAAATGTAATTTCAGCAAACTTGATTCGAAATCGTGACCTATTTTGTCATTAGAGTAGACTCCTAGCTTTTTTCTGGTAACGGAAAATGATAACAATGGAAGACTATTCGCAATATTCCAACGAGCACTCCGGGTTCGAACTCCTTTAAAAGGCAAACCCAACCCCCATAGGGATTTCCAAAGAAAAAATTTCCCATATTTGGCACCACAAAAATATGTTTGCATGACTCGAACTTCATACCTCACACCTCATATGGAAGTAAAACTCATGCATCAATCCAGATGAGCTAGACATTATTTCCAGAGTAGAATCCTAGCTACTCGAACAAAAACTCACACATAAATTAATGTCGTTTATCTTATCTTATCTTACTACTATAAAATGCATTTAGGACGATTCTATTTATGGAGTGTTTGAATTCAGACTTTCCGTTTTAGGAATGTCTTAAACAAGCATTGTAACATGCCGCACGTTGCTGCGGAGTTATTTTGTAATAAAATTTACATTGTTATAATAAAAGTATTTTATGTCGACAATAGACTAATATAAATTTTTTAAATTTCATTAATATATTAAATCTTAATTTAAAAAATGTTTTAAATGTAGTTGAACTAATGTTTCGCTATGGATTCTTATTCTTCATTTGATTCTTATTCTTCATTTGTATAGTTTTGAACACCACAAACATAAAGAAGGTAATGTAATTTCTTCTAGTATCCAATTTTTTTTGTTTTAAGTAATGACGTCAATACTATAAGTTGTAAAAGGTTATGGTTAAAAATATGATTGATGGAAAATAAATTCATATTTTGTAAAAAATACATGTTTGTTTTGTCACATTAAATAAATAAATTGAAGATGCAGTAAGTTTTTGGCATTTTTTAAGAAAAGAGTTTTATTGTTCTCTCTTTCCTAAAAAACCACCACCAACTCATGACCAAGGCCACATTTCTCAGCGCATGTTAGCAAATAAAACCACTGTTCATAATGCCAATTAACACTATGAACAAGGGACCTGAAGTAGACTACACTAGCGTGTTAACCAACTGAACAACAAAGGCGGGATGTTTTTACTTTCACAATCTATAAAGATAAGCAATATTGGGTGCTAATTAAATCTCAAAACCCCCTTTCAGAAACCTCCTCCTTGATGGCCATTCTCTGGAATCAAGCGTTATTCAAAGATTTCGGGCTCGATCATCTACTAATCAGAGGGGTTGCTCACAAATCACGCTAAATTAGCCATGATTTTTGGCATCACGTCTGAATACATGAGGGCATTAAGGGTTGGTAACTGATTGGAGGAACTTCAATTCACCCTAATTTTTCCCCAACCGTTCCCGAATCCAAGCTGATTTGGGCCTACTGCATTGTCAATTTTGGACGAAATTTCGATCATGCATTTACACACGAATTCAATCTTTACTGGCAAGAATATTGAAACCGCCAGCGATACCGCTAATCAATTTCCTGTATATATATCATTCCACCTGAATTCACTATCTGCAGGGTTTAGGGTTTCTTCTGCTTACAGTTTATAATATGCAATTAAGCTATCATTCACGTAAGTTTTGAAAATGAAGTGGTTATTCGTAAACTTAAATGTTCATTCATGGCTCACGACAAATCCACTGCTCATATCCTCCAGTCTCACTGTGCACCTAATCACCTGGAAAAACATAAATATAAAAGTGTCAACAAATAATGTTGAGTGAATCCACAGGGTTAATGTTTATGATAAAAGTAATGTGTTTTGCTACCCAAAATGTTTGTTATGAAAATAAGTTTATGACTTAAAAGTATAAGGTTCAACACTCATATGATATGAGAAGTAAGTATGAATAATGAAGTGTAATTGTAGAAGATCTACAATTACTAGTTTTGTTTATGAAAAAGTGTTGAACAAATCGTTATGTTTGACATCGCATGACTGTTATACCCAACAGTTTGCAAGGCTCTTGGGCTAATATACCAACCCCTAAGTCCACAATCAACACTTCAACTCCAGTATGTTATTGTTCTTTTATGGATATACACTCCCGGAGATGTCTTGGATAAACCAAGAAATGATCTAACGTTCGATGGGAGGATGAGTGTCAGCTAATAGTACTATCTGCATATCCATGGTCTAGATCCACTAGTTAATGATTGCTGGCAACCTTAGTCCGGTATAATAATTGTATGTCATGCCAACGCTATAATGAAAATGTATAGATGTTGTACAGTCATAGTAAAACAGTAGCAGTTGTGTTTATGTTTTCCACCCCAAAGTTTATAAAACAGTTAAAAGAGAAAAGGGGTCTGTGGACTCACCTGGGCAAAGCTTAGCGACATATTAGGACAGAGGAATCCTTCAGAGACTCCTAGCTTCCTAAACGATATAACTTACTAATTAGACCAAGCTAATACAGGCGATTCTAGTTATAATATAAGTTAAATGATATGCAATTAATAATATGTTTTATGTTTTGTGACATCGAATGAACTTGGATAATTGGACTTTAATAAAATGAAATGAAATGAAATGCGTTGGGTTTTTGATTATGAAATGAAATGAAATGGGTTTCAAAATGAAATGACATGAAATGAAATGGGTTTTGAAATGAAATGATATGAAATGAAATGCGTTTGGCTTAATGGGCCTAGATTGGGCCACTTGGGCCTCCTATTGGGCTTAGGTCCGGTTAGGTTGGGCCATGGATTGGGCTTGGGCCCAATTTGTTCGGTTTGGGTATAAGTGGGCCAAAGGTTTGGGCTTTGGTCTAAATGGGCTTGGATACTAATGGGCCAACTAAGGTTTGGGCCCGATGGACTAAGAGAGATCGAATTGGGCCAAGTACGGGCCTTGGCCCGATTATATGTTCGGGTTTGGGTCCACCGTTGGGTCAAGAGCCGGCCTTGACCCGGTTTGACCTATGGGTCAATCTATGGTCAAATATAGTCAACAAAATTCAATGAAAGGTCAATTAGGGTTTGGTGTAATCAGCTAGGGTTAGGGTTTCGGTATTAGGGTTTAGCCGAATAGGGATTAAGGTTTGCACATGGATGCGGGTCAACACGAGTCAACTGGGTCAACAAAAGTCAATTAGGGTTGACCTAGTCTCGGTTTGATAGGGTTCCGGTTTAAAGTTCCGGTTTCAAGGGTTTCTTCCGGTTTAAGGGTCGAACAAGGATAGGTTCGGCCAGGGTTTGGTTTGATGATATCGGTGTTTTGGTCATGACTAGGTTAGATCTAGAGATTAACAAGAACACAAGTCTAGGGGTTTTAGGGTTCTATCAATGATCAAACAATCAAACAAAAGAAACGAATCAAACATGATAATTAAACGATTAAAACGAATAACCCTTTGACATGCATGCAAGCATGCACGTCGGGATTCAAGATCAAGCAAATGCCGAGACCATATGGCCATGGCCATGGTCTCGGGTTCGAACTAGGGACTGAAACGATTAGGGAAACAAGTTCAAGAGTTTGGTATCATACCTTGGGATCGAGATCAAGAAGAAAACGAGCAAAAATCGAATGAGATTGTGGATTTGCTTATTCTCGGACGAACTAGGTTTCGGGATCGGTTTGGGGCTGCCCTTGGCCGAATTCAACAAAGAAAAATATGAGGTTTTAAGTGTGTTTATATTGGGGAAGGATTAGGGTTAGAGGAGGAGTTGTACTAGGATACAAACTCTTTTAAATCAAAGATAGAGATAGGAATTGAGATAACGATAAGTTCAAATGAGATAAGGATAAAGCTTTAAACTTTCAAAAGTGGATAAACACACCTAAAAGAGGCTTTAGACGAAATTTATAGGAGGAGGGGGACTAGGTTCGGCCACATAGTGGTCGGGACAACAATTGATGTGTCGGTTTGGAATAAAATTCGTTACGAGTCACGTTTAATTAATTATTTTGATATATTGATTAAATATTACTTAAACATCATTATTAGAAATGTTACGAAATGAGAAAGTTTCTAAAAATAGAAACTTCCTAAATATAGAAAGTAAGAAATGAAAAATAGTAACATACCCAAAATGTCGAGATGTCACATTCTCCCCTGGTTGAAGAAATTTCGTCCCGAAATTTAAAACAAAGAACGAACAAGAGAGACAACGAGAAATAGATGTGGATGATAGGCAGTACTCATATCGAGGCGAGTACCGAGAAAGTTTTGCAACGTTTTCCAAAAACAAAAAGTAAAACAAATGAAGCGATTAGATATGATCGATATTGGCACTCCATATCGAGATACAACTTCCTTCAAGTGGATTCTTGTTAGATTCTCCATTTGATCATTTCCCTTGATCGCGATAATGTTTGCTGATTTGGTCAAACGATCAACAATTACCCAAATTGTATAATGACCACTAGACGTTCGAGGTAACTTGGTTATGAAATCCATTAAGATTTGTTCCCATTTCCAGTCAGGGATCTCTATTGTTGTAGAAGACTAGACGGTTTTCAGATTTTCATCTTTCATTTTCGAACACGTTAGACATTTGCTGACGTACACTCCAATCTCTTTCTTCATATTAGGCAACCAATAAAGTTCTTTGACATCTCTGCACATCTTGTTAGCACCGGGATGAAATCGAATAGTTGGACTTGTGAGCTTTATTTAGGATGACGTCGCGAACACTTCCATGATTAGTGACCCATATACGATCCATAAAGTATAGGCTTCCATCCACCTTTGCTTCTAGTTGCTTCTCCAAACCACGTACGGCTTCCTCTTCATGTTCTCTATCTCTAAGGCTTCAATTTGGAATTTATGAATTTGGGAGGATAGATCAGAAAGAATGGAAATTGGCAGGGCTCGAATATGACGAGGTTTGGGCTGCTCGTTCTGACTGAAGGCATCAGCTACGACGTTAGCTTTACCAGGATGATACTTGATCTCGCAGTTGTAATCATTTATCAACTCTACCCATATGCGTTGTGTCATGCTGAGCTCTTTCTGATCGAATATGTATTGCAGACCCTTGTGGTCGGTAAATATCGTGCACTTGGTACCGTAGAGGTAATGTCTCCAAATCTTCAATGCGAACACCACGGCACCTAACTCGAGATCATGCGTTGTGTAGTTCTTCTTGTGAATCTTCAATTGTCGAGAGGCATTGGCGATCACCTTGTCATCAATACATAGCCTAGCCCTTGGTGCGAAGCATCACAGCAACTACGAAATTGTCGGTTCCTTCGGGAAGTGATAGAATTGGCGCGGAACATAATTTGGATTTTAGGGTTTGGAAGGCCGATTCTTGTTTTTCGCCCCAGACAACTTCTCATCTTTTTGCGTCAACACCGTTAACTCTTTAGCCACCTTCGAGAAATTTTTAGTGAACCTTCTCTAATAGCCAGTAAGACCAAGAAATTGTCTAATTTCTGTTGGGGTCTTTGGAGCTTCCCAATTCTTAATAGCCTCGATCTTTGCAGGATCAACGTGGATTTCTTCCTTGTTGATGACATGCCCTAGAAATTGTACTTCACGCAACCAGAATTTACACTTGGACATCTTGGCATACAACTTCTCTTTCTCCAACAACTCAAGAATGATTCTTAAGTGCTCTTCATGTTCTTCACTTGTTTGCGAATAGATAAGAATATCATCTATGAAGATGATGACGAATTTGTCGAGATATTGCTTACACACTCTATTCAAGAGATTTTAAACACAGCAGGCGCAGTGGTCAAACCACATAGCATAAACAAGAATTTGTATTGACCATAGCGAGTTCTGAATGTTGTCTTGGGTATATCTTCATCACGAACCTTCAATTAGCGATAGCTTGAACGGAGATCGATCTTGGAGTAGAAACTCGATCCTTGGAGTAGGTCGAATAGATCATCAATACGGGAAAAAGGATAACGATTTATAATGGTAGCTTGTTCAATTCACAATAGTCAATGCACATACTCATTGAGCCATTTTTATTTTTAACGAAAAGGATCGGAGCTCCCAGGATGAGAAACTCGATCGAATGAAACTAAGATCAAGAAGTTCTTGTAACAGAGAAGAAAGTTCTTGCATTTCAGAAGGTGCAAGATGATATGGAGAACGTGCGATAGGAGTGAATTTTTGGAATCGAAACGATATGAAATTCAAGTTGTCTCTGAAGTGGTAGTCTAGGCAATTCACCAGGGAAAACAATAGGAAAGTCACGAATGATAAGAATGTCCTCAATCTTACGATCTTTGGACTGCTTTGTCAACGACATGAGCAAGAAAGGCTTGGCATCCTTTACAAGGATATTTTTGTGCTTTCATAGCATTTATGATTTTGATATTTTTGTTTCTTTGTTCACCTTGAATTATTAATGTTTATGTTTCTGTTAAAGGGGTTCGAATTTGTTTGTTGTGGCATAATATATCAACATGGTTTTTAGATAACTAGTTAATCCCTACGATGATAACAAAACTACCCAGCTCTATAAACACAAGGTCAATATCGAATCTATGATTGTCTAGATTAAGCTTACAACTCTTAATAAAATCTCACTAGACATAATAACTTTCCATCTGATAATTCAATCTCACAACTAACCTCTAAAGGCGATGATTCGATATCTAAGAATCTTTAAAAGTCGGTCGATACAAAACTCAAATCGGCTCTCGAATCTAATAAAATAGAAGAAAAAATAATTGTCGATAATAAACGTGCTGGTAACAGTATTGGGATCTTCGGGAGCTTCTCGAACACCAATGACGAACGCTCGACCACAACCATTCTGATGATCATTGTTGTTGTTGTTGTTATTGTTGTTCTTCTGTAGCTTTGGACAATGATTACGGTAGTGATTTGGGTCACCACACTCGTAAAAGACGAGAATTTTGGGAGGAGTATAAGACGTACACTTTCTAAAATTGTGTCCCCAATGGTCACATATATAAAACTTCTCACACTGATCATCATGATGTCAACTGCACTTGTTACACATGGGATTGCTTCCAGCACACGGTTTTTCATCAGGGTTTCGACTGATCGTTGTTCTTCTGGTTGAATGCAGCATAGCTCTGGATTTTCTGATACTTGTTCCCTTTGTAGTTTTGCTGATTGTTGTTGTAGTAACGCTTCCCATTGTCGTTGCTAGAGGGTTCAGATGATTTGCTAGGCACAACCAATAAATCTTTAAACGATCCACTTTTAAAAGCATCATCTATCAGTCTTGTTGCTAGATTCACATTATCTTCAAATGTTGTAGGCTGAGCGGCAGTGACGTGAGTACGAACGAGATCTTGTAGACCGTAGGTATATCTCAATTCGCTTAAATTCAAGGAAAAGGATACGTGGGACAAGACGATAAAAAGAATTTAAAGAAAGAAATTTTTAAATAATCAAAATAAGATGATCTTTTTAGTTAATAAAATAGGACTTTTATTAAAAACCTTTCCTAATAGTTAAGTTTTGAAAAAGATGACACATCCAGCCAAACTAGGTAACAAGAAAATAACTAAGTAAAACTGATTTTTAAAATAGTTAAGAACCTAAAATATTTGTATAATGAAAAGTTGAACTAGACGCGCGGCGAAGACTCGTCGTCTTCTACTGGTTCATCTTCTAGTTCAGAGTCTTCTTCAGGCTCTGACTCTTCTTCTGATTATGATTCCGTTTCTGATATTGGTTCTGATTCTGGTACTGGCTCTTGTCGTCGAGGGGTTCTTGGAGTTAAATTACGACGCGGCTTCGCATGCGTAGATACAAATAAAATAACGCCCTCAAACATACGAAACAAAATTGGACGTCTTCTTGGTCGTCAATGCCATAGAACAACTTGAGACGAAGGAATACTTCTAGGCATAGCAGTACTCTGATCACTATCCTATTCGGAGTCGGACGAAATATCGATAACACTCGATAATGATATTCTGATAATAAGTCGCAATACTGATAGAACATAAAATTAGGCACTCAGACGATATGCTAAATATTACTTTAAGGCAATACTAACTAAGGCAATGTTCTAATCTAAGAACAATGAAACTTCGGGATATGAGACTCAGCGTGCCATGAACATTTGTTTTGTAAAAGTTTTGTTTTGTCCAAAAATCTTTTGTAGTTATAGACTAGGCTTGCTAATTCACTATAACTTAAGCTCTGATACCATTCTGTCACACCCCGCCAAAAATGAGTTTTACTTCATTAAAATGTTTTGCGGAAGAACGGAGGTGTAACGTTCATGATTACATAGCAAAAATTAAGTAAACAAACAACCACGTAAATAACAAATGAAAATCGTTTACCTTCTAAAAATGGAAAGTTTCCAAAAATAGTAGTTACTATAAATAGTAAGTTTTGAAAATGAAGTGGTTATTCGTAAACTTAAATGTTCATTCATGGCTCACGACAAATCCACTGCTCATATCCTCCAGTCTCACTGTGCACCTAATCACCTGGAAAAACATAAATATAAAAGAGTCAACAAATAATGTTGAGTGAATCCACAGGGTTAATGTTTATGATAAAAGTAATGTGTTTTGCTACCCAAAATGTTTGTTATGAAAATAAGTTTATGACTGAAAAGTATAAGGTTCAACACTCATATGATATGAGAAGTAAGTATGAATAATGAAGTGTAATTGTAGAAGATCTACAATTACTAGTTTTGTTTATGAAAAAGTGTTGAACAAATCGTTATGTTTGACATCGCATGACTGTTATCCCCAACAGTTTGCAAGGCTCTTGGGCTAATATACCAACCCCTAAGTCCATAATCAACACTTCAACTCCAGTATGTTATTGTTCTTTTATGGATATACACTCCCGGAGATGTCTTGGATAAACCAAGTAATGATCTAACGTTCGATGGGAGGATGAGTGTCAGCCAATAGTACTATCTGCATATCCATGGTCTAGATCCACTAGTTAATGATTGCTGGCAACCTTAGTCCGGTATAATAATTGTTTGTCATGCCAACGCGATAATGAAAATGTATAGATGTTGTACAGTCATAGTAAAACAGTAGCAGGTGTGTTTATGTTTTCCACCCCAAAGTTTATAAAACAGTTAAAAGAGAAAAGGGGTCCGTGGACTCACCTGGGCAAAGCTTAGCGACAGATTAGGACAGAGGAATCCTTCAGAGACTCCTAGCTTCCTAAATGATATAACTTACTAATTAGAGTAAGCTAATACAGGCGATTCTAGTTATAATATAAGTTAAATGATATGCAATTAATGTTATGTTTTATGTTTTGTGACATCGAATGAACTTGGATCATTGGACTTTAATAAAATGAAATGAAATGAAATGCGTTGGGTTTTTGATTATGAAATGAAATGAAATGGGTTTCAAAATGAAATGACATGAAATGAAATGGGTTTTGAAATGAAATGATATGAAATGAAATGGGTTTGGCTTAATGGGCCTAGATTGGGCCACTTGGGCCTCCTATTGGGCTTAAGTCCGGTTAGGTTGGGCCGTGGATTGGGCTTGGGCCCAATAGGTTCGGTTTGGGTATAAGTGGGATAAAGGTTTGGGCTTTGGTCCAAATGGGCTTGGATACTAATGGGCCAACTAAGGTTTGGGCCCGATGGACTAAGAGAGATCGAATTGGGCCAAGTACGGGCCTTGGCCCGATTATATGTTCGGGTTTGGGTCCACCGTTGGGTCAAGAGCCGGCCTTGACCCGGTTTGACCTATGGGTCAATCTATGGTCAAATATAGTCAACACGAGTCAACTGGGTCAACAAAAGTCAATTAGGGTTGACCTAGTCTCGGTTTGATAGGGTTCCGGTTTAAAGTTACGGTTTCAAGGGTTTCTTCCGGTTTAAGGGTCGAACAAGGATAGGTTCGGCTAGGGTTTGGTTTGATGATATCGGTGTTTTGGTCATGACTAGGTTAGATCTAGAGTTTAACAAGAACACAAGTCTAGGGGTTTTAGGGTTCTATCAATGATCAAACAATCAAACAAAAGAAACGAATCAAACATGATAATTAAATGATTAAAACGAATAACCCTTTGACATGCATGCAAGCATTCACGTCGGGATTCAAGATCAAGCAAATGCCGAGACCATATGGCCATGGCCATGGTCTCGTGTTCGAACTAGGGACTGAAACGATTAGGGAAACAAGTTCAAGAGTTTGGTATCACACCTTGGGATCGAGATCAAGAAGAAAACGAGCAAAAATCGAATGAGGTTGCGGATTTGCTTATTCTCGGACGAACTAGATTTCGGGATCGGTTTGGGGCTGCCCTTGGCCGAATTCAACAAAAAAAAATGAGGTTTTAAGTGTGTTTATATAGGGGAAGGATTAGGGTTAGAGGAGGAGTTGTACTAGGATACAAACTCTTTTAAATCAAAGATAGAGATAGGAATTGAGATAACGATAAGTTCAAATGAGATAAGGATAAAGCTTTAAACTTTCAAAAGTGGATAAACACACCTAAAAGAGGCTTTAGACGAAATTTATAGGAGGAGGGGGACTAGGTTCGGCCACATAGTGGTCGGGACAACAATTGATGTGTCGGTTTGAAATAAAATTCGTTACTAGTCACGTTTAATTAATTATTTTGATTTATTGATTAAATATTACTTAAATATCATTATTAGAAATGTTACAAAATGAGAAAGTTTCTAATAATAGAAACTTTCTAAATATAAAAAGTAAGAAATGAAAAATAGTAACATACCCAAAATGTCGAGTTGTCACAGCAGGTTCACCATTTGTTACCATGTGAAAGATTGGGTCCCACCTACTTCAAACGGCTATAATTTAAAGACCACCTTCAATTTCTTTTAAACTCTACCACTTTTATCGATAAATACCAACATAATAACTATTCATTTTTATACACAATTTCAATTTTTGATCTCCACGCAACATAAACAAAACATATTTATTATTCATCATTATAAATGAATTCAGATACGTTTATGTTCACAGACACATCGGAAGAAGAAGAAGTTACAAGTAGGGGCTTGAATATGTTTAGAAGAGCATTGTCGTTTATTAAAAATAGACGACAAATAAATCCACCAAGGAGAAGCATCATAAGTAGAGATCGTTATGGTGCTCATGATCGTTTAGTCCACGCCTATTTTAGTGCGAACCCAATGTACGATGCATATCGTTTCCAAAAGAGGTTCCGAATGAGTCGAGAGTTATTCACAAACATAGTTGAAGAAGTAACCATGCATTGTGCATACTTTCGTGATAATATCGATTGCACCGGAAGAGTAGGCGTTTCCCCGTTGATGAAGTGCACCTCCACAATTCGTCAATTGGCATACGGTACCGTTCCTGACACCCTTGATGAATATTTGCAAATGAGCGACGCAACTGCTCGTGTTTCTCTTGATAATTTTTGTACATCTGCTATGGAAATTTTTGGAGCATAATTTTTGTGAAAACCTACTATCACTGATATTGGAAAGTTGTATGCGTTTCACGAAGATAAGCATGGGTTTCCGGGAATGTTAGGAAGCCTTGATTGTACAGACTGGGAGTGGTTTGGTTGTCCAAACGCATATAAAGGGCAGTATTGTAAACGTGATCATCGTCTGAATCCATTTATATTGCTAGAAGCTGTTGCGTCACAAGACTTATGGTTATGGCTTGCTTTCTTTGGTGTTTCTGGGGCGAACAACGACATCAACGTTATACACCAATCGCCTTTATTCAACGATCTCAAAGACGGGAAAGCACCCGAGATTCCGTTTGTGGCTAATGGCGTAACTTACAGATGGGGATATTTTCTTGTTGACGGGATATATCCAGAATGGGTGACACTTGTTAAGTCGATTTCAAATCCGTGTGATGATGACCGCAAGAGAATACGATATAAGTGAATGCATGAAGCGGCAAGGAAAGATGTGGAACGGGCGTTTGGTGTTCTAAATAAGAAATGGGCAATATTAGCCAATCCTGCACGACCATATCGTTTGGAAAGAATAAGAAATATGATGTACACATGCATCATATTACATAATATGATCCGAAAAGATAAAGGGAAAGCGATATCTCCCTATTGGTATCCAGAAGAAGCACATCAACCGGACGACCTCTTACGACCCCACGAACAAGTGCTACAAGTTATCAGACAAATCAAGTCGTCACAAGCGCATCAAAACCTTCGTGCCGAGTTGGTCGAACACTTATCCCATGATGTTTAATTTTAATTTAAATATTTACGTTGTTTTTTTAATTTCAAATGTGATGTTTTTAATTATGAATAAAAGTTATTTTAGTTCATAATTAAATATTATGTTAAAAAATGGGTTGAAAGGTGAAGTGGTGTGACCACTGAAGGTGAAAGGTGAGAGGGAGCGAGGGAAGGTAAATGGTGAGATAAAGCTGATGTGGCGCTGAGATGGATGGTGAAATGGTGTGACCACTAAATGCAGTCTAAGCTTCTTCTCACACTTTGCAGGCTTATGTCTCCTTTGTCATCAAGCTGCTTGCAGCCGCTGCAATCAAACACTAATTTTGAGATACAGAAGAAAAACGCCGTCTTATCTTTATCTCTTTATGATTTTTGTGAATCGATATTTTGTTGTTTACTTATTGGATTTGAAGTTAAAGTAAGGGTTCTTTGTAGATTAGGAATGTTAAAGGTGTTAAATAAGCATCTGTTGAGTAATGCATCTTAACAGGTATGTTGTTTGTCTTAATTCTTTTAAGTTGGTGTTTTTCACTTTATCATAAATTCATAATAGCACATTGGTAACAGCTTATACATGGTCAAAGCTTATATAAACTGGTAACATGTTATCATTAAGTTAGCGTGTCCTAATTCCATAAAGCAATTTATGGTCAAAGCTTATATATTCGACAACCGTCAATGTACCTATACTTGGGGGTGGGGGGGGGGGGGGGGGGGTGGGTTTCGGAGGGCCTTTTTAGTGAGCTTATAAGATCTTTAGCTTATTTAAGTTCTTAAGCACTTTTAAGTGTTTGTTTTGGCTTATAAGCTTATGCTTATAAGCTTAATTAAAGGGTTTTAAATAATCCCTTTTGAAAGGGATTTTAAGCTTATTAAGGGTTTTTTACCCTTTTATCCTCACCTTTGACACCCACATATATTTAATCTAATTTTTTTTATTTAAAAATTAATATTTATTTTTTATTTAAAAATTAATATTTTTTTATAATTTTTTGAGTACCCTTTTGGTAATTTTACAATAAGCTTAAATAAGCTTTTCCAAACACTTTATTCTTAAAAAGCTTATTAATTTACATAAGCTAATAAGCTTATAAGCTAATAAGCACAAGCCCCCTTAATAAGTTTTCCCAAACACCCCCTTATACTATTTGCTACTCTGTTATGACTGATATTATTTGTTTTTTGTAAGATAATTTGAGTTGGATTGGTCAAAGCTTTCTCATTAACGATCAGATAACTTTTAAAAGATTTACCCGCTATTGGGAAGTCACTGCAGGATCATGGAAACTAAACAAAATGTGGATTACGTTTTCCCTCTTTATGTGCATTTTTTAGGGTGTTTTAATAAATTTTTTGAAAAACATTTTCTTATTCTATTTACAGTGTATGGTGTTAGTCAATTAGGGTAACTGTATAGTTGTATGGGCAAAACGATCAAAAGCAGAAGTAGGAATAGAAGAGTTCGTCACATGAGGACGTCGAGAATAGGTGTGTATCGGGTTGTTAGTAGGTAAAGGAGCGGTTGGTGTATTGAGAGGTGGAGGGTTAGGGTATGATGATGTGTAGGGTTCGGGTGTAATAGTAGGTGTCGGGTCGTGTGACGGTGTGGAAAAAGGGAAAAGTTGTTCATTGAACCGAACGTGACGGGCAATATATATGCGTTCGGTTGTGGGGTCAAAGCATCGATATCCGTGATGGATAGTGTTATAGCCAAGGAAAACACACGAGATGGATCTATAATGCATTTTGTTAGGATTGTATGATCTTAGGTGAGGATAACATTGACAGCCAAAAACGCGAAGAAAAGAGAGGTCGGGTTTGTGTTTGAAGAGGTTTTCAAAAGAAGAGATTGTAGAATTTGATCGCGATGGCATGCGGTTTATTAGGTAGGTGGCGGTTTCAAAGGCAAAGTGCCAAAAACATTGAGGAACATGAGCTTGTGTCATGAGAGTGAGGCCGGTTTCAACAACGTGACGGTGTCGTCGTTCGACAATACCGTTTTGTTCACTGGTGTGGGGGCACGAGAGGCGGTGTATGACACCAATCGAGGAGAAGAAGGTGGATAATCTGCGAAACTCCCCCCCCCCCCCCCCCCAATCGGTTTGGACAGTTTTGAGTTTTGTGGAGAATTGACGTTCAATAGTTTTGGTAAAGGTTTTGAAGACATCAAAGACGTCTGATTTTTGTTTTAGAGGAAACAACCACATAAATTTAGAAAAATGGTCAACACATAAAAGAAAGTAGGAGTGGCCATCAAAGGAAGGGACAGGTGCGGGACCCCAAACATCTGAAAAAACAAGGTCTAAAACACGCGTACTTTTATAAGAAGAAGATGATAAACTAAGTTTGGATGATTTTCCAATAGAACAAGAATTACAACGAAAATTAAAATCTTTATTCGAAATAGGTAAACAATATCTAGAAAGCATAGTTTGGAAAAGTTGTGAGTGAGGGTGTCCAAGACGTTGATGCCATGTCGTTGTGGTTGCACGAGTTGTTGAAAAAGCGACTTTTGGAAGGGCTTCCGGAAGATTGATAGAGTAGAGTCCACCGTCACTGGGACCCGTGAGGAGGTTAGTGTGAGTGGCCGAATCCTTGATAACAAAAAAAGAAGAGTGAAATTCAAAATAAACATGATTATCAAGACAAAATTTTTGTACCGAAAGAAGATGTTTCTTTATGTCGGGAACGTGAAGGATGTTATTAAGGTGAAAGGTTTTGTTTGGGGAGTAAAGTTTTGAGCACCCGATGTGTAAAATAGGGAGAGCCTTACCGTTACCAACATGTAGATTGTCATTGCCATAATAGGACTCGGCGGAATTGAAACCCGTCATATCCGGTGAAACGTGGTGATTTGAGCCAGTATCCGGAAGCCATGAAGTAGAGGCGTGTGACCTGTGATCAGCGTAGTTTGCTTATGGTTGTTGTCTTGCACGTATGGTAGATGGATCACGATTCGGGCATTAGGATGGAACATGGCCGATTCCACACCTATTACAAGAACCATAAACTGTATTTTGGTTAAATGCCCAAGAAAACTGACTATTGTTGTGGTGTCTGCCACCGCGGCCTCGATTTCCACGTCCACCTCGATTACGATAGTTGCCTTGGTTACGGTTATCGGTAGGAGGCCCTGAATTGTTTGTGTAGAACGCTTGTGGAGGCTGGGTAGTTGTTGTATTCAGTGCCGGTTGTAGTTGAAGACCGAGTTGAGACATAAGCTGTTGTAGAGCTTGTATAGTATCGGTTGGAAGAGAGGTTCCACCGGTGGTGGTATTAGCCGTAGACGCCTGAGCCGGAGCCACTTCCGGGGCTGATTTTTGAACCATGAACTCGTGATCAGCGAGCAATGCTGGAAGTTCGGAGAAAACAGTTGTAAATTGTATAGAGAGGAGGCTTTGTTTGACACCGTCGTATTCTTCTCGCAGACCGACGACGACCAGCATTACAATGTCTTTGTCTGACATTGGCTGGCCAATATTGGCAAGAGCAGTAGCATATTCTTGTGCCCTGGTGCGGTATGCAGCAGAGGTTTCATCTCCTTTCATTTGCATTTTTAACAATTGTGTTTTCAAGAGAAATTCTGTTGAAAA
This sequence comes from Calendula officinalis, assembly GCA_963853835.1. Taxonomy (NCBI): domain Eukaryota; kingdom Viridiplantae; phylum Streptophyta; class Magnoliopsida; order Asterales; family Asteraceae; genus Calendula; species Calendula officinalis. Next base: position 43,756,481 of record OY970832.1, on the reverse strand, counting down.
ATGTGTTTGGAGCGTAGGCACGTTCGAGAGTGACCCATAGATCACGAGATGTGGTACCTTGTACATGTTGGAAAGAGGCTTCGGATATGGTGGACATGAGTAACATACGAACATGGGCGTCATTGGAGATCCAGGTTGTATAGTTAGGGTTGTTTGCTGATGTAGACGGGTCACCATCTTTTCTTGCGGATACCGTGATTAACTGTTCTGGACATGGTATTGTGCCATCAACATAACCGAATAAGTTGTTGGTAATGAGGAACGGCTGAATCATGGCTTTCCAATACCCATAATTTGTGGGTGAAAGGGTAAAACCGTATTTGTGACTGTGTGGGTTGTCTTTTCGGTGGTTGTGAAAGCTTCGATAGGGGCAGCCATGTGTTAGTGATTTACGGTTTAATCAAGTAAAACGCAGCGGAAAATAATAAATAAATCACTAATAACGGATCTACATATTGACAAGATAATTAAGCATAAAAGATAAAGAGTTTAGTATGAAGATCATACCCTTGAAGCCTTTGATTACACCAACGAATAAGGATCAATAACTCCAAGAATTCAATGTAGAACTCCTCTAATGGTATCCACACTACACCATATCAAAAACACCAATTGGGATTCTAGTCCCTTGCTCAAGAATCAAAAACTAAAACCCACAAAACCAAAACACCTCCGTGCGAAAAATCTTCAAGCAAAAATTGGTTTTCTCTTATGGTTTTATGCGTGATTTTTCTCTATTGAGAAAGAAAGGAATCTCACCCACACATCCACTAAAAATCTTTTTGGTTTCTTTTTATGAGGTACGGCCGAAGTGGGGCAAGGAGGAAGGGGATTAGGGTTAATCTTTTTTGATCCCTAAGCTAAGTATATATTCCCTAATTACAAATTAGAAGATATGACACTTAGCCCCTTGTACTTTTGATTCTTTAGATTACTCACTAATATGTTTTAACTTAACAATTAACTAAAACATAGCTAGTCAAGTAACTATACTTTATATAAATAATATAATTACCCTAATTATATTATATATATTAAATGGTGTTTGGTGTATAAGTGTGTGACCCTTTAGGCTCACATGCGTCTAGCCATATAACTATATGTCATGTACGTGAAACATATTCCAACGCCATGGTGACGGCTGTTTAGGGTTGAGCGTTTAAACGCCATGGTGCGTCTAGCCATATAACTATATGTCATTTGTTCACAAATTTAAATAAGTTTATAAAGCATATTTTTTCTATAAAATATAATATACATGTATAAACTCTAATTTTTATAATTCAAATCAAGTAAATCATAATACTTTGGTATAGTTAAAATAATAATTTAGAAAGTAAAGCAAAACATTTTAATAATAATAATGTGTCCCTAAAAAATGATGGAAAATATTAATATACACTATCATACTAATAAACATGATATTTTCAAAACTTTTGATATTATTGTTTTTGTAGTTACTAATATGTGATTCTCCATAGTTATTTTTTTCTTTTATTCATGAATACAAAATTAAATCTGACATAAAAATACATGTTTAAAAACCCCGTAGCATCGCGCGGGCTTCATATTCTTTGTTCTTGTAAATAGAAGAAATTATCGTTCTGGTGATTCAAGCTCTTATATTATAAAATTGGTATTCAACAAATATATGTTTTCAAGGAACCAACAATCAATTTGAAATATATGTGTTATCTACTAAAGAGACTAAAGTATATAATAATACTGTACAAAACAGGACCAACAAGAATGATAGACCCATTTTTAACGTTTGATCTGTTTAACTTATGTTTATGAGTTTTTGTTCGTTGTGCTAATTGTCTTCTATGCTCTTCTAGAAAAAAAATATATGTAACCACACATTTGTTAACCGCAAAATATAATTTCAGGGTACACGCCACCGCATTGTACGGGTACTCTGGCAGTCATTAATAAATGAGTAAATTAATCGTCTTCATGGTATATACCAAATTTTACCAAACGTCATTTTATTTCAAAATTTTCAATGGTAGTCACTATTTAAGAAAAGTTTTGAACGTGTGGTCCTTTTGACTAACGATTATTAAGTTTTTCTCGTTAAATCCCCCATGTGTATTGCACATGAAGGTATTTTAATCTTTTCATAACTGTTTTTATACGAAAAACTAAAAAAAAAAGTGTGTACAGCTATCCATGTGTGATAACCCTAGAAATCATGTATGTGACCCAATACCATCTTAACTAAACCTTTAATATAGATTTATAATAACCATTTTATGTGCATTTAACTCTAGCAATCTCATTTAAGTCATACTTCACTAGTACATCATATTGGTCGTACACCTGTAATTGATCATAGTTAGAGCCTGATATTTATATTTTTAGTAATGATCGATTCCATGTGTGTGAGAACCCTAGAAATCATGTGTATCACCTCAATTTTTAAGACATCATTTAAATCATAATTTTAAATAAAAATATTACAAAGTTCAATATCCCAAAATACGGTTTAACAAAAACCATTAAAAGTTTATAAGAGTTTAAAATCGGTTGTTACAAGACAATATCACAACCATAGGATAACGAGATCTACCTACGAGCTCCCGAGCTAATCGACACTAGGCCACTTCTATTGCGACCTTCTAATCCTTCGATCCTGAACCTGACTACAGAGCCACAAAAACAAAGTAGTACGTGAGACAAAATTGTCTCGTGAGATACATGAGTTTTCGACCCATTCTCAATAAAATTTATAAACATTATAAATACTTATGATTATTCTTTCTATTAAATTCGTATATCAAACTGATCCTTAACTCGTAAAATTAATATGTTTACCATAAGCCCATTCATCACATAATCACAAATATGTAAGCTATCTCCAAGCTTACTCTTTCTTTATCACTTACGCGACGGACCTCTCCGAATCAAACTCTCCCGATATGGGATGTCATAGGTAAACTATCAAGGTAATTGGGAAGCCCCCATCTTACCAAGATTCATAAGCTCTCCCCATTTCCGGGTCGTCATGCTCACACAACACTGGGTGTCGTAAACTTGAAATTCTACTCTTTGCGCAGGGAAATACCACCCCAAGTAGACGTCTCATGCTCCCCCATATCTGGGCGGTCTTATTCCGGATATCTTATTCATCACATAAGAGCCTCATCTTCATTCATCTTCATTCATCTTTAATTAGAATACACATATTCTAATTATCTCATCATTATCATTACTTAATCATTTCCAATATTGACTTTACCAAGTCCTTTATTAAATAATACATGTCTATTATTTATCAAAAATCATATTACTTTAACTTTTCTTTGACTAGAATACATATCTATTACTAGTTACTTTATTCTTGTTCTCTTAGCAATTCAATCACTACTCATATTAGTATAATTTTACTAATAAATACTTGTTACTTGAAAATCATCATCACTAGATTTATTAATGCATTTACTAATAAAACTTCATATCATATACTTTCAATCATTAACTTTATTAATACTTCTTATTAATAAAACCTCATTAACAATTTATATAATCATACTTACTTATCAAAATAGTCAATTATATAGACTATAACTTAATAGCGTATTAAACACATTTCCTTATGTTTCTAATCTCTATCTTTATAAAGATATTTATAAAGACTCTATAAACATCATTTTATTTCAAAATCCTTTTACTATGTACCCAGTTAAAAAGTCACATTTACTCACCTTAGCCAAGCTTGATCCAGTATGTGTCCCTTGAACACAATTCTTGCTTCCCAAGACGTGAAAGCCTCAAATCCTTCCACCAAAGCCCTAATATATAAATCATCACAATATTTAACATCAAACACCATCATTAACTACATCTCTTACCACCAGTTAGCTACTAGTACAATTTTCCCCAATTATTAGTAATATTTAAAACCCTAGGTTTTCATAAAACCCAAAACCACCATGGATCCAAGTCACAATCCAAATTTCTATGGTAAACTACTATAGATCTAAGTTATCTAGCTTTATTTTACCATTTGAAGTAGTTCATCAAGCTAGGGTTAACATTCATTCAACCAAATTCCCCAAATCTTGCATCTAAAGCTTGAGGGTGAAGAGATTTACCTTTTATCTTCAACAAGGAAGCAAAATCGCCAGATTTGGAGTGACAAATCAGCTCCAAACACCCTTTTCCACTCAAAAAATATAAAAGCACTTAGTGAGAGAGAGAGCTAGGGTTTGAAATGAGGGCAAATGACCAAAATCCCGATTTTATCATGTTTCTGTAGCTCCTCACGCCCAAGACCTCGATCCCGTGTCACTTCGCGTCGTGAGCCAAAATCCCGATTTTATCATGTTTCTGTAGCTCTCCAGAAGTTGCTGTTTGGTCTGTTTCCTTACTCGCGCCCACCTCGCGCCCACTTCGTGACGCTAGGGCTGTTCAGGTCAGGTTTTTGCTCTTTAAACTTGTTTCCAACCAAGTCTTGACCCATTTTTGATTATATCAAGTCCCAAACCATTAAACACTCGATACAACACAACGGTAGACGAAAACTAACATAAATAACATAATTCGTATAAACTTCCGAATTAAATATACGAAATTACAAACGTAAAATTACGGTCGTTACAACTATCTACCCCTTAAGAGGATTTCGTCCTTGGAATCACTCAAGAACTTCCAATCCGCATTCAACCGAGCATTTCATTTCCATTCCCTTGTATTTATTACAACCGAACCTTTCAAATCATGAACCAATAACAATTATACAATCCAAAGACTACTTAACCGCGTTATGCCCAAACGGGTCAAAAATCAATCTTAAGTCCTTAATACCCAAACGGGTCAAAAATCGCACCCTTCGACTATAACTCTTCCCATAAATCAATTAGCCTTCTCATAATCATCTAAACGATACATTAAGCTCTTATCATCGTCTAACCATTCAAACGAAAGTCAACACCCAATTTTGACCAAAGTCAACAACCCCTAAGTTGACCACACTTGACTTATGCATAAAGTCAAACTTACTTTGCAAAATTTACATACTCCTTACTAGCGAGGCATCACTTCTAAAACTTTTCATTCCCGATTCCAATATATATTTCCTTTCTCAGTTGTTCCCTTTTTCCTCGATTTCAATTTCCAAAACCGATTAACAATTTCCATCAAAAGCAATACCAATCTCTATTGCTTTTTAACTTCCATTCAAATACTTATACCATTTACAATTTCTTCTAAACGTCCTCATACCATACTTGTAATTCCAATTACCGGCTTTAGAGCCTCCATCACATCAAATTGTGGCCTAACCACTTATCATACGATTTTCTCCACTCATCGGTTACCATTAAACTTTGCTTCCTATAAGCATCTCTTTTCATAATTTATATATTGTAGGCATCTCCTACACATACCTATACTTAAACACGACATGTGTTTTCAACCCAAGTTCTCATTTACCCTCTAATTATATCAATAATTAACCATACGGTTCTACATGCGTCAGATATAAACATCATAATACTGACACATCGTATAATACTTTAACTATCACATCGAGATGATCGGAAAGCCTCCAATCCATCAAGATCCAAACTGTCACAATGATCGGAAAGCCTCCAATCCAAAGTGACTCATCAAATCTCGTTAACCGGAATGCGTCCGATCTAATGAGATCCATACAATACCGTTCTATCTTGCATACAATTCATGTATGCATCATTCACTTAGCATCATGCTATCATTTTCTTTCATAAATAATCATATTCTTTATTTGACTTAAAATTTTCCATGTTTCACATAACATTATTTTCCTAAAATCATATGCCTTTCGAAGGCCATTATTTCCACTTTTACACTATACCACACGGTATACACATATTCACTTCTAGTGCTATCCACTAACCAAATTATTATCAATCGACCTTTGCTAAAATGTTTTCTCAACATTAAAATTTTCCAAGCTTTCCTTCGCCACCGAGGTAAACACTAATACTTTCAATTATCCATACTTTACCGATTCACCCGGTCTTCTTGAGTCAACCAATTGACACTGATCTATAACTGAAACATAAACTATCATACCTTTTCTATAAACTTTTACTAATAACAAACTATTCACCTTGACATCGCATACATCAACCCTGACATAAACATTTGCATTACTTATCCGGATTCCCACCGAACACTAGAGTTCCATCTTCAAAATCACTATTTCTATAGCTTTCCATTCACACCTTACAATTCTTACTGAAAGTTAGCACTACATTGAACTACTATCCTTTCCTCGAACACAATTACTATTTTCATGATTTGCCTTCCGATAATCTATGATGACATAATCCTTTCTACCTTACTTCCCGCGACATACCGGTCGCCGACCCATTCAGATATACACATATAATAAATCGGGGAGATTATCTCCCACACTCATTTTCACATTTTACGATCCATTAATAATTTATTCTCACACACAGATCATATAAGCACCAAATTGTGCAACATATAAGCACACGAATCTTAATCATATATCATCAATTTCATAAATGAATTATCTGAAGCGGCTCCATAAGTTTCCTTTACCTGATTCCTGTTGGCGGTTGATGCTGACGTGTCGGTTCTTTTACTCGGGCACGCACTACTATAGTGTCCCACCCCGTGATACATGTAGCATTCCACTTCGTCGAGGTTCCTCACTTTACAATCTTTTTCTTGGTGCCCTACTCGTCCACACTTGAAGCATATAGCCGTATTTGCTTTGCATTCTCCATGGTGATTCCTTCCACAACTTTGACAACTTCCAACACTACCTTTCTTTGACGAACTCGATCCCAATCTTTCTTTCTTTGCTGATCCCAAGCTACTATCGAGCTTCTTCTTTTCCCCTCCTGATGCCGACTCTTGTGCCTTTCGACGAAACACCCTTTTAACGCCTCGAGCAGTATAAATGGCCTCATCTAACGTGGCTGCTCGTATGACTTCCAATTCAAACTCTGATGGTAGCCCATTTGCATACCGAACCACTTTCGAACGTTCAGTCGGATAAGCCTTGGTTACAAATGGAAGTAATCCCGTAAACTTTTTGGTGTATTCTTCCACCGACAAATTTCCCTTCTTTATGAACATGAACTCTTCTTGCAACTCTTCTAGATCTCTCTCGGGACAAAACTTTTCCTTTAACCTGCTCGTGAACTCCTTCCACGACATCTTGTACAACACTTTCCTACCCAAAGTCTCATACATGGTATCCCACCATATAAATGCTTCATTCTTTAACTATCGGGATGCATAAGTGACCATGTCTTTCTTCAAACACTTGCTACTTTCTAGCACTTTCTCAGTTTCCTGAATCCAACGCATCGTAACCTTCGGTTCCGAACTTTCATAAGACGCACCGGGGTTGCACGTCATTAATGTCTTGTATGTGCATCCTTCCCTTTCCTCCGACCCCGAATCATCACTCTCTTCGGTCGATGGCTTCTCAGTACGGGTCCTGCTACCCGAAGACTTACTTCCACAAGAGATTTAGAATCATCCCGTCTATCCTCATTCAACCGGTTATCAATAATCCGATTCATATCCCCATTCACCTCATCCCTCATCTGATTAAACAGATTTTTGATTGCTTCCATAGTTACCGGATTTTGGTTTGCATCAAAACCGAAACCCTCTCTATTATAATCGGGATGAGTCGGGATTCGATTTGAATCCGCTTCATGATCTAGTGGAGCTTCTCCACCTCTTGGGTTCACCATTTGCTATATCAATATATTAAACCATTAGAACTCAAACGATTGACCCAATAGTCAATCATAACCCATATAGCCTAGAACAAACTTTTTTTCCTTTTAGGGATCAACCCTATATACTCATACTTTACGGTCTCAAAAGACTAATCATGGACATCATATGGAAACATATGGTCCTACTAGCATAGCTTAAGACTAGGGAGCTCAAACCTACCTAATTCACTTAAACTATAGCTCTGATACCAAGTTGTAACACCTCAATTTTTAAGACATCCTTTAAATCATATTTTTAAATAAAAATATTACAAAGTCCAATATCCCAAAATACGGTTTAACAAAGACCATTAAAAGTTTATCAGAGTTTAAAACCGGTGTTACAAGACAATATCACAACCATAGGATAACGGGATCTACATACGAGCTCCCGAGCTAATCGACACTAGGCCACTTCTATCTGATAGATTTATGTACACAGTTAGTCAGCCTATGATGTCACATACATGTCTATAGGACACTCAAGGGTCACATCGGTGAGTGCATGTAATACGCGAAAGATATGTAATGATACTTGGAAGAGGAATGATTCATGATAGTCATTTATGAATCAGTTAAGTATTAAGTTAAGTTCGACTTATTACTAGATTAGTTTATCTAACTAATTAATACAAGTATTTGAACATTTACTAGTTGAGTAAATATACAATGTGTTAATTATAGATTATACATAATATGATTTAAGGTAATTAAATCATATGGTGTTGGACAATATTATTGTCTAAATTTTATAAGGTTTATTATATAATTAATTATTAAAAGTATAAATACAAAGTATATATATTTCGTGAATATAATATACGGAATATATTAGTGTATTAAATACTAGACATTTAATAATTAAGTGCAACAATAATAACTAGATAAACTATAAGGGTTGGAAGTGTAAAAGGAAAAGTTTAATTAAGAAACGTTTCTTAATTAAATTAGAAGAACTTAAGTGAAAGATCTTCCATTATAAATAGAAGATCTAGGCTTCACTTTATTCCTCTCATTCCAATACCCTAGCCACGAAAATTATACCCCCTCCACACCCCCTATTCGGCCGAAACATGCAAGAGGGAAGAACACAAGTCTTGTATTCTTCGTGTTCATCGTGTTCTTCGAGTTACGTAAAGTTATTTATAAAGTTATAAGTAATTATAACTAGTTATTTATACAAGTATATTACGAGTTACGTAAAATACTAGATTAATGATCAAGGGTAAAATAACATAGGAAATTTTAGAACCTATATTTAACTAGTCTAAGTTAAATATAAGAATGGTTTAAAACAAACTAAGATTATTATATATAGCTTATCTATATAATAAGTTTATTAGTGTTCACCAAGTACAAACTAGTGATTGTGTTTACTCAAGTTCCATCATGGTTGTTGGAATTAGTGGGAGATACACAAGAAAGTCATAAAGAATTAAAATCTCTAGGACAAAATTTGTAAATGTGTCCCTAGGACATATTTTGGAGAATCTAATAAGTAAATGTTTAATTTTATTATTAAACATAGAAAAACTAGTTATGTTAAATTAGAGTTATGACTTGTGTTTGTAAGTCATAAAGAATTAAAATCTCTATTTTAAAGTTTAACATAGGGTTTGAAGTTTTTCAAGTAAATAAAACAAGTACGTTTTATTAAGATAAGGTTTTTCACAAAACCTAGTAATATCTTTTGTACACCTCGTCTTTAGGTATACAAAGTAAAATCAAACAAATTTAAAACTTAAAGTTTTAAAAGATATTTAGAAATGCGTCTTGTGGAATTCTTGAATAACACAAGTCGCACATTTTAAAAAGATTAAAATTGGAATAAGGTTTAAGTTTAGTTTAAGACTTAAACAAATCCAAGAAAATCTTAGATCGAAGTACTATCCACCTAATGGAACACCTCACTTGTTCAACGATATTCATATTGTAAGGAGAAAGAACCTTAGATATGGATTCAAATCATTGCAAGTGTTAGGGTGCGTAAGGTTCTGTGATAATCGAGAGTCCCGGCGCAGAACATCGCACTGTCTTAGATGGTCTGATCTACTTTGGTGATAATCGGGAGTCCCGGCCCAAAAAGTACTTGAGTAGAATAAACATACTAGACTTTATTACAAACTTAGAAATGTGCAATTAAATTGTACAAAGTTGTAGTAAGTTAAAAGTCTATAGATTCTACGACCCCTAGGAATCATGTAAAGTCTTGATACGATTGGTAAGGATGTTACCTACCAGAAATAGCATGTCCCGTCGGGAAGTGCCCAAACCTTGCGGCGAGAATGTGATATATGGATCATAGACCTAAAATATTAATTATGGGTTTATAATATATTTTAGAGATGTTTGTTGATGATTACTTATTAAACTGGGTTTGATTTGTAGACGGCAGCAGCAACCAAAACGACACGTACCAATAATCGCTCACTACGCTTGTTTCTAGAAAAGGACAAATTGACTGGGTCAAAGTTTCTCAATTGGAAGTGTGATCTTCGGATTATGCTTAGGCATGAGAGAAAAGGAAATGTCCTAGAAAGAGCAGTGTTCGACTCTTGCAAGATGGTTAAGGGATCATCAGTGAGTGCTCACGTCATGAAAATGAAAAGAGCACATGGATCATGTTGAATGACTAGGACACCCAGTACCGTTGCAGTTAGCAACAGTAATGATACTCAAGTCGTTGTTAGATGACTATAAGTCTTATGTAGTCAACTACAACATGCATAACATGGAGCAATCCATTGTTGAGCTACATTTCGTGCTCAAGACTACTGAGTTGATTTAGGGACCAAGTTTAAGAATGGTCTCGCAGTAACCGATGATGGTAGTGATCAGAGAAAGAGGCGCAGTGGAAAGGGAAAGGATAAAACCGATCCCAGCCACGGCGTGCCTAAAGGGTAATGGAGTCAAACAAAAGGTCTAGAAGGTAAAGCCAAGCAACGCAAGGACCGAGAAACGGTTTCTTGGTAGTGGCGAGGGTCAAAGGGTAGGAGGCCATGCTTGCTACTCAGTTGACTTGACCAACTTCTAGATACTCCTTTTCCTACTTGTAAAAGTTATTACGAGTACCTCAACTTTAGCAATCGTTTATTGCATGAGATGATGAAAAGTGAGATGGACTAATATGAGATAATGATCCCACAAGCAACACGTTTTAATTCAGTATTTTTCGTATGGATTCAGTAAAACAATTTTTGTTTTTAAGTTGTTTTCAACAAAATTACATTTTCTATTTTTATGATAAATTTGGTATTTTAAGTTTATCGTTGAATCCATGGTTGAATTATATTGTGTGTGCATGTGTGTTGATTATACTAGTCAAGTTTTATGACTAGATTATAAAGTCAAGTATTGACTTAATAATGATCTCATTGTTTATATTTGTTTGATTGTTGTGTGAATATCTTAGAAGCTCAAATTACTTAGATGCTAGTAATTAGAAAGTTTTTCTAATGAAAGTATTTAAGAGTTTTTATGGAAAGCATAAAGTTCAAGGTACATTGAACTTATTTAAAACATCTTAAGTAATGCTTACTTATGATAGTAAGTTTTAAAGTATTAGTGTTAATATAGTATGATTATATTGGATATAATCAAGATAGACTTTAAAAAGTATTATTACAAGTCTTTCATACTTGTGATAAAGAAATTTAATGAAGTCATAATTCCCTAATAGGAATAATTGGATATTCGTATAATCCAAGGAAAATGAATTAGACATTAAATGAACTCTTAAAAGGGACAAACTATATTAAAGAATTTAAGAATTAAAAGGTATTATTGCAAGTCTTTTATACTTGTAATAAATACAACATTTGATCAAGTCATAATTCCCTAATAGGAATAATGGATATTTGAGAAATCCAAAAAATGACTTTGGCATTAAATGAGATTCTTAAAAGATACTAATACACTTAAGAATTGGAAGTATCGTTTCAAGTGTCTTATACTTGTTAGATACAGTAATCAATGAAAGTCATGATTCCCTTCAAAGGAATGTTGGATATTCGTAAATCCAAAGGATGACTTTGATAATTGATTAATTCTTAAAGGGTTAAACTATAAGTTTTGACTAGGTCAAAAGTAGTAGTTTAAGTGATGCTTATTTCCATAAAATTTAGTGGGAGCTATGACTAACATATTCATTAGAGGTACTAATGAATATAGTAAGTTAGTTAGGATATTAACAACAAGGTTTTACCAAGTCGTTAGCGAAAGAGTTAAGAGAAATGATAAATGATCGTTGATTAGATTATTGCAAGCCTAATAGCGTGGTCACAAGTCTTGTGATTAATTATTGCAAATCTAATAGGATATTCACACTCCAGTGAATAAGTTAATCATTTAAGGAATTTTCTTTAACTAGTAATGATATATCTACAAACCAGGTGACTAAAGGAGGCTTTAGTTACAAGGAGAATTTTATGAATTCAACAAACTAAGGAGTTACTTTCCAATCCTCCTATGTTTACCGAATTGCATAAAAGGCAAGACTAGAATATGTTCTAGAATGTTGCAAGAACAAAATCTACAAAAGGCGAAAGAAATAGTATTTTTCAAATACTTATCTTATGTCTTTAGTTTAATAGAAATGACTAGTTTAGTGATAAAGTTACAATTAAGGTTGTAAAAGTCATTAAGTAATCAACACGAACACAAAGGATAAGTAATGATCCAGTAATAATCCAGTATCTTGGTCCAGTTAGGAATGATACATGAATTAGTATCATTGTTATTCAGACTTTGTATGTTTTAAGAATATCCATGAATGAAGGTTATTTTATTCAGAAGGTATAAATCCGTAACTACTCGTCTTGGTGGGAACCTTGATGGGACGTTAACGTCATCACGGTATTTGGTGGTAGATTCGAAGTTCTTCGAATATAGCTACACAAGTTTTTATGTAAACCAAATATTGGTGATATTCTGTTGGAGCTCGACGAATATTGGATCGACCACCGTGATAATACTTCGTGTTTGAAAAATTCAAAAGTATTATTCACTAGGATTGTCCTTAAGCCTGAGGTATTTGGTTTGGGATACAATGACTAATGTACTTTGGTTCGTCTTAGACAAATCTAAAATATGATTGTCATACGAGGATTTACTGGGTACAGAGAAAGTTGTATTTTGAATCGAAATATAACAAGATGGTAATTGCACCTCCTTTTTAGGGGAGATATTTATGGGTCCCTTGACATGATGATAAACTGAAAATGCACGGCCGTGCTCAATGAACTGATCTGTTCTTTGTCGTTATCACACAGTTTTAAATCAAGAGGTCAAGAAATGATTTCGAGTACAGGAGTTGATAATTTCTACCATGCTCATATTCGTTATCACAAATATCGTGCTACAAGGGATAAACCGAACACGTTACCCAAGAAGTAAAGATGGAGTGTTCTTTACTAGACGACGCTATTAATATGTTTTTCTAAACAATACCTGGGTATAAGAGTTTCTATGGGTTGGTTATCCTTTATTGCCTGCTAGAGGGCCGCTGCAGGACTAGTGTCATCAAGCTAAGGTTACGAACTTGCACAAGTGGGAGTCTGATGGATTTATGTGCACAGTTAGTCAACCTATGATGTCACGTCCATGTCTATAGGACACTCAAGGGTCACATCGGTGAGTGCATGTAATACGAGAAAGATATGTAATGATACTTGGAAGAGGAATGATTCATGATAGTCATTTATGAATCAGTTAAGTATTAAGTTAAATTCGACTTATTACTAGATTAGTTTATCTAACTAATTAATACAAGTATTTGAACATTTACTAGTTGAGTAAATATACAATGTGTTAATTATAGATTATCCATAATATGATTTAAAGTAATTAAATCATATGGTGTTGGATAATATCATTGTCTAAATTATATAAGTTTTATTATATAATTAATTATTAAAAGTATAAATACAAAGTATATATATTTCGTGAATATAATATACGGAATATATTAGTGTATTAAATACCAGACATTTAATAATTAAATGCAACAATAATAACTAGATAAACTATAAGGGTTGGAAGTGTAAAAGGAAAAGTTTAATTAAGAAACGTTTCTTAATTAAATTAGAAAGACTTAAGTGAAAGATCTTCCATTATAAATAGAAGATCTAGGCTTCACATTATTCCTCCCATTCCAATACCCTAGCCATGAAAATTATACCCCCTCCACACCCACTATTCGGCCGAAACATGCAAGAGGGAAGAACACAAGTCTTGTGTTCTTCGTGTTCTTTGAGTTTGTCGAATAAATTTCATTACAAGAGTTTATCTAGAGGGCTTCTCGTTGTGTTTATCACTGGTGGATCTATCTTGAGCAATCTAAGGTATGAATTGGAAAAACCCTTTTTCCCTTCTTTCCCCTTGGACAAAATCGAACCAAGAACCCTAGGGTTCTTGGTTGGTCGTCGGATACCACAAGGATGTGTGTGTGTGTTCGAGTTTTTCGTACAAGGCTTCTTTTTTGTTAATCTAGTCTAGATTTCCAACATCCCATAATCCTTTAGGGTTTAAGGATTAAGTTTAATCACAGTTCCGCTTTTAGGGATTAAACTAGCTAGTTGGTTTAACCGGCAAAAACAAGTTCATGTTCTTGACAATATGGTTCGAACCAAGCATACTAGGAGGTTGACCCAAGTGGTCAATATGTTACAATGAAACCCTACACTATCGCGACCATCTAATCCTTCGATCCTGAACCTGACTACATAGCCACACAAAAAAAGTACTACATGAGACAAAATAGTCTCGTGAGATACATGGGTTTTCGACCCATTCTCAATAAAATTTATAAACATTATAAATACTTATCATTATTCTTTCTATTAAATTCGTATATCAAACTGATCCTTTACTCTTAAAATTAATAATCTTACTATAAGCTCATTCATCACATAATCACAAATATGTAAGCTATCTCCAAGCTTACTCATTCTTTATCACTTACATGACGGAGCTCTCCGAAGCAAACTGTCCCGATATGGGATGTCATAGGTAAACTATCAAGGTAATTGGGAAGCCCCCATCTTACCAAGATTCATAAGCTCTCCCCGTTCCCGGGTCGTCATGCACACCCAACATTGGGTGTCGTAAACTTGACATTCAACTCTTTGCGCAGGGAGGTACCACCCTAAGTAGACGTCTCATGCTCCCCCATTTCTGGGTGTTCTTATTCCGGATATCTTATTCATCACATAAGTGCCTCATCTCCATTCATCAAATTCATCTTTAATTAGAATACACATATTCTAATTATCTCATCATTCTCATTACTTAATCATTTCCAATATTGAATTTACCAAGTCCATTATTAAATAATACATGTGTATTATTTATCAAAAATGATATTACTTTAACTTTTCTTTGACTAGAATACATATCTATTACTAGTCACTTTATGCTTGTTCTCTTAGCAGTTCAATCACTACTCATAATAGTATAATTTTACTAATAAATACTTGTTACTTGAAAATCATCATCACTAGATTTATTAATGCATTTACTAATAAAACTCCATATCATATACTTTCAATCATTAACTTTATTAATTCTTCTTATTAATAAAAACTCATTAACAATGTATATAATCATACTTACTTATCAAAATAGTCAATTATATAGACTATAACTTAATAGCATATTAAACATACTTTTCTTATCTTTCTAATCTCTATCTTTACAAAAATATTTATAAAGACTCCATAAACATCATTTTATTTCAAAATCCTTTTACTATGTACCCAGTTAAAAAGTCACATGTACTCACCTTAGCCAAGCTTGATCCAATATGTGTCCCTTGAACACAATTCTTGCTTCCCAAGACTTGAAAGCCTCAAATCCTTCCACCAAAGCCCTAATATATAAAGCATCACAAGATTTAACATCAAACACCATCATTAACTACATCTCTTACCACTAGTTAGCTACTACTACCATTTTCCCCAATTTTTGGTGATATTCAAAACCCTAGGTTTTCATAAAACCCAAAACCACCATGGATCCAAGTCACAATCCGATTTCTATGGTAAACTACTATACGTCTAAGTTATCTAGCTTTATTTTACAATTTGAAGTAGTTCATCAAGCTAGGGTTAACATGCATTCATTCAACAAAATTCCCCAAATCTTACGTCTAAAGCTTGAGGGAGTAGAGATTTACCTTTTATCTTCAACAAGGAAGCAAAATCACCAGATTTGGAGTGAAAAATCAGCTCCAAACACCATTTTCCACTCAAAATATGTATAAGCATTTAGTGAGAGAGAGTTAGGGTTTGAAATGACGGCAAATGACCAAAATCCCGATTTTATCATGTTTTTGCCGCTCCTCGCGCCCAAGACCTCGATCCCGCGTCACTTCGCGTCGCGCTCTCTGTTTGGTCTGTTTCCTTACTCGCGCCCACCTCGCGCCAACTTCGCGACGCGAGGGCTGATAAGGTCAGGTTTTTGCTCTTTAAACTTGTTTCCAACCAAATCTTTACCCATTTTTGATTATATCAAGTCCCAAACCATTAAACACTCGATACAACACAACGGTAGACGAAAACTAACATAAATAACATAATTCGTTTAAATTCCGAATTAAATATTCGAAATTACAAACGTAAAATTACGGTCGTTACATCAAGTATGTGACCCGACCCCCATGTTAACTATACCTTTAATATAGATTTATATTAACCATTTTATGTGCATTTAACTCTAGCACTTCACTAGTACACCATACTAGTTGTACACTTGTAATTGATCATATGGTAATGATCGAGTCCGTGTATGTAGGATTTATTCTAGCAAGTTTGTTATTCGATGTAATCTTATGTAATCGAGTCTTGGAATAAACTATGTCATTTATAGGCTTCAAAGACTATTATAAATAATTCCTTATGAACATTGTAAAAATTCTTTTCTTAATTAATATACGGTGAAGCTTTTGTGTTGAATCATTGTGTTCTTATTATTCATACATTATTCAATTGTTCATCACTAGAATTCTTAACAACATAAGTGTTAATCCGTCGTAATTTCTATTGTTGGTAGATCTCTTGTTTATTAACTTATTGTTTGAAGTTAATCGATCCTAACAAAATGGTATCAACATCCTGATAACAACACCAAACTAGACTAACTAATCTATTATAGTTGTGAATGATGGACACTACCCCATTATTGGGGAGCGGTGTATCACTCCATTAGAAACAAAGGGGGAGTAGCTGGGTATAAGAGAAAATGATTAAAATTGGCTTCCATTTATAGTGTAGAAAACTATCTGGAATGCGTGTGTTTGGCGAAACAGAATGAAACCAGAATTAACAAACAAAAAAAAAAAACACAAAACCAACTAAAATCTAAAATCAATACATCATATACCACTACTACAGAAACGATTTGTTGTTGCGGGGAAAGGAACGCACTAACAAACTACGCACTATCAAACAACACAAACCGCAACAAAAGAGAAACCGCAATATCAAACACAGAGACCGCAACAAGAAAGAAACCGCAATATTAAAGCCAACACCGCAACAAAAGAGAGACCGCCGTATTAAATCCAGCACCGCAACAAAAGAGAAACCGCAATATCAAAGGCTGAGACCGCAATAAGACAGAAACCGCAACATTAAAGCAAAAACGCGCTATTAGTTTTTCGCACACTACACATACCCGCAATATTAGTTATTCGCACACATGATAAAGTAACCGCAATATTTGTTATTCAAAATAAACAAAAAAAAATCATTCCACAATATATATATATATATATATATATATATATATATATATATATATATATATATATATATATATATATATATATATATATATTATATTCTATATTTAAAGATAGCACCCAAAAACATATATACAACCGCACAGTAACTTAATTTACACTTGCTATATGTTCAAGAATTTACACTTGCTAACTTAATATCTAAAGGGTTGTGATCATTGTAATGGACCGTGTTTCATAAATTTACAACTATATGTTCAAGAATTTACACTTGCTAATTAATTGCTAACCTTTAAAAAGTGGCATCACTTTGCTTGCACTCCTTCATCCATTCGAGATACAGTGGCAACAACCTTTCTATGTATTCATGAATCATAGAAGCATCAAAACTCTTATTACTCTTCCACATCTGCTCATGAAAAACAATTAATATCAATAATTTTTACATCTAAATGAGTAATATTTTAAAATTATAACATAAACTTACAGATTGGTTGATGTTAAACTGTATGGTCTGTAAAAATTCTTCAATATGTCGACTAACAATGTAACCACACTCCCAGCTTTGGTCTTGTTTCCAGCACTGTAATATTTCAATATATTGAATATTTTATACATCTTAAATAAATTGGTAAAAAATGGAAATAGAAAACATACAGTTGTGTTTATCCATTTAAATCTACGGGGAAAAATATGATTGATTACTCCTACAAGAGTGTAGTAATTGGCACCAGCTTCGACTTCACGCTTTAAAGAATCAACAATATATGCAATATTCGTTTTAGGACAGAGGATAAAAAGCATCCAGTGTTGCCTGCAAGTAAACACAAGCAATTAATCAAAGTTACTTGCTTGTATGATGATTTAGAACATCCAGTGTTGCATGATTATGGAAAATCGAATATTACTGTTGATAGTATGGTGCAAGAATGTATGACTTGCTTGGATGATGATTTAAAACATCCATGATATGTTGGATGACATGGTTCTTGTTGGTGCGATATTCTGGCTCGGTAATATAGTGTGCATTGAAAAATGCACATCGTGAATTGCTGCCGGCCATTGCATAATAATACCTTAAATATACAACATAAAGTTAATAAATACAATTATACCCAAATATTAAAATATTAAGCTTACATTGACAAACAATGTATCATGCTGCTATCAACCCAATGGAATCGAGCAAATTGTAAAACCTCGGTGGCTGGGATGCCTTCTGAATATATCTCCGGATACATACCCGGAGGGGAAGGAACACTAAGACCATATTTGTTATATTTGAAGAATGCATCAAGTATTGGGAGAAATTGGGGAGCATCGGCCATTACCATCGCATAATGCTCGTCGTACTGAGGATCTAGAGGAACATCCTCGGGTTCAGATTCTGTTTGGGCTTCGGGTTCTGTTTGGGCTTCGGGGATGGTTCGGGCTGGGCTGTCGGGTTGAGGTGTGGTGACGGTTTGGGCTGCGGTGGGTGTTTGGGGTATAGGGTCTGTTCGGGCTGGGCTGTCGGGTTGGGCTTCTGGGACTGTTTGGGCTATGGGGACTGTTTGGGCTGGGATAATGGTTTGTGCTATGGGGGCTGTTTGGGCTGGGTTAATGGGTTGGGTTGCGGTTACGGTTTGGGCTGCGGGGACGGTTTGGGCTGCGGGGAATGTTGGATCCTCCGATTGCAACTACCACAAGTAATCATAAAAACATTAGTATTTAAATATAATGATTAAAATAATGATAATGATAAGACTAACCATTTGTGCATAACTAACAAACTCTTGGTCTAAAGGGAATGTTGAAGTTTCGGGCATTTCTGGTATATAAACATTGTTGGTTGATAAATCAAATGGAGAGGATTCTCTCAAGTCCCTTTCCGGGGAATTGACAAGTCCATCACCGATAAGCTAAAACATCTCTACAACGTTAGATAAAAGCGTTCACAAACAATAAAAATAAACTAAAATATACCTTCACTGCATATCTTGGCCACTGTACTATACAATATGGCAAATTCTCAACCAGTTGAACATCATCTGTTTTTGTAAGAGGATGTACAGGCAAATCCTCCTTTCCTGCCACGATGGAATCCACTTGGACTTTTACACAACCATCGGCAATCTGTTTATGATGTAACAGTTGGAATACCACAGTTGGCCATACTCGTCCATAACCAACTTTGACTAGATGGGCATCCGCCACCCGAACTAGCAACTCACACGGTGACATCACCTGTGAAAACAGATACAATTATAAGGTTGGATAGTATAGGCTGCAAAACTTTTAAATTGTTACCTCAATAGGTGGATAGTGTTCCACCGTTCCACGGGACCCACATGAATCATGGTGGCTTGTGTTGACCGCGGGGGTACTTTGCGGGATCACATTTCTAATCAATCCACCTTTAACCTTTGTGTATCCAATTACCTCGGATACGGTCCGAGATCGTCCCCCGTGCTCGGGTCCTAAGAGAACAATTAAAGGATCCTTCTTATTTTCTGCATAAGTACCATCCGCTATCATCTTTTTCTCTTCCGCGAGCTACAAAAAATATTTGTTTACCAAAAAGATAAAAATATTCAATTAAATAAAACTTAGTTTACCAAAACTTGGAAATTGTCCATCGCTTCGTTAGGAAGTTCAAACTTTCCTTCACTATTCTTAACTGCACAACCCATCAAAAACAACTTAGACCGTTCATTTTGAATCTCCGAAAGAACACTATGGTTTTGTAGAAGTTCAGACCAAACTGCATCCTTTTTATTTTTTTTAAAACGGGTCCACCCGCTTCGGCCTACGCGGACCTTGAATTGTCTGATTTTATTGCTTGCCAATGCTTTCTCCCTTTTTAGCTACACAAATTAACAAGTTGTTAATAATAAAATATTGTACAACACTAAACATATAATATAATTAAGAGATACCATAAATTCTGGGGTGCTTCTTTGTGCCTTAAATGCTTCCCAATCATTCCTTTTAAGAAACTTATACTTCTCACAAGCATCCTTACCTGTAAGGACGAAATTTTTAACAAGCCTAGATTTAAAATTAGTACCCATTTTCACAGCCTTTTTCCTCATTAACTCTTTTGCATCATCGTTCTCGATATTCCACATATTCTACAATTTAGAGTAAATAAATTATAAGCTATCATCACGTCACAAATATTTCATTTTCTAATAAATATATACCTTGGTATCCAGCCATAGTTTTTCATATATGTCTTTGTCCATTTTGCCCATATCAGTTGCTAGCGGGAAACGATGTGCAACCGTCATCCCAAACCATGACGTCAGTTCTTTACTTAGAGGGATATTATTTTCATCAAATTCAGTTTTATATACATCTTCTTTATATTTCTTCCCAAAAGATGCAGGACCACGTTCGCCTCTACGTCTCTTACGCTCTTGATTATCGGCCATTTCTGCAGAATTACGACACAAATGCGTGAACATAATACGTTAACAGAAAAAGATGATTAAGAACGAATGCATAACAAACACGTACAAGAAATCATTAACATAATACTTTAATACCTATCTTGGTAAGGAAAATCGGCGATGTAACGGTAAACTAGGGTTTAGGTCGACGAGATCGAGTGATTAAGGTTTTTGGAAAAGTGATTAAGGATACGACGTGGTGAAAGCAACGTCGGTTACTATCCAAGGTGAAGAAAACGACGATGAATCCAAACTCCGGCGAACTAGTGCAGAGTGATTTTGGTGAAGAAAACGGAGGGTTTGGTCGAAGAAGGTTTTGTGCAAAAGTGATTAAAGGATTCGATGTTTGGATAACTAATGTTTTGGGATTTGAAAATTTTGGAATAAACAATTTCGTTTTAGCGGGTCTTTACTACGTATTAGCGGGTTATTTTATTCTATTTGTTACCGTGGTTATTGTCCATTAGTTATTGCGGTTTGTTTGTTGTTGCGGTTTGGTGGATTAGTTGTTGCGGTTTTGTTGATTTGTTAATGCGGTTTTGAGTTTCATTTTTTTTCGCACACAAGAACGTTGCATAGTAAGAAATTCAAATTAATTATAAATTATAAATTTGAGCAACTTGTAAGTTAATTATAAATTTGCATAGTACTAAAAAACATATATAATACAAATATTAATGTTCAATAATATATAATAGATCGAGTTATTAAATGTATGTTCCTTCTCCGTCAATTCGTACATATGAGCTTCTATTCATGTTTTCAAAATTCCCGGGTTCGATACCGACGGAAAATGGTGGTAAATCATCGAAGTTGTCGTGTTCTTCTTCATCCACAACATTATCAACCCCAAGAATACGTCTTTTACCTTGCAACACAATGTGGTATTTTGCTTTGCTTGGATCTTTGACGAAAAAAATTTGTGATACATGTGTTGCGAGAACGAATGGCTCGGATTTGTAGCCATTAGTTTCAAGATCGACAAGTGTAAAACCATATTCGTCAACTTTAACACCCGTACGGTTATTTACCCACTTACACTTGAACACTGGGATTATGAAATCAGAATACTGCAATTCCCAAATTTCTTCTATCACACCGTAATAAGAATCTTTTGCGATGCTTATCAATGTATCTTGATCACGCCTATCGATTTCGGTTGTTGATGCTATTACTGTAACTCCACTATTTTGCACTGTACTTTTTCTATCTTGATCTTTGGTGTAAAATGTATAACCATTAATATCATATCCTTGGTAAGTTCTTACTCTAGCATCTGGACCTTGTCCCAATTTTTTGACAGTGTCATCAACGTCGTCACTTGTCACCCTCTCTTTCAACCAACTTGCCAAATCCTTGTTTTGGTTGTTTATGTACCACACTTCTTGTTTACCCGGGTTCGTCGACTTTAACATATCCATATGTTCATCAACATATGGAGTGAGGCATGTCATGTGCTTTAAGATTACTAAATGAGCAACTTGTAGTTCTCCGTGCATTGGCACTATTATCTTAAAACCTACTCCTCCCTTTCCTTCAAGTCGACCTGAATGGCGACTTTTAGGAACGCCAACACTTTTGACACCTTCCATATAGCCTAACAAAAACAAAATATATAATTAATTAATTTTTGCTATAGTTGATCATATATATTACATACGTACCTTGGCAGAACTCAATCACCTCTTCAGTAGTATACCCTTCAATAATACTTCCCTCTGGTCGATTACGGTTTCTTACATAACCTTTCAATATTCCCATGTATCTTTCAAAAGGGTACATGTAACGTAGAAATACAGGACCACATGCCTTAATCTCTTGTACGATATGAGATATTAGGTGAACCATTATATCAAAAAATGATGGTGGAAAGTGCATCTCTAGTTCACAAAGGATAACATAAACGTCTTTCTCCCATTTGTCCAAATCTTCGACATCAATAACTTTCGTATGAATATTGTTGAAAAACAAACAAAGCTTTGTGATTGTATGTCGGATATCATCTTGTAAAATTCCACGAATTGCGATTGGAATCATATGTGTCATCAAAACATGACAATCGTGAGACTTCATCCCAAGCAATTTATAATCTTTCATTGATACAAATCTTTGAATGTTTGCTGAATAAGATGACGGAACCTTAATATCGTGCAAACATTGGCATAACTTTTTTTTTCTTCTTTCGTTGTATTATAACATGCGGGTGGAAGATAAGTACGAGTGCCTCGTTGTACGGGAGCAAGATCTTTACGTATTCCCATCTCGACCATGTCATTTCGAACCTTAATACCATCTTTAGTTTTGTACTTAATATCCAATAATAAGCCTATCAAGCTCTCACATACGTTTTTTTCTATGTGCATAACATCAAGACAATGTCTAACATCTAAATGTCTCCAGTAAGGCAATTGAAAAAATATGGACTTCTTTTTCCATATGGCATCATTATCAATACGGAATCTCTTACCCAACACAACATTAATATTTTCAACTCGTGAAAATGTATCAAATCGTTTCTTCACCGTCCTGACCTCGACAGTTCCGTCAAACTCAATCGTCTTCTTCCTAAACGGGTGACTCTTGGTAAGGAATCTTCGATGTCCCATGTATACAGTTTTTTTACAATTTCGTAACCACACTGAGCTTGTCTCATCTTCACAAACAGGACAAGCTTTCTTACCCTTCGTTTTGTACCCTGACAAGTTACCGTATGCTGGAAAGTCATTGATAGTACAAAAAACCATGGCCCGCAATTTAAATTGTTCTTTTCTATAAGCATCGTATACATCTACACCATCACTCCAAAGAGTTTTTAAGTCATCAATCAAAGGGGATAAATAAACATCAATATCATTACCCGGTTGTTTCGGACCTTGAATCAACAAGGACATCATAATGTATTTCCGTTTCATGCATAACCATGGTGGGAGATTGTAAATGCATAAGAGAACTGGCCACGTACTATGACGACTACTCATGTTACCGAAAGGATTTATCCCATCTGAACTAAGCCCAAACCGTATGTTTCTGATCTCCTTCCCAAACTCAACATACCTTTTATCAATGTTTCTCCACTGCGGTGAATCCGCAACATGTCTAATTTTCCCGTCAATCACACGTTCTTCTGAATGCCAACAAAGTAACTTGGCTTCTTTCTCGTTTGAATATAACCTTTTCAGTCTTGGTATAATAGGAAGATACCACAACATTTTAGCCGGTGGTCCATTCTTTGTCACATCATCGACAACTTCATCCGTATCTTTTTTTCGTTTATACCTCGATGCCTTGCAATGAGGACAGTTATGCAAATTTGCGAACTCGTTCCGAAACAACATACAATTATTGGGACATGCATGTATTCTTTCTACTTCCAATCCCATTGGACACATTAATTTTTTTGCTCGATATGTAGAAATTGGTAATCCATTTTCTTCCGGAAGCAACTCATGATGTAAAAGCTCTAATAGGGTTGTGAAACTTGCATCACTCCATCCGTTTTTCATCTTTAAGTTAATTAACTTCAACACAGCATCAAGTTTCATTAATTTAGAACCGTTATATAACGGTGTTTCGGCTTCATCAAATAAGCGATGTAATTCATCTTGTTCACCAACGTCACCACTCATATTAGTATCCAATTCATTAATACTTTCATCGAAACGGTAATTTGAAGTGTATTGATCGTTATCGTGGTATGAGTCATTGTTCAATGTTGTATATGCACTACTACTATTTACATTGATGGAAGATGTGTTACAATTAAGTCGTGATTCTCCATGACTCGACCAACAAGTGTAATTATACATAAAACCATGGCGAAACAAATGGTGCTCTATATCACCGGTGTTTGTGAAACTTTTAGAGTTTTTACAAACGTTGCAAGGACATAAGATCGAAGGACTTGCGTTCTTAACGCGATTCGATTCAGCAAACCGAATAAAATTTCCAACACCGATGACATAATCGGCGGACGAACGTATAGCATGATACATCCAATAATTACGCTCCATCTAAAAATTAATAAATTAAGCGACAATAAAAGTTAATTAATATTATATATTTAAATGGTAATTGAAGGATATATAAGTAAGTCACATATTCAGCCATTTATCAACCTAAAAAAAACGAACACATTATCTTTCTAGCTACAAGATGGTTTTCTGTTCATCATGTGGCAAACAAGCAGTGATTCGCACTTCATGGACAGCCAGAAACCCTGGACGAAGGTTTTATACATGTCCAACAAAGGTAAGGCCTTTAATTTTAGAATTCAACTAATTATTATTAACTATTGTATAATATTCTTTTTTATAGGGTTCTACATGTAGATTTTTTGTGTGGTTTGATCCTGTTATGTGTGAAAGATCCAAACAAATCATTCCAGGATTAATAAACTCGAAGAATAATCTTGAAATGAAGCTGGAGGAACGTGACTTAATGCTAAGGAAAATGAAATTGTATTTGATAGGGATTTGCATAGTTTTCATAGGATATGCAATGTTTGCATAATCTACTGTATTCTCTATTTTATGAATGTAATGTGTCTATTTTGGCAACTAATTGGAAGATGATTATATTTCTAAGTCTACTTCAAAGCATGAATTTAAAAAGAAAAAAAAGAAAACGAAATTACCTTAAAAAGAGTAGCAGAACGAAAACAGGATCTCAACGAAGAAGAAAGACAACTATTTCAAAATATGTCCGTTGGATATTAGATGACAATGAGATTTGTTTTGTTATTGCGGTCAAACCGCAATAACAAAATCGAAAACCGCAATAACAAAGGAAGAAAACCCGCAATAACAAATATATTCTAGCCGTTACAATAAATAACTTGAAACAAGTAAAACTTGTTTAAATATTTTCAGTAATTATTTGCTAAAATTATAAATTAATAAATTAAAATATTTATATTAATCTATTTATATTTTTAAATAATTATTTTGATATTTGACATTATAAATTTGAAGATAAATTAATTATTTTATCGGAGACTTTGAAGATATTGTTAACAAAAAAAACTTTAAGATAATATTAAGAAAAGGGGATGCATTACAAGGGAAATTAAAAAGTCACAATATTTACAACGAAAAAAAAATCAAAACAAAGTTAATTTCATGTAAACTCGGCCTCTGGGCTTCATTTTCTCAAGATCAATGGTGAAAACAACCCATTGGTTCCAATGGATGCCCCAAGCCATCCTCAACTCATCAAAATTCCCATGGATGGTGATCGGGCCATAGGGTCTTTCTTCCCATGGTTTCTTCCGATTACGCAAGAGATCAACCAACACGAACCTTGCACTCTTATCACCCATCTCGAAGACACAACATGTGCCATAGTTGTAGAGTTTGGCATCCTCAACCAGCTGTGCTGGTATAGTCTGAAATTAAGAAATCAACAAAATAAAGATTAATCATAACCAGTAAACAGAAAGAAAAAAATTTGAATGCATACAATTTCCCTCCGTTGAATAATTTGGGAGGACAATTTCACAGCAAAGTAATGGCTGTGATCATCTAGAGGATCCTCCACTTGGCCGTTAATATCGTCGTCGGTAGACGACTCGATATCAATGATCTCTTGAGGAAGATTTTCGTTTTCCATTTCAGATGTTAATAACAAAAAAAAGGTTTTTGATTAATAGTTTTCTTGTAACTGCATTTCAGAATAATATTGGTTAACTATATATATAATAACCAAGGGCGTCGAAATTGAAGAGGGAAAATTGACCGTCATCTAGAATTCAAGCGCGTAGCAACAGTGAAACCGCGGTAACAAATACGGAAAACCGCAATAACAAATACCTAAACCCTAATTAATAATATTTGAATTAATATTTTGGGATTTATATTAATTTAATGCATCGAGTAAATACACATCAAGTTAGATGGAAGTTACAGCTAGTGATGCAGCTACTTTTCTAAACTTATCCTTATAACCGCAATAACAAATATGGAAACCGCAACAACAAATGTTTTTCTTCGATTTTTACCATCAAGTTACAGCTAGTGTTGCAGCTACTTTTCTAAACTTATCCTTTTAACCGCAATAACAAATGGATAAACCGCAACAACAAATGTTTTTCCTCGATTTTTACCACATCATAAGGTAGTGTTGCAGTAGAATCAAATATTTTCTTGAGATTTAAAATATACGTGATGATAGTTTCTTTGAAATTAAAAGACAACTAATTAATTAATATCAGCTCTATATATTGTACCATACGTGATGGATCAAACTTAATTTTTGATATATATGAAGGTTTAATTATTAAGTCATTGCTTACTGGTGCTGCATCATCAAGATTCACATGTTGCAGCAGATTTTGTTCTCAAGCGAATCTTGATGATGCTGCAGCAGGAATCAAAATGACTATTCACTTGTTTGGAGATGCGGTTGTACAGTTGTGATGCGCGCCAATCCCCAATCCCGCCAAAAATTAAGTATATGTATAAGCAGACTTTCATTCATTCCTTTAATTTGTTATATCAAAAAACGTTTCATTTTTAAACATACAAGAACGTTTCAAAGAAAAACTTTTCAAAGTAAGATTAATCGATCTTTTAAGTTTCTAATATGAGTTCTAGCAGTCTGCATATTGGTGATCACGAAGTACAAGTTAATAATTTCTTCATCTTAAAATGGTGTGCGTCCATGACAAGAAAAATTGTATGATTTTTCTTTTTAATTTCTTGCTATTATAATTTGCAGTATAAATTTAATTAATTTTCTTTTCTTTCATCAGACTATTCCAGCAAAATTTGTTAGGGATCACCAACTTTGGAATGAGCCTAAAGATCGTCATTTGTGTGCTTTGTCAAACCTTGAGATGAGTCCCCCATACATGGTTTTCAATTTACAACGCCACGGTGATCGAAGGAGGCCCAATGATCGTTTTATAGACCATATGACTATCAATGGTGATATGGTCGACTTCAAACAGAAGATGGGCATCCGCACGAACCAAAATGTGATGTTCACGCTTGATCTCGAAACAAAAAACAGAGGTGCTGGAGTTATCTTCAACGTTACTCTTCTTTGAATTTTGTGTTTAGGTTTTGGTTGTCCTTGTTTAGGTTTTGATGTTTGTCAATATGAATTCAACATGATATATGTAATGTTATCGTTGTATCTTTAAACTGAAAATTTAGATTGTTATTGCGGGTAATGTATAGCCGCAACAACAAATTGAATTGTTATTGCGGGTTTAAAATGGCCGCAACAACAAATTTTGTAGTTGTTGCGGGTAACATATGGCCGCAACAACAAATGGATTTGTTAATGCGGGTAATATTTGACCGCAACAACAAAAGGATTTGTTACGGCGGGTTTAGCATGGCCGCAACAACAAAATGAATTGTTGTTGCGGTTGTTTCTTATGCGGTGCGAACTGCATTTGTTGTTGCGGTTTTATCATACCACCGCAATATATAAATTTATACGTCCGCAACAACAAATGCGATCTGTAGTAGTGTACAAAAAGTGTTTCACCGCCGTGTATGAATTGCTTAACTCGCAACCCCAAGTCAAACACCCGTTCCAGTAACACATGCATATGCATTACCAAACCTAATATTTCGTTTGATGTTTATGTTCTTAACAATACATGCATGCTCCATTTAAATATCATTTGAATCTTGCATCAGAGTCTTAAGATATCTTAAGGGTGCTCTAGGTCAATGAATTCAATTTGTGAAAGACAATAGATTTACTTTAAAAGCTTATTGTCACGTTGATCGGGGTAAATGCAAAATGAAGATAAAAATATGTTACTACGTATTTGGTTTATTTTTGCAATTCTTAAATATCTTGGGAAAGTAAAAAACAAGCAACCATTTCCATGTCCTCTGCTGAATATAGGAGAATGAGTACAACTTCTTTCGAAATAATCTAGTTAATTAATATTTTAAAAGATCTTAAAATTGATACCAGATTAACTATGAATCTATATTGTGATAACAATTATGCATTTCAAATTGCACCTAATCAAGTGTTCCATGAGAAAACCAAACATTTTCAAGTTAATGTTCATATAGTAAGGGGAAAATGTGTCATCTAGTATAATTATAATAATTAAAACAAAATTTTGAACATCAACCTGCAGACATCTTGATCAAAGTTTTGAGCGTATATCAACACTTCTTTCTATGCAAACGTTTGGGTCTTGCAGATTTGTTTCGACCATAAGTTTGCAAAGGGATGTTATAAAATATGAGTTTGATCATTCAAACTTTGAATTTAAAGGTCTTGTAAATCCTATTATTGTTTTTAGTATGTATTTTCAGGAATCCCCATGTTGTCAAGGCTCAAAAAAGTCATTGTGTGGTCTCATTCTTGTTATTGTTTGTTCTCAAGTATCAACACCAGGAAGAACACAAATCCAAGCATTTGACTCATAAGTCATTTTTCAACATTTTATTCTACATTTTAGCAATTGAAAGAACGTTCATTTTATGTTTTCTTGATGAACTAGTATTTTAATATTTTTTTTAATTACTTTTATATTTACGATGCTCAATCGATAAACACGTTTTTTTCACAATCACCACTCCTAACATCCAAACGGTCAGCAAAATCGGAGAGTTCAACATCTGAATTGTTGGAATTGGTGTCCAACACAACAAATAAACCGGTATTCCGGTTCGTGTATTTTAGAGTCCTATTCGGGTTGCCCTCGAGGAATCAACGAACACGAGAATTAACGAGATATTTAATTAATAGTTTAATTAAATGAGAATTGGGCTTTTAACGGGTTTGACTAGTGAATGGGTTATTAACTAGTTAATTGTTTCGGGCTTGGTAATAATCGGATCAAGCTTAATTAATGGTGGGCTTGGACCAATTAGAGTTTAACTCTAATTGGGTTTCAACTAGTATAAATAAGAGGTCAATGGTATTGACCTAATACACTTATTCACTTATTCCCTCGTGCCCTACAACCTTCGGTCGAGCCCCACCCTAGCCGCCGTCCGACCGCCGCTGCCCCGCCGTCCGACCGCCGTTGCTGTTGCACCTCCGTCGTGTGCCGCCGCCGGTAAACCGAAATAGTTTTCGGTTTGCTTGGTTCTCGTTTTCTCAAGGCGCTTTATACTACCGAGTGGTATATCGTCCTGTTCGTGATGAACCTAGCTTTATACTACGAGTGTAAGTTTCGAATGACACGCGCCCACATTATAGTCTGATTAACGGAACTCGCGTGGTTAACCGGTACGTTAATTATGAGATTATTTTGTAAGTGAAACGATTATCGCGATACCCAAGCGAACTTGAGCCAGGAATCTACGGCATCCCTGTCATATTGATTAGAAAGAGCATTGATTCGAGATTAACATGTCATTCTCCTAAAAGGATGAATCTCAAAGAACTAGCGATTTCATAAGATT
The DNA here is from genome assembly GCA_963853835.1 of Calendula officinalis. Taxonomy (NCBI): domain Eukaryota; kingdom Viridiplantae; phylum Streptophyta; class Magnoliopsida; order Asterales; family Asteraceae; genus Calendula; species Calendula officinalis. Next base: position 43,726,165 of record OY970832.1, on the reverse strand, counting down.
GAAATTGACAATACTTTGCCTACAACATGAAATTATTCAGTGTGAAATACGGCATCCCTCTTCACATCAAATAACTAGTGGTTGTATCCTAGCCTTATAGAATAAAGATTGGGAAATTATTGTGAGGATTATTAATGAATGAACTAACAAAGAAATTATTTCTTTTGTAGATGTCTTCCAACAATAACAACAATAACAACAACAATGTCTCACTTCCTCCACCACCACATGATTCATAACTCTCTGCCTCTCAAGCGATTCTAGAGTTGTTCCCGCCTCATAAGCCAATGAGTGCTGAACGACTAGAACGAAGGGTTTCAATGAACTGATCAACCACTTAGGTCAACCACCTAGTATGCTTGGTTCGACCATACTGTCGGTTAAACCAACTAGCTAGTTTAATCCCTAAAGCGGAACTGAGATTAAACTTAATCCTTCAACACTAAAGGATTGGGATGTTGGAAATCTAGACTAGATTAACAAGAAAGAAAGCCTATATGAATAACTCGAACACACACACACACACTTGTGTGTCTTCGTCGAATCACCAAGAACCCTAGGGTTCTTGGTGCCGAATTCGTACAAAGGGGGAGGGGAAAAAGGCTTTTCCAAATCTACCTTAATCTTGCTTAAGTAAGTCCACTGATGATGAACACAATGAGAAACCTTTTAGTTGATTGATGCAATGATCTTCATCTTCAAGGACTTGAAGAACACGAAGAACGAACGAAGAACGAAGAACATAAAGACTTGTGTTCTCCCTCTATTCGGCCGAAACTAGGAGAAGTGGGGCTAGGGTTTTCGTGTGGTATGGTGTAACAAAACAAGGGAAGCCTAAGCCTTCTATTTATAATAGAAGGACTTTCACTTAGGGCCCTTCTAGTTTAATTAATATTAATCACTAATCAAAGTTATTCTTTTACACATTAAACCCTTATAGTTTAACTAGTTATTATTGTCCCACTTAATTATTAAATGTCTAGTATTTATTCACTTATATATTTACACGAAATATATGTTTGTATTAACACTTTTAATAATTAATTATATAATAAACTTTATATAATTTAAACAATAATATTATCCAATTACCATATGATTTAATTGCCTTAAATCATATTATGGATAATCTATAATTAACAAATTGTAAATTTACTCAACTAGTAAATGCACAAATACTTGTATTAATTAATTAGATAAACTAATCTAGTAATAAGTCAAACTTAACTTAATATTTAACTGATTCATAAATGACTATTATGCATCATTCATCTTCCAAGTATACATATCTTACTCTTATTACATGCACTCACCGGTGTAACCCTTAAGTGTTTCGTAGGCATGGATGTATCACCATATGTTGACTAATTGTGCACATAATTCCAACATAGAACACATGAAGAGGAGACTAGCAGCTACTGAAAACCTGCATCTCTTCAGCATGGGAAAGGTGGAAGAAGGAGAACCTGTATGTAGCTACGTTGAAAGAATGTTAGGCTACATTGACAAGGTTGAAGAATTTGGATCAAAGCCCAGTGACAAGTTTGTAATTGGTTTTATCCTTTACAAGTTGCCACCATCTTATTCTTCATTGTCTGACGATTTTGAAGAGAAAAAGATCAGCATATCCAAATCTGAGTTAGCTGAAGTGGTAAAGGTTGCTGAAGCAAAATTGTTAGCAAACAGAAACTCCGAATCTCCTGATAATTCTGATAATGCAATTTTGAATGATAATTCACTCCCTGATAATAAAGGGAAGGCTAAAGTGGGTCACACCCAAAGTAGCCTCAAGAGAAAGAAAAATTCAAAATTGACACCAAAGGATTCTGAATGCTTTCACTGCAATGAGAAAGGTCATTGGAAAAAAAGCTGCCCAAAGTACCTGGATGATTTGAAAAGTAATAAGGTCCAAAAGTCTGGCACCTCTGGTACGTTTATGATTGAAGTCCATAATACTTCTATGTCTAATTCTTGGGTTCTAGATACAGAGTGTGGTACTCACATTTGCACTAATATGCAGGGACTTAAGAACAGTAGGAAGTTGAAGCATGGAGAGCTTAATCTGATCATGGGAAACAGAGTCTCGGCTGCTGTCACCAAGATAGAAGATTATGAGCTCATGCTTAGCAGTGGACGTTCTTTCATTTTATTAGATGTTTGTTTTTCGCCATCTATGGCACACAACATTATTTCATTTTACGTATTATTTAAGGTTGGTTTTAATTTTGTTTTGACAATGAAAATGGTTTCATTTTAGTTTATAAATATGGTGTGTTTTACTTTAAAGCTATTCCTTGTGCTGGTATTTATGAAAATGTTAGTTGCGTAAACAATAGAAATCTAATATTGAATGTTGATTCATCCAAAGGTATATTGGATAAATCATGTCAATGGCACTGTCGCTTAGGACATATAAATAAGAAACGCATTGCTAAACTTCAAAAGGATGGAGTGTTAGAATCATTTGACTTAAAGTCAGATGATGTGTGTGAATCTTGTTTACTTGGCAAGATGACAAAGGCACCATTCACAGGTATTGTGAAAGAGTCAAAGACTTATTGCATCTTGTACACACTGATGTGCGTGGACCATTCAAGTCGAGCTCTAGACATGGTGAACGATACTTCGTCACATTTACTGATGGTTTCAGTAAATATGGTTATATTTATTTGATTAAACATAAGTCGGAACCGTTTGAAACATTCAAAGTATTTCAGAACGAAGTAGAGAATCAATTGGGAAAAAGGATTAAGATGCTCCGCTCTGACGGGGGTAGAGAGTATCTTAGTCAAGAGTTTATCGATCATCTCAAGAGTTGTTGAATAGTATTTCAACTCTCTCCTCCACGAACCCCACAACTTTATGGAGTTTCAGAAAGGAGAAATCGAACCTTGTTAGACATGGTACGATCAATGATGAGTCGATTAACACTTCCAGTGAGTTTCTGGGGATATGCCTTAGAAACTGCAGAACATATCTTGAACCTTGTACCAACTAAGAAGGTTGCTAAAACTCCCTCTGAAATGTGGACAGGGAATCCTCCCTCCCTCAAACATTTAAATATCTGGGGTTGTGAGGTTTATGTTAGGCATGAATCTCATGACAAGCTAGATCAGAAATCAGAAAGATGCTACTTCGTTGGCTACCCACGACAGTCTTTTGGATATCGGTTTTATAATCTGAAAGAGAACAAAGTGTTCGTATCTCGAAGAGGATTCTTCCTCGAGAGAGGATTCTTTCTCGAATAGGATTCTTCCTCGAGAGAGAGCTAATATCCAAGGAAGACAGTGGGAGAAAAATTGATCTTAGAGACTGTCAAAAGTCAACGAATGAAGATGTAGTGGCACCTATAGTTAACACTAGCACTCAACCAGAGGATGAGACTCCTGTTGTGGAAGATGATGTAACTCCTATCATTCCAGGTAGATCCTCTAGAGTTATTCGCCCTCCTGAGCACTTTGGTGATTATTACGATTACCATATTGCTGAAGGTGATGCATCAACGAGTAATAGTTTACCGGTTGATGATGATGAGCCATCAAATCTTAAAGAAGCTATGGAAGGCCCTGAGGCCAATAAATGGAAAGAGGCTATGGAGAGAGAGATTCAGTCTATGTACGACAATCAAGTTTGGAACTTGATTGACACTTCGCCCAGCATTAAAAGCGTTGGCTGCAGGTGGATCTTCAAGAAAAAGACTGACATGGATGGGAATGTGCACACTTGTAAGGCTAGGTTGGTTGCAAAGGGTTACACTCAAACTCATGAGATTGATTATGATGAAACCTTTTGACCAGTAGCCAAAATAAAGTCTATCAGAATATTACTTGCCATAGCTGCGTTTCATGATTATGAAATTTGGCAGATGGATGTGAAAACTGCTTTTCTTAATGGAAACTTACTGAGGATGTCTATATGGCTCAACCAGAAGGTTTTATTAATAAGAAATATCCTGATAGAGTGTGCAAGCTTGAAAAGTCAATCTATGGATTGAAACAAGCATCGCGTAGCTGGAACTTTGCTTCCATGAGAAAGTCAAGGAGTTTGGTTTATCTATAAGTGAAGATGAGTCATGCGTTTATATCAAAGCTAGTGGGAGCGTTGTAGTCTTTCTAGTATTGTATGTGGATGACATACTGCTCGTTGGAAATCATATTCCAACACTGCAAGATGTGAAGTCTTGGTTGGGAAAATGTTTCCAAATGAAGGATCTAGGAGATGCAGCGTATATACTTGGTATAATGATATACAGAGATACAGAAAGACGTCTAATTGGATTGAGCCAAAGTACATACTTGGATAAAATACTGAAACATTTTAGAATGGTTGATTCCAAGAAAGGGTATCTACGCATGAATCATGGCATAACATTGTCTAAAAGTCAATGTCCCAGTACTGAGCAAGAACTGGAGAAGATGAGTCGAATCCCATACGCCTCGACTATAGGAGCGATCATGTATGCCATGATATGTACTCGTCCGAATGTCTCATATGCTTTGATCATGGTGAGTCGATTCCAGGACAACCCTGGAAACGATCATTGGACTGCGGTAAAAATGATTCTCAAGTACCTAAGGCGAACAAAGGATATGTTCTTAGTGTATGGTGGGAAAGACGAACTGAAAGTGGAAGGATATTGTGACGCGAGTTTCCAAACGGATAGAGTTGACTCGTGCTCACAATCTAGGTGGGTGTTCTTGTTAAATGGAGGAGCTGTCACTTGGAAGAGTTCCAAGCAGAAGACAGTCGCTGACTCAACTTGTGAATCTGAGTATATTGCTGCAAGTGAGGCAGCAAAAGAGGCTACATGGTTAAAGAATTTCATTGGTGATCTTGGTGTCGTAACAAGCATCAAGGACCCATTGAAAATATTTTGTGACAATAAAGGTGTAGTCGCTTTGACTAAAGAATCCAAAGATCATAGTCGAACCAAGCATATACTCAGAAAGTATCACTATGTGTTAGATCATATACAACTAAGATTGAGCTAATTCATGATGATTCAAGGTGAGAAATAGAAGAATTGCTTAAGTGTGTGTGTTCTTGGTGTTTGACTATGTGTGAGTTAGTTGAGAGAGATGGAGGGAATGTTGGAGCTTTCAAAAGTGTAATCTCAGTTAATGAATGGAAAGCTTACAAATTAAGCCTTAACATAAAGTATTTATACCTCATAGCTAAACAAGCTTAATTAACACTAATTAAGCTTGACTCCATTGACTAAGACTAATGACTACCTCATAACTATTACAACATGACATAACTAGCCCTCTAACTATTTGATACAACTAAATTTACCCTAACAATCTCCCCCTTTGTATCAATAGTTTGAGTTAGTCTGTTCTTGAAATCTTCTTCTCTAGTAAAGTCTGAAACTTAATTATCCGTTGAGTAGCTTTAATGTTGTATTAGTTTCAGCTTTTGATAATCAGATTAGAATAGAACTTTTAATCGGCTTTTCAACCAATATAAAGTATCTCTGAAGATTTCATGGAGTCTTGACTTAATTTGTCTTGATCATTATCCAATCTTCCTCTTTTTGAACTTTTTCACTTTTTCTCTAGAATCATCAAATTGAAGATCGATTGTTGACGGAATTGATCTGAATTCGATTCTATTCTTCTTAGAAACAATGGAGACACACTATTCAGCACTCAATCCATCGATTTGGAACAAAAAATTACAACATTTAATTTTCATGACGAACATCAACTTTTTCTTCAAATTCTCAGATCTTGATCGAATTAAGCTGAATTTGGATCCACTCACAGAGAGTTTTTGCTCTGATACCACTTGTTAGATCATATACAACTAAGATTGAGCTAATTCATGATGATTCAAGGTGAGAAATAGAAGAATTGCTTAAGTGTGTGTGTTCTTGGTGTTTGACTATGTGTGAGTTAGTTGAGAGAGATGGAGGGAATGTTGGAGATTTCAAAAGTGTAATCTCAGTTAATGAATGGAAAGCTTACAAATTAAGCCTTAACATAAGGTATTTATACCTCATAGCTAAACAAGCTTAATTAACACTAATTAAGCTTGACTCCATTGACTAAGACTAATGACTACCTCATAACTATTACAACATGACATAACTAGCCCTCTAACTATTTGATACAACTAAATTTACCCTAACACTATGTGAGAAAGCGTGTTGAGGAAGGTGACATCATTGTGACTAGAGTATCTTCGGAAGAATATCCAGCTGATCCTTTCACAAAACCACTGAGTCGTGCCAAGCATGATCCTCATGCTAGGACGATAGGAATTACATTTCATAGTGACTTATGTTAGTATTATTCAGTTGAAATTTGTAGTGAAAATTAAATTGTATGCACTGATGATTTATTTATGGAGATTAAATAATGTGCAAGTGTTCTATCGTTCATATTGAATTTAAATTTGTCATTTCACTTTTGCATGTTTAGAACTAATTCCAAAGTAATCTAAGAGAATACTTAAAACGTTCACGGTCAATCGTTCTCATGGGAATGAGAACTGAATTAAGATGTCATGAGAGAGTGAGTAGATTGTTCAAAAGGATGAACATTGCATGGAGACTACTGCTACTCTCATGAGCATTTAAAAGGTGGTTTTAAATGTTGGACGAACCCACGCTCAGAGTATTACCTCATAGAATTCATCATAGGTAATAGTGAGACGGTAATATCGTATGAGTCTTCAAACCAAGATGCATCATTTCCCTAGTACGATTTCATGATGCATTCGTCTAACTCCAATGCTATTCGTAACTGGTAGCTATACAGATAATTAGTTCCATGTGTCATGTCATGACTATGAAGGAAGATGATGTAGTTAAGGTTTATTCGTTCCCTCTGTCACGGTGAGAGAGGGTATATCTATGGGCCCCCTGTTGATTTGATGTGACACTTGAAGTACCTGCGCAGGTAATGACTAAATTGAAAGTTCAATTAATAGTCGAACCGTCATCATAAATCTCGAATCAGGAAACATAAGCGTAACTAAAGTGATTGACATGTCCATGTCAATAGTTATGTGATATCGTGTAACAAAGGACATATGATCATTTATCATAGGACTGTTTCTGAAAGTTTAGAGTTCAGCAGCTGCACATGTAATGCACATTCTAAAGGATACACTTACGCATACCGTTTATAGTTGATGAGATGTCCAAGTAGGAGACTGTTGGAATTGGTGTCCAATACATCAAATAAACCGCTATTCCGGTTCGGGTATTTTAGAGTCCTATTCGGGTTTCCCTCGAGGAATCAACGAACACGAGAATTAACGAGATATTTAATTAATAGTTTAATTAAATGAGAATTGGGCTTAACGGGTTTGACTAGTTAATGGGTTATTAACTAGTTAATTGTTTCGGGCTTGGTAATAATCGGATCGGGCTTAATTAATAGTTAATTAATGGTGGGCTTGGACCAATTAGAGTTTAACTCTAATTGGGTTTCAACTAGTATAAATAAGAGGTCAAGAGTATTGACCTAATACACTTATTCACTTATTCCCTTGTGCCCTACAACCTTCGGCTGAGCCCCACCCCAGCCGCCGTCCGACCGCCGCTGCCCCGCCGTCCGACCGCCGCTGCCATTGCACCTCCGCCGTGCGCCGCCGCCGCCGGTAAACCTAAATAGTTTTCGGTTTGTTTGGTTCTCGTTTTCTCAAGTTGCTTTATACTGCATGGTGGTATATTGTCCTGTTCGTGATCAACCTTGGGTGTGAATCGATAGAGGAATTCCTTCTTGGATCCTAGCATTGGTGTGTTAATCTGGCTCGTACTAGATCGCAAGGTTTGCAATCTCCTGGTGCTACGAATGTAAGTTTCGGATTACCTATTTAATTAGATTATTAAATTGTTCTACTTGCTTTATAATTGTAAACCTAACGGTCCAAATAGTTTTTCTAAGCTAATTGTAATTTCCGCGACAATTAAATTGTGCATTGATGCATAGAAAACCCAACATGAACATCGCATCTGTGGAATACTTAGGTTACTATCTACAGTAATTAATCTAAAATCAAAACGTAGTACGGATCTCATCTGGGGAATCCCAATGAATATTTGATAATTCCGGTGACTGGTTCTCCATAGTCTCCGGTTGGATTGATCATCCCAAACCACCACCTGAGGTGAACCTTGAGGATCGATTCCCATGGAGTAATTCCCTTTCAAAGGATCATTAGGAGTGTATCAAGACACAAATTACGACTATTTCGATTCGTAATATTCACATAAACTCATAAATTTGGGTAGATAAGTATCAGTTGGATGATCACAGTCCAAATGAATAGTTTCAATGGCAAGTATATATTCTAGCAACTTTGATTTTGAATCACTTTACTCACCTTATTCTTACATGACAAATAAATGAACAGAAATTACAAATTACAATGATAATGATAATGATACATAATCCCTTCAAAGGAGGGATATCTTGAAGCATCAACAAATCAGGTGGTCTTTGATGTCTTCTCAATCCAGACTCCACGCTCGTTGCAAGGAAAAAGTGTAAGCCTCGGGCATTTAACTTTCTCCAATGAAGTCAATTTCGGGAAAAGACTTTGCAACTCTTTCCATTCCATCTTGAGTTCATCCAAGTACTTTAATCGCAGTATCTGAACGTTCCATGTTTCCTTGGGCAGACAAGGTGAATCATCCCACTCTTTAATGTCCTCAAACTGACCTAGATCGGAGAATTGTCCACCACGGATGTATAACTTCTTTAACCCTTTGAGGCTGCCCGGGGTCAGCCAATGTGGTGTGACGTTGTCCGGGAAACATATGAGATCTAGCTTTTCTAGTCGCGAACCAAATGTCGAATTGTTGAAAGCATTCATTCTTCTCATCTTCCCTTCTACCCATTTTTTCTTTGAAACGAGCTTCTTTAATCTCATTGATGCACGCTTCTCTTTCTTCTTATTTGCGTCGACTATCTTTGATTGGTCTGTTTGGGGTTTCGACTCGTGTCCACCCCACAAGATTGTTAGCTTACGAAGCGTTTTAAACTTTTGCAAGGCTTCAAGATGTGATTCTTTAGGGAAGTCTTTCATGTGAGTGTACATGCTAAGCTTTCTCAGATTTTCGAGTTCCTTTAGATCTTGAAGCGTACATACGTTTCTATCGGGAGAATCTACTGTAGGTTATGATTTCAAAGAACAATCAATGGATTAAGCATAAACAAGGTGAAATTAAGAAGATTTAGATGGAAAGGAAACTTGAACACTTTGCATTGAATAAGAACATTACAAATTAGGGCAAAGGTTGAATGGCAATTAGCTAAGAACAAGGTTTATATACCTAGACCTATTTTAGACTAATTACACAATGCCCCCTAGACTATTGGTTACAACAAATATGACCCAACAATCTCCCCCTTTGTAACAATAGTCTGGGAGGCGTATCTTCGAAGTCTTCATCTTTAGCAAAAGCTGAACCTTGTAGATATTTCGTTGAATAATGATGTATCAGGATCTGCTTGAGTTTTGTTAATCTGTGAAAACGAATACTTCTTGTAGCTTTTTAACCACAAGAAGTATTTTAAAGACTTTACTTTGAAGATACATATAGACCGACTTAAAATAGGACCCATATTAATAGAGAGATTAGCAGCGGAAGTCTTTTCTGTTTGTGGCTTTATGTCGATCTATGGTCCTTGATAATTGTTGTTGAGGTAACATGTTGATAACGGTTACGCTCCCCCTCAAACAAACAATTATTTTTCACGGGAGATGGATTAATCACTCATTAGCCTTAATCTCACTTATTTATACCTCCTCTCACAAATCACCACTAACTAGTTTAATTAAGCCTAATTACACATTTAAGCACAAAATAGTCCTAACAATCATTAGCCATTTTGTGCTTGATGCACTACATCCCAGTCTTCCGTCTTCAGTTGCTTCTATTGGCCCGTTGCTCTCATTCTCACGTATGAAGTAAGTTCAAGATCTCATTTCAAATCCTTGATCTGATCAAATGTTGATAGAGGATTGTGGAACCTTGTGAAAAGATGGGCAAGCTACAATGTTCATGTATTCTCAGATGTACTTCAAGATGGTGAATTACGTTTGATCATTTCAATTCTTTTGTCAAAGGCTGTAATTAACATCTCTAGGTTTCGCTTTTCAATGATAACATCTGAGTGGCAGTAGAAGCAATTATAATTTCCGTTACAGAACTTCGAAGTTTCAAACACTCAAAGGAACATTTTTCGTTGAATTAGTTGGTGTAAGAAAGTTCCAAAAAAAAATGTCTCATTTAAGGTTAAAAGTTCTGGTAATGGAATGTCAATTTGGAAGGATTTGTCTGGGATTTTGGCTATTGGAGATTTTGTTTTGGATTTTGTGATAGAGGTTTTGTGAGGACAGGATAATAATGTTTTGAGTTTTGTATGAATCGGTTTCTTCTTCTTCTTCACTTGTTTTTCTGTTTAATACATTGATTCTCACTTGATTTAGAATATTTTTGATTTTGCAATTGATCTGAGTACATACGATGTGAATTTTCTTCTTTGATGGGATGTTTATGGTTCTTTTTGATGTTGTTCAGTTATAACTCCGATACTTGCACTATTTCTTGCTCTTTTCTCCCCCTCATGAGGATCATGACCATGGTCCTCATGTTAACGCTGAATGTTTGCCTTGTGTAAACTGAGAGAGGAAACTGTGTGTCGGTGTAATATGTGAGCCAAGATTTTGATATTTGTGGGTTTCGGAATCGAGAACCAGTAACATGCAGTACTCATGAAGGAACCATAGACAAATTGATTTTATCCAAGAATGTTGGAGAAAAATATTTGAAAATGAAGAATAGCAGTGTCAATAATCACGTGAAGTCATAAACAGATGCAATCTTTACTGAAGAACTTCAGTAAAGAGATCGTTTACGGATATGACAAACACGATGATTAGAGACATTGTTAATCAAATATTTGGAATTTAAAAGAAATCAATTTGCTTGGTTATATCAAAGATCAGTGAAGTATACCACTTACAAAGATGCAATCTTCTCTGAACATGTGCAGAGAAGAGATCGACGGATATACAAAGATCAATGATTAAACAGTGCATTAAAAATGATTTTGTGTGAGAGAGAATATGAGTAAGTCAGAATTGAATCTGAACATTTTGGAGAAAATGAAAAATAATTTCTCCACTGATCGTTTAAGTATGAAAATCGTTTGAAAAAATAGTAAGAACAATCAATCCAATATGGTGTTAAAAACAGATGCAATCAGTACTGATTGAAATCAGTAAAGAGATCGACGAAGTTAACAGCAAATTGTGTTGAGTGTTGCAAACAAGTCATTTTAAAAAATAAAAATGTTATGTGCAAAATCATATTTTTGAAAAATTGAGCCACAACGCAAGAGACGAAAATTTTTCATAAACAGATGCAATCTTTACTAATCGAGATTAGTAAAGAGATCGTTTACGAATATGACAAAAATTTGTATCCTGCGTTGTGAACACATCATTGTGAGCACAAAGTGAGAAAAAAAAAATTTGGAATGTTGAGCATCACTGGATAATAAAGAATTTATGAGAATGTGATGTCAACAACTCAATATGAGTAAAAAGATATTTGTAATTGATTATCAATTTTGATAAATGAAATTTGTATGTAAATGGAGAAAAATTTGATTTACAATTGAAAAGATTTTAACGATGAAGGAACACAAAGGTAGCAATGAGAAATAAGAGAATTTGCAATAAACAGATGCAATCAGTACCAACCTAGACTGGTAAAGAGATCGTTTACGAATATTGCAAAAGCTAATACTCAACATTGATAACCTTGTGTGATTGTAAATTTGTAAGAGGTTGAAAAACTGTTTGAGGAAAAAAAAAAATTATTATCAAGATAGAATAAGAAAATTTGTAATAAACAGATGTAGTCAATACCAATTGAGATTGGTAATGAGATCGTTTACGGATATTAGAAAAATTGATACCCCATATTGATAATTCAAAAAAAATTTGAAAGGAGCATCGAAACAGTATGTAGCGATTATAAAAGGATGCTCCCCCTTGACAGTTGTTTTTCAAAAATCATAAAGCAGTTATGTTCCCCCTTTACATAAGAATGTTTATTTTCTCCCCCTTGACAAGTGAATATAGAAATTCTCCCCTGGAATTAATATTTCTCCCCTCGACAAACAAAAGTAAGAAAAGTTTTGAGTTTTGAGGTCGTACCTTATACTTCGTCGGAGGGTTGAAGGAGAGTGTTTGAGATGAAGGATGATTGAGCTTTGTGCTTTCTTTTGAGATCGGGTTCTGAATCTGTTGTGATCAGAAACCATTTTTCGTTGAGGATCGGGTTTCAAGTTGAAGTACTTGAAAGCCATTTCAATGAAGAGCGGGTTATACACTGAAGTATGTATAAGCCATTCTGTTGTGGCGCGAGTTATACACTGATGTGTGTATAAGTCATTTTCCTGCAAAACAAATCAAACAACTTTTGGTACCCATTTGTGTTTGGGTCCGACAATGTTAGCGTGGGAATGAAACCACCGATAAGCTGTATCGATTTGATTTTAAGATTGAGAGTTCCATGAAAAACTGAAACTTGATGTTTCACTTTCAAATAATTTCCGGGGAATTATTTGAGATGTTGGAGTTTTGGGAACCCATTTTGCTTTTAAGATCGTAGGAGTTTTGTAGAAAAAAGCAGGGTTTGCAGTTGGCACTGATTTATATTTTGTTTTAGGTGCCAAAGAAAGTAAATCTTTCCTCGTGTACGTTAAAGATTTAATTTTGGGAATTGACTTCTTTGGAATCGAAGAATGTTTCAAAGCAAATTTTAATTTAGACGTACAAGGTTCCGAAGATTGAGGTTTCACAAACAGCTTTTTACTTTTTTGAAGTGAATAATTTGTGAACTGTGAGACCTTTTTAGAAACAGATTTTGAAGATTCACCGGTGTAAATCTTAATCGGAACTTGTACCGTTTGTTTTCCTTTATTAACATTTTTTGGTGTAGAAAAATTTTCAACCTTGATTTTCAAATCATCGTTTTGATTTTGTGACAAAGTAAGATCTGCTTCAAGAGATGCAATTTTATCTAGCAATTTTGTTTTATCAATATTAAAAATATTGATTTGTTTTTGTAAATCAGATCCAAAGTTACATTCAAGTTTTTTAATCTTATCCGTCAAAACCTGATTTTCAGCACAAACATAATCATATTTTTCGATGTTCAAAATATTCAAATGATTGGAGTCATGAAGTTGTTCTGTGAGTTTAGCAATTTGAATTTTCAAGTTCTTGGAATCTGTTTCATAAGTTGTGATTTTTGATTTCAAATTTGCGTTTTCAGATTCAAGTGCTTGAACCTTATCAGTTAGAATCACAAATTTGCAATTAATTGTCTCACTTTTCTCCAATTTTTCTTTGAACTCATTACTTAATCGTAAATTTTTAACTCTATCATGAAATGATTTCTCAAATAAAACATAATTCTGTGTACTTGTAATTTCCCACATTGCAGCTGAATCTTTTAATTCACAAATTACCTTGTGGAGTGATTTAATTAAATTTACATCCATTATAGCTCTTTTGCTTTCAAAATTTAAAATTTTCAAATATAATGATTTAATAATATGATTTGAACTATGAAAAATGTTCAAATAAATATTGTATAATACCCAAATATTTTTCAACTTCACGATCCAACCCTTTTCTATTTAAACTTTTACCAACTTATACTTTTATATATAATTTATAGAATAAAGTATATAATATATAATAAAAGTTGGTGTTGAGACAACAAAAGTGTCACAAAATGTAGAGTAAAGTGACAAATTATACTCTTAGCGACAAGTTAAACATCAAAAAGTGTCACAACCCAATTTCAGAAAAAATGATAAACTATAGTTGTAACCTTTAAATTTAATTTTTGTCCATTGAAATTTAATACGTCATCAAGTAATTGATTGAATTTTTTTTTAATTTTTTTTTTAATTTTTATTATTATTATTATTATTATTATTATTATTATTATTATTTGTCTATTGAAAGGTAATAAATCGGTTTAATCGTCGTGGTCTTCTTCTTCAATTAACGGTCGTCGGAAAGTCAGACCTCGCCGGAGATGTTAAGATGATGTGATATTCGATCGAGTTGATTGACGACGGCGAAGAAGATGATTGCCGGGAACAGAAAGCACGCCGGAGAAAACGAAGTAGCCGGAAGAACCAGAACTCAACGGAGAAGATGACCGGAGAATATGATCGATTGGCGGCCGGAGAACAGAGGCGGAGATGGAGCAACTGCTAGTGACGGAAGTTGGATGAAAAACGGAAGTTGGATGAACAGTGGCGGTAATGGTAACTTGTTTCTCGGTGGCGCCTGAGGTTAGCGATTTCAGCGGTGTGTTACAGTCGGAGATGTTGGATGGAGTAGATCAGATCGTCTGATTTGTCGTTTAATCTGCCGGAGATGATGGTTTTGCTGGTTGTAATGATGAACCGGAGTTGACTATGATGATTATGATCGCCGGAGATGGATGATGTTGCAGGAGACACCGGAGAAGACAAAGTTGCCAGAAAAGATGAGCTGTAACAGTTGTCGGAGAAGATGGAATCGCCGGAGTGGATGGTGAAGATCGACGGTGAAGGACGGTTGATAGGAGGTCGTCGGAAGTGCCGGAGAAGAAGATCGGGGATGGGTGGCGGAGTTGAGATGGTGTAGGAGGGACTATGTTAAATATTGAAGAAAAAGGTGTTTGATGAAGATGAATCCAAAGAGAGAGATTGTAACAGATCTTGGAAAATGTTAATCTTTGAGAAGATAAATTAGAAAGATGATATAGAATTGAAAATTCTTTTATAATTTTTAAATGACGTCGTACACACTATGGATTATACTGTGAGAGGTGATAGAACATGTGTCAGCTTTTTGCTTTATGTACTTTCTAATAAAGCGACGTCGTATTTAGACTGTATTTCAGCTTTTCTTTAAATAAAACGACGACGTATTGGGCTTTTTGAATAGTAACTCCTCGGGCCGAACTCTTTTGGATTCTCGGGCCGAACTCGTCAGAGCCGAACTTGTCAGCCGAACTTGTCAGCCGAACTTGTCAGAGCCGAACTTGTTTGTCAGATCGGTGATTTTTCAAAAGTTCACTAAAATCATCATAACTTGCTCATTTCTTAACCAAATCGAGTGATTCTTTTTGCAAAACGTTTGATTTTCAATTACCTACAATCCTATTCAAACACTTTTTCGAAAACAAGTTCTGATTTTCTCGATTTTAGCTTTAAAGCTCCGAAAATTTTGTGTTCTTCATGTTCTTCATTTTTGAACTTTTAAAAATGAAATTAAACCTTGTTTTTGATGATTTTAATATGAAATTTGCTACTGATTTGCTCGAAATCAGTAATAGAACAATGTTATACTATCAAAAACTTGAAACATACCTTTGATTTTGAATTTAATACCACTTTTGAGCACTTTTTCACCAAAATCTTCAAAAACCCATCAAAATCTTCAAAAAGTTGCTTAATCACAGCTGATTTGGATCGAATCTAATGAGACTTTTGCTCTGATACCAATTGTAGGTTATGATTTCAAAGAACAATCAATGGATTAAGCATAAACAAGGTGAAATTAAGAAGATTTAGATGGAAAGGAAACTTGAACACTTTGCATTGAATAAGAACATTACAAATTAGGGCAAAGGTTGAATGGCAATTAGCTAAGAACAAGGTTTATATACCTAGACCTATTTTAGACTAATTACACAATGCCCCCTAAACTATTGGTTACAACAAATATGACCCAACATCTACAACAACAAATCCTTTGAGGACTTGAAGGGATTGGAGAGATGAAATCTCTTTTGGTAAGTTTTTTAGCAAGTAGCATTCAGAGATATCTAAGTGTGTCAAACACTGAAGTAAACCGATGGTTTTAGGAATTTTTTCAAGATTGTGACAGGCTCTAAGATCAAGAATTAGAAGGCTTTCAAGCTTTGAGATTGTGTTTGGAAGCTCTGAAATCCTTGAAACTCCTTGAAGGCTAAAGAACCTCACATGATTCATATTTTCTAAACTCTCTTCAAACTTGAACTCGTCGACCTCAATATGGTGAGCAGCCGAGCTCTGCCACCTACCGAGGAACACAACGTGCACGTTTTTCATTCTTAGAAACCATTCGGGTTTAAACTCGAGAATATCATCCTTCACATTGAACAACATATGAAGCTTCTCCCAAGTAATACCTTTTGATAACCCACTACCCATCAAACACACCTTACAAGACCTTGTGATGATCTTCTTTTTTTGGTAAAAAAAGTATTTACTTTTTTTATCTATTGGCTTTCCATCGCGATTATAAACAAGACTCATCATGTCTTTTTCTGGAAGGTCATTAGTAGCCGGAAGAGCAAAAAACTGAATTGAGTTCCCTTTCAATTCCTTGAGTTCAACTCTTCCCGATACGTTCGCCCGATTCTTATCAAAAAAATCAAAAAATTCTCTTGGGTCACCAAACGGATAGATATCCGGCACATCTTTTGGGCTTTCAAACTCATCAAACTTCCCAAAGTCTTTCGGGTTACCATACTTATCAAAATCAAAAAACTTCACCTCATCTGCAATCATTACCAATGCAGCACGAACCATAGGGTGCATTTTGCAAGTAGCCACATAACGGTCTTTACTTTTCGACTCCGGCTCAATAAATTCCTTAGCCATAAGCTCTTTAAACACATCATTCGCACAATCCTCAACGCTTTTTTCAACTTCCAAAACATCTTCTTGAGGAATAAGCCCTTCTCCTATCCACCAATAAACCATCAACCTTCTACTAATGATTTCATTTTCTGGGAACACCGAAAAACATAACAAACAAAGCTTTGACTGACGGCTGAGCTCGTTATAACGTAGTTGTATCTTCTTACACAACGGATCATCATGGAACAACTTGCAATGCAAACGAGGCATTTGTTTCAGTAACCTATCATAATTAATGCCTCTATTTTCCTCACCATATTGCTGGTTCTTTTTCTTCCCATTTACGTTGTACGTCCTATATTTCGCAGGGATCTGAAGCTTTAGTTTGGTAACGGTTTTTATCAGTTGTTTGAGTTCCTTGAGGTCACAAGGCTCCTCTTGCGTTTTTAACTTTTGGTATAGGAAAGAGGCAACTTGAGCTTCTTTCTTTATATATTCTTCGTGAATTCCAAGTTTTGGACATAAGTGAAAAGCATAGATTCATTGATTCAAACCATTAAGAGATGTTTGATGATGATCTTGGTGAGAAAGATGAAGAACAAATTAAGGTTTTAGAGAGAGAAAGGTAGAGAGAAGTTAGAGAGAACAAATGCTGAATGTGTGAATTGATTTGTGAGCAAAAGTTAAAGTTTTAAGCCTTACATGTTGGTATTTATACCATGGCTTAAAACTTGGTTAGTTAGGACTAATTCCTAAACAAAACTTAACATCTATACAATGTTTCACTTTTACCCCCTAGACTATCTATTACAACTTTCTAGTACCTAACAATCTCCCCCTTTGTAATAGTAGACTAGGTTGCATATCTTTGAAGACTTCTGTGTTTGTAAGGCTGGAGCTGAGATTTGAACCGTTGAGCAGTTATGTTGATAAAACAGCATCAGCCTTTGATCATCGTTGACAGACATACTTTTAAATGGCTTTTCAACCAATATAAAGTATTCCAGAAGACTTCATGCACATCGACTAAATGTAGACCCATAGATAGAGCGGTTAGCAGCGGAAGTCCTTTCTTGAAGTTATGGCATTTGTCGATTTGCTGCAGATCCTTGGTTCCTGATGTTTGTTGGAGTTGAAGCAGTGCGGAATGTTTATATGTTGTGGATTTTCTGACCGTTGTTGATAATGTTGGAGTACGGTCATAAAATCACTTATCTGATGTGTTGACTGTTGTTGATAAGATTGAAATACAGTCATCAGATCTTCTATCAGACATAGTGACCGTTGTTGATAACAATGGAGTACGGTCGTCTGATCTTCGCACGAGAAGGTATCAGGGTAACCCAGGATCACATAGATTGCCTGTTTGCACAACAGTTACAGAAACTGTGTGACCTACGTTCAGTGTTGGCATTGATGTTAGCACTGTTAGGATTTCCATTCAATCATCGTGGAATACCAATATTTTTGGTATCACTATGAATGTTCCGGCAATATCTCAAAGATATGCTTGGTAGAGTGCCTGTGTCCTAGAGAAAATTTAATTCGGTTCTAGACTCTATACGTGGACAAACGAAGGCGAGGACTGGAGGTGGGTCCTCTTTTTCAATATCAACAATCTCCAAATGAGATGTCGATAGTGGATGTGGTAATCTCCGTGATTTTGAAACAAGTACTTTTTGTACTTGAGTGGTCAGTGGGGGTTGTGCATTGCATCACTGGGTTCATGATGTCTTAATCAGAAAGCAACATATGCAATCCGATATAGATAAGGTTACCCGGTCATTTGTTCGGTTCAGGGAGGGTTTTCCGTTTTCTTTAACCCTATCACACACGCTCCTCACTCAACTCATTTTTTCATTTTCAACCACACCCTCGTTTTTGTTTTTACCATTTGATAAGCTGATTTGCACCCCATACTTCATACCCCCTCTCAATTTTTACCTCAGCGCACCCCAATCAAGATCCCATGATACTTGATTCTGCTCACCTAGACCTAGGGACCCTCACTTTTTAGTTCCTATATTGTCGGTGGCTCCGGGGAAGATCATGCTGGGTTTAGCAGATCATAGGAGTAATTTGAGAGTGGACTATTACGCTCATGTGCATTTTAATCAGCTTTTTGAAGATGTTTCGTTTTAGGAGTTTCACATGGATTTTAGGTAACACCGGACTCACTTAGAGTATCCGTTATCACACGGTATGAATCGGTAGTCGTTTGCACAACCGTTGGTTCAAATGTGTGACCTGCGTTTAGAGTTGGCGTGATTTTAGCTTTAGCAGGATTTCCACTCGATCCTCGTGAAACATCAGATTGTGATGCCACTACGAGTGTTCCGATGGATTCACGGAGATCCATGTTTGTAGTGCAGGTGTCCTATATTGGAAATATTCTTGGGGGTGAGAACTAGACACACTGTGCATACAAAGAGACTTAACCCGGGGCAGGAGGTTATTATTATTCAATACCGACATACTCCGAATGAGTAGTCAGTAGCTTTTGTGCTACGTCCCCTGATGAAATGAAACAAATCCCTGTTGAGAGGAATTTGAGTAGTTGGTGGTGGCGTGCATTTGCTTTACTGTGCCAGTAAAGTCTAGTGAAACATTCAACGAATGAATGATCACATATTTAATTGGTTGCCCGGTTTGTTTTCGGTTTGGATGCACTCATAAGGTGTGTTTTCTTTGATTTATCATGTTTTTCACATCACCTTGCACTCACCTAGTTCTATACCCTAGACATATACCCTCACATTTACCACTTGGCTGAAATATTTCCCTGGGATAGGTAAGGCCGGATCTGGCAAACCATGGGAAGGTATGTCTTTTGAAGTAGTAAGTAACGAGAATTAAAAGAATTTGTAATAAACAGATGCTATCTTTACTAGGGAACTAGTAAAGAGATCGTTTACGGATATTACAACGACTTATAACTAACGTTACAAACATAAAACCTTTTTGATTTGGGTAATTTGTTTTTATTTTCTTAATTTTCTCCCCCTAGAATTAATAATTCTCCCCCTAGAATTAATATTTCTCCCCCTCGACAAAACAAAAGTAATTGACAAGTTTTGAGATCGAAGGACGTACCTTATACCTCGTCGGAGGGTTGAAGGAGAGGTTTTGCGGTTAAGCTTGATTGAGATTTGTGGTTTCTTTTAAGAGCGGGTTCTGAATCTGTTTTGATCAGAAGCCATTTTGGAACAGGTGAAGTGCCTCCCAGCATTTGAATGTTAATGCCGCCCACGTATTTCATACGGTTTTTGGCGATTAACTGATTCGTCCTGCCATCTGAGCCCATGATATTGACCGAAAGGTAGTGGCATGTTAGGAACTTCAGTTGTGTAGGTAGGCGTTTTTCTTCTTTCTCGTACACCCAGGTGAACCTCAAAATGTCTAATCACTATTCGCCAGCTTAGTCTTTCCTTAATGGCAGTGATTAGTGTGTCAACATTGCTTCGAAGAGAGGTGTTTTCTGGATTGCTGGGATCTCTGTTCATGTGCCTCCCCTTTTTCTCCAATTTCTTCTTGAGGATGTTCAATGTGCCGTCACAGTACTTGGCAATGTCTGACACACGAAAGAAGACTCTTTCTTTAAAGTAGTTCGTGTAAGTCATTCCCAAGTTGGGTTCACCTAGAACAACTGTTTTCCGAGTTTGAATCTCGGAGGGAAGTGATCTGTAAGGAGCAGCTAAGTGAACCTTTGCTGTACCACTCTCAACAGCCATCTGCACATCTTCCATTCGAGCAGCTAATGTTTTAACAAGCATGAAGCGCTTCAGAGCAGCCTGAGCGAAGTTTCTCGCATGATTTTTAATTGGATGAGGCGTGTCTGGAAGTAAGCGTACTGTGTTGTAAAGAAATTCTATATCCCGAGGTTCAAGAATATAGAAGTCTCCTTCAGTAATTGTGTACAGTTGATCATCTGCTCTGTGAATATGGAAGATGGTGTACCAGTAGTAGCCTGAGAAATGGTCGGTCGTTACCTCCAGGAGTTGTGTTATCGGGAATTTGCTGTATCGATCGGTTTTTCCCCTAAGGTAATGCATCGTAAGGTAATACATTTTCTTTTCTCGGAAAGGCAGTACCACTTCTTTGTATAAATCCTGATAAATGACAGGCAGCTCTGTCTCCTGGAAAATAGCAGAGAAGCGATCTTCAAGAAATGGCATTTTAACTTGTTGAAAGAGGCATGCTTTGGAGATCTTCAGGCGGCGTTTGTTAGCTTTATCCGCCGATCTCTTCTCGCTATATGATAATACCGGCACATCATGTGGAGGAGAGGCAGTTGGTGGTTCCGGTGCTGGAGTTCTGGCGGCAACCAGTTGATCGTAGTTTCGGAAGTAACGGTGATAATTTTCTCGGGTGAAGGGATATCTTTTGACGTCAAATGGTTCATCCTCCCTGCTTTGTCGGTGTCGGAGTCATCGTTTGAAGGGGAGGTGGCTGGTTGAGTTGATTCGTTAAAAGCATCCCTCACAATGTTGTCTTCTTCTGGGTCACTAGGTAAATCAATAACTTTGTCCGCCTCTTTTCTCAGAACCTGTTGAACGGTGTCGTTTTTATTGTTCTCAACCTCAAAATTTATAGATTGGAGATGACTCATAGATTCAAGTTTTCCGGCTTCAGTCATCTCACTGGATTTACGGTTATTTTGGGGCAAGATGTCTTCACTTGCATCAACACGCCACTGGTTGAGTGGTTCAACATGTAGCACCTGATTGTAATCAAACTCAACAACCGCCCAGTCATGAAAGTATTCATAGTCTTGTTGTCCTCCTCCCTGTGTTTGATGAGAGGAGCTGGGTTGCTGTTGAGAATGACTTGCACCTCCTTGAGTTTGAAAACTGGATCCCCCGTGTTCCAGTATTCTTCTCTGTCCTCCTCCCTGAGGATCATCCTCAGGGTCACCAGGCCTTCTGAATATAAGGGATCCTGGATTGCATGGCTCGACCAGTTCTTCTAAGCGATAGTTGAACATCGCTTTAATTTGTTCAATTGTAAATGAACGGGATGATTCCAGGAGCATTTCTCGGTTAAGTGGATCAGAAGCCGGTGGAAGAGGAGCAACAGTTGCCAGCCTACCCTCAAGGTTTTCCAACCTCGTACTGAGTGATTGGATTGTGGAGGTGAGATGAGGGATGATCTGCAGTTCAGGGTTTGGTATTTCTGTTGTTGTGGTAGTGGTAGCCTCGGATGAGGTAGTCTGTTGAGGGAGGGTCATAACAACCGTTGTAGGTGAAGTTGTAACGACCCTCGAGGCAGTACCAGTAAAGATGGTAAACGGGGGAAGTGAGGTGTCTATTGGAGGTGTTGTGGTTGTGACTGGTGGTGTTGTGGTTGTTACTGGTGGGGTTGTGGTGGTGACTTGTGGAGTTGTGGTTGTGACTGGTGGGATTGTGGTTGTGACTGGTGGAGAGAGTGGAGGAACATAGGTTGTTGATGTCGGAATTGTGGTAGTTAGTGGGGTAGCGGTTGATGTGGTAGTTGGTATGGTGGATGAGATAGGAGGATCGATTGTTATGGTAGTGGGAATTGTTGATGTGATTGGTTGTTGGGTGTGTGGTGGAGAAGGATCCGTGGAGAGAGGATCATCGAAGGGGTTTGGGGATCCTTGTGGTGGTGATGACGGTGGACCTTGTTGTGGTGGTGAAGGATTTGTGAAGAGAGGATCATCGAAGGGGTTTGGGGATCCTTGTGGTGGTGGTGACGGTGGACCTTGTTGTGGTGGTGAAGGTGGACCGTGTGGTGATGGTGGTGAACCTGGTCGATCAGATATCGTTGCAGCGGAGTCTGTTGATGATGAAGAAGAGGACGGTTCAGCTGGTTGTTGTGGTTGTCATATGATGGGTCGAGTTGGCGGAGGTAGAACTTGTTCAGATGATGTAGTGGCAACCGACCCACTTCCTGAGGCACCGCTGGTAAAAATTCGAGGTCGTTTAGCACGTTGGTGAGCCGGTGGTTGTTGCTGTTCAGCCTGTCTACGTCTAGGACGTGGTTGAGGTGATGGTTGGTGTGGTTGAGCTTGTGGTTGGTGTACTGGGCAGCTTGTTGTGCAGGAGCAGCTGGTTGATCTGGAGCAGGAGGTGCTCCTTCGGGTGTCCAGTCAGGATAGTGAAGAGCCCGGTATTGGTTCACACTATCAAGATTGAAGTTTGCGATTTTAAGGAGTGGGAGTGGGATCGCGGCCTCATTGACTTCAGTTGTACCACTGTTGCCCCTTATAAAATTAACGCTCGATGGTATGAATCTTCTTGCAACATCTCTGGTATGAATTTTTTGGTATCTCTCCATGAAATGTTCTATCATAATTGCCCAGAACCTCGGGTATGGCAGAAATGCCGGTTCCTTTGATTTGGAGAGCTTGAATTCTTCTCACAAGTAGGCAGCATAGTCAAAGTTGCGGTTGTAGCACATGGCATGATAGGCATGGTGAACTTCTTTTGAGGCCCTGTCGTGACCACCTTTCTTTGCTGTCATGCAACGGTTGAAGATTGTGAAGACATGTGACCAGCTTCTTGCCATATTTTTCTTTTTGAGTTCTCTTAAGTCAATAGATTCTCGAGGAAGGAGAAGACCAAGATCGTGTATCCCGTAATACACTTGCTGGAATGGCAGCGGAGGTTCAAAGGTGGTGAGTGGTGGTCTTGAATCGGCACGAGGTAAACGGAAGATGTCATAAAGATCATCTTTTGTGAATTGAATTGGTTGTTCATCAATAATAGTTTCGAAGTGGTGTGGGGTTGTTGATGTCACCAGTGTTAGGTTAACGAAGAACTGTTGTACGTACACCGCTGGAACTGATGGTCTGGCATTTATCGAGTAATAAAGAGGATGGCGTTGGAGAACATGAGAATGGATCGGGTAGTTGATGGAGAATGAGACTTCTTCTTCCGGTGCCCAGTAGGGGTTGTTTTCCACCATCGGTTTGAGCCTGTATGGAGGAACCAGGGTGTTCTCATCAATGATATGTTGTGCCGCCATCTGTGGTTTAGACACTAAGAACACATGGCACAAAATGATAAGTAAAGTTAGTGCACAGTGTATTATATATATAAAAAAAATTTAAACGTTGAAGATTTTCACTGATCGAGACGAGAGGGTCCAAAGTGATTTTAATAGTATATAGTATTTAAATATAAAGATAATATACAAATTTTAATTTATATAAATAAAAAAAATTTGTAAATTATAATTATAAATAAAATACATATATAAAAAAAAAATTTCAAAAGAAGTTCGGGCCGAACTTCAGCAACAACTTCGGGCCGAACATGTGTGAACTTCGGGTCGAACAAGTGTGAACTTCGGGTCGAACAAGTGTGAACTTCGGGTCGAACAACGTTGGTGAAGAACTTCGGGCCGAAGTTGTTTAAGAACTTCGGGCCGAAGTTGTTTAAGAACTTCGGGCCGAAGTTGGTGAAGCATTTGACACAAGCTCGGGCCGAACTTGTGAAACAAATTCGGGCCGAACTTGTAACACAAGTTCGGGCCGAAGACTTTTACGATCGAGGGTTTTTCAACAGATTTTAATAGCAGGCATTCCTAGATCGATTCTGGCATGAAAAACTGGCCAATAGTGGATCGATTCTCCTAAGCGAACACTCTAGATAACATAATACTACCTATGTGTCCCTAGATCGATGAAATCAGTGACTTGCAAACCCTAAGTTCGGTTCGAGCAATTTCAGTCCCGAGTATGGAAATCTATGAATAATATGGTGAAATTGATAGGTTAAAGCTTACCGAAATCGATTGAAAAAGAGGAATCGCGTGTTGTGAAGGCAGATTCGAGCAAGAATGACGAAGAATCGAAGACCGGAAGTTAACTGCGTGTTATCGTCGGTGTTCGAGTGTGTGTAGACGAGAATAGGTATACGAGAATAGTGAAGTTCGGTCGGACCTTTTATAGATGAAATGTTTGTGCCGAACTTCTTGACCGACTATGAACTTCGGGCCAGGAACAGTGAGTAGTTCGGCCCGAAGACTTTTCTCCCTTTTGTTTTTTTTTTTTTTTCAATTAAGAGAAAAATTAAAACAAAAGGAAAATTAAGAATAAAATAATAAAAAAAATAAAAATTAGGTGAAAATATAAAAAATCCTAATTAATGTCGAGAGACGGAATTAGGAACGCTGCATCAGCTCCCCCGATACTGATGAGATGAGTGAAAGCTCTCTATTGACAGTTGACGATAATTTGACGATCGGGTTTCAAGACGAGTTTCTTGAAAGCCATTGTGATGATACGAAGAATGCAACGATTTACCAATTTGAAAAATATGAATTGTAGACAATTAAGTTTTGAGATTTAGCATACCAAGCTTTGAGACAAGATAATTAAAACGTTTTTCGTCCAAAGCCTTGGTAAACAAATCTGCTAATTGAAAATCGGTGGATACGAAGTACAATTCAACATTGCCCAGTTCAACGTGATCTTTGATAAAGTGATATCGAAGATCGATATGTTTGGTTTTAGAATGTTGAACTGGATTGCAAGATATTGCAATTGCACTTCGGGAATCACAATATAAAGGAATGCGGCTATAGGAAAAGCCGTAGTCCTTTAATTGTGATTGCATCCATATCACCTGGGACAGACAGCTAGCGGCGGCAACATATTCTGCTTCAGCGGTTGATAGTGAGACGCAGTTTTGCTTTCTTGATGACCAGCTGACTAGCTTATATCCCAAAAATTGAACTCCCCCAGATGTACTCTTCCTGTCCAGCATGCACCCAGCATGATCAGCATCAGAGAAGGCAGAAAGATCAAACGAGGTCTCCTTGGGATACCAAAGACCAAGATCTCTGGTGCCTTTTAGGTAACGGAAGATTCGTTTGACTGCCAGAAAGTGAGATTCTTTGGGAGCAGCCTGATACCGAGTACAGATGCATGTTGAAAACATGATATCCGGACGACTGGCCGTTAAGTAAAGGAGTGATCCAATCATACCCCGATAGTTTGTGACATCTACCGGTTTACCATCCAGATCAGCATTTGTTCTCTCTAACTTCTCTCTACCTTTCTCTCTCTAAAACCCTAATTTGTTCTTCATCTTTCTCACCAAGATCATCATCAAACATCTCTTAATGGATTGAATCAATGAATCTATGCTTTTCAATTGGTATCAGAGCATAATTTCATCTTGAAAACGATCCAAATCCATCAATTGGTGTTAAAATCAGAAGAATCAGTGGGTTTTTGAAGGTTTTTGAAGAAAAAGGGGTGTAAGATCAAAAATCAGATTTAAGGTACTATTTCTTGTTATTATGGATTGAATAGCTTCCTTCTATTGTTATATTAAGCTTAGAATCAAGCTTGGTTTGAATCTAATCCATACTGATAAAGAATTAAGAGTTTTAGGAAAAACCATTAAAGCTTCAAAAACCCTTTAAATTCAAATTTTCGAATAGATCTAGGTTTTTTTTGGGTAATATAGTTGAAATGGATTGAAGGAAATAGTATTTGGGTCAGTTTGTGATTAAAATCAAAGAATTTGGGTAAGAAATGAGCATTTTAGGATCAAATTAGTGGGTTTTTTATAGGCTGTTCGTAACTGTTCTGCGCAAGAAACTGTTCGGCCCGAGAACAGTAACAAGTTCGGCCCGAACATCATCAACAACTTCGGCCCGAACTTCAACACTAACTTCGGCCCGAACTACTACCCAACTTCGGCCCGAACTTTAACCCCACTTCGGCTCGAACTTCTTTCACTACCTCGGCCCGAACTTCTTTTGTACTTCGACCCGAACTTCTTTTGCACTTCGGCCCGAACTTCTTTTACACTTCGACCCGAACTTCTTTTACACTTCGACCCGAACTTCTTTTGTACTTCGGCCCGAACTTCTTTTGTACTTCGGCCCGAACTTCTTTTCCAAATTTAAATTTTTTTTTTTTTTTTGTTCGGACGTTCTTTCTTCCAACAAGATATGACTTCCAAGGACGCCTTGTCCATTGGATCAGACACGAAACCACCTGTTCTCTACCGAGGAGAATACGGTCAATGGAAGAAACGGTTTCTCCATTTCATCCTGAGCCAACAAGCTGGTCCATCTATCCTTGAATCCCTTACAACCGGACCCGCTAAGTTCTATCGTGCTGTGGCTCCAGCCCTAAACACCGAACCAGCAATACCTGGAGGTGTAATCGAAATTCCCCCGGCGGAATACACTCAAGAGCAAAAGGATAGGGCTAGGGCGGATGTGCTCGCACACTCCTACATGCTACAAGGCATAACGAATGAAATCTACAGCAGCCTTGATAGCTTCAGCACGGGGAAAGAGCTTTGGGATGAAATTCAAAAGCAAATGGAGGGTACCGACCTGGGTAATAAAGCAAAGATGGTTTCGACCTTAAACGCCTATGGTCAATTCAAAGCTACCCCAATGGAAGAACTAGGGCAAACGTATCTTAGATTCTGCAACATGCTCAACGATCTCCGAAAGAACAACCTCATCAAAGAGAAGCTTGAGATCAACATCAAATTCATCCAATCCCTACTACCGGAGTGGGAGATGTTTGGAAACAGTGCAATGCAGCACAAGGATTTGAGCTCCATAGATATTCATGAACTATATGAGTACCTACATCAAAACGAGCCTATGGTGAAAGAAATCGTCAAAAACAGGCAAGATATGACAGACACCTTGGCAATGTTGACCAAACAAAATCTGGCTCTTAACAAAGGTATCAACGAAGCAATGGTTGCAGCACAAACAAAAGAGGTGGTAAATGAAGAACCAGAAACTCTGATCCCAGCGGGGACACAAGATGAAATCGACTCAGTTCGTCAAGCCTTGGCTCTCATTTCCTCCTATAACAAAAAGTACAATAAGAAACCAACCAACAACAACCTTAGATCATCCTCAAATTTCAAATACAATTCCTCTTCTCAAACCCCGAACAAAAAATCCTCATCTTCCTCCACCGAGCCACCTAAGAAATGTTACAATTGTGGTCTAACGGGCCATTTTGCCAAAGAATGCCAGAAGCCAAAGGTGAAGGACTCAGAATACTTTAAACGGAAAATGCTCATGGCCAAACAAGTTGAAAATGGGAAAGTTCTACTGGCTGAGGATCTACAGTGGTTGGAGGACTCTGATGATCAAGAGGAAGAGGAATGCACAGCAAGCCTGGCTCTCATGGCGAGATCTAACGAAATCAGGGCTGCACTGGGCATTCCTGAGAATGATGAAGATGAGGTACACTCTTTATTAACTGATTCAGACACTGATGAATCAGAGAATTCCTTGTTTAATGAAAAACTCTTTACTAAAATTGATGAGAAATCACATTTGACAAAACAAATAACTGATTTGGAATCTGAAAAAGGTAAACTCTTAAATGATTTGAGTGAATTAAGTCAAGTTTCTCTTCAAATAACTCAAGAAAACAAGGAATTACAAAATCAGTTGTCTATGTCAAAATCTGCTTATAAATTTCAAATTTCAGAATTACAAAATAACCTACAAAAACAAATAAATACAACGAATGCATCAAATACACAAATCCTAAAATTAAAAGATGAAAATTTAACCTTTCGTCGCCAACTTGAAACTCTTGTTCCTCAAGTAAATCAAATTAATAATTCAAATCAAAAAACACAAGAGTTACAACAACAGTTGTCAACATTTCATGCTGCTCACACCAGTGAAGTAAATCGTCTAAATCACATAATTAATACAAAAAATCTTGAAATATCAAACCTCAAAACGATGAAGACGGTCTCAAATGACAAAGACGACTCCAAGCAGCTGATAAATGACTTAGCTATCCAACTAAGTCGAGAGCAAACATGGATGAAGTCGGCTGACATAAAGATGAAAGACTACCAAGATAAGTTGAAGACAGCTGATACCGAGATTCAAAAACTAAATGAACAAATCACAAACATTACAAACAATTTTAATAAGGAAATCGATGAACAATCAGCAACCATACACAGTCTGTTAGGTACTAGAAAGTTGTAATAGATAGTCTAGGGGGTAAAAGTGAAACATTGTATAGATGTTAAGTTTTGTTTAGGAATTAGTCCTAACTAACCAAGTTTTAAGCCATGGTATAAATACCAACATGTAAGGCTTAAAACTTTAACTTTTGCTCATTAATCACACACACATTTCTGCAATTGTTCTCTCTACCATCTCTCTAACTTTCTCTCTCTAAAACCCTAATTTGTTCTTCATCTTTCTCACCAAGATCATCATCAAACATCTATTAATGGATTGAATCAATGAATCTATGCTTTTAAATTGCTATCAGAGCATAATTTCATCTTGAAAACGATCCAAATCCATCAATTGGTGTTAAAATCAGAAGAATCAGTGGGTTTTTGAAGGTTTTTGAAGAAAAAGGGGTTTAAGATCAAAAATCAGATTTAAGGTACTATTTCTTGTTATTATGGATTGAATAGCTTCCTTTTATTGATATATTAAGCTTAGAATCAAGCTAGGATCGAATCTAATCCATACTGATGAAGAATTAAGGGTTTTAGTAAAAACCATTAAAGCTTCAAAAACCCTCTAAATTCAAATTTTCGAATAGATCTAGGTTGTTTTTGAGTAATATAGTTGCAATGGATTGAAGAAAATAGTATTTGGGTCAGTTTGCTATAAGAATCAGTGAATTTGGGCAAGAAACGAGCATTTTAGGATCAAATTAGTGGGTTTTCAGGGTCTGCTCGTAACTGTTCTGCTCAAGAAATTGTTCGGCCCGAGAACAGTAACAAGTTCGGCCCGAACTTCATCACAACTTCGGCCCGAACTTCACACCACAACTTCGACCCGAACTTCTACACAACTTCGGCCCGAACATCATCAACAACTTCGGCCCGAACTTCAACACTAACTTCGGCCCGAACTACTACCCAACTTCGGCCCGAACTTTAACCCTACTTCGGCTCGAACTTCATCACAACTTCGGCTCGAACTTCTTTCACTACCTCGGCCCGAACTTCTTTTGTACTTCGGCCCGAACTTCTTTTACACTTCAACCCGAACGTCTTTTGTACTTCGGCCCGAACTTCTTTTGTACTTCGGCCCGAACTTCTTTTCCATATTTAAATTTTTTTTCGGTCGTTCTTTCTTCCAACAAGATATGACTTCCAAGGACGCCTTGTCCATTGGATCAGACACGAAACCACCTGTTCTCTACCGAGGAGAATACGGTCAATGGAAGAAACGGTTTCTCCATTTCATCCTGAGCCAACAAGCTGGTCCATCTCTCCTTGAATCCCTTACAACCGGACCCGCTAAGTTCAATCGTGTTGTGGCTCCAGCCCTAAACACCGAACCAGCAATACCTGGAGGTGTAATCGAAATTCCCCCGGCGGAATACACTCAAGAGCAAAAGGATAGGGCTAGGGCGGATGTGCTCGCACACTCCTACATGCTACAAGGCATAAGAAATGAAATCTACAGCAGCCTTGATAGCTTCAGCACGGGGAAAGAGCTTTGGGATGAAATTCAAAAGCAAATGGAGGGTACCGACCTGGGTAATAAAGCAAAGATGGTTTCGACCTTAAACGCCTATGGTCAATTCAAAGCTACCCCAATGGAAGAACTAGGGCAAACGTATCTTAGATTCTGCAACATGCTCAACGATCTCCGAAAGAACAACCTCATCAAAGAGAAGCTTGAGATCAACATCAAATTCATGCAATCCCTACTACCGGAGTGGGAGATGTTTGGAAACAGTGCAATGCAGCACAAGGATTTGAGCTCCATAGATATTCATGAACTATATGAGTACCTACATCAAAACGAGCCTATGGTGAAAGGAATCGTCAAAAACAGGCAAGATATGACAGACACCTTGGCAATGTTGACCAAACAAAATCTGGCTCTTAACAAAGGTATCAACGAAGCAATGGTTGCAGCACAAACAAAAGAGGTGGTACATGAAGAACCAGAAACTCTGATCCCAGTGGGGACACAAGATGAAATCGACTCAGTTCGTCAAGCCTTGGCTCTCATTTCCTCCTATAACAAAAAGTACTATAAGAAACCAACCAACAACAATCTTAGATCATCCTCAAATTTCAAATTCAATTCCTCTTCTCAAACCCCGAACAACAAATCCTCATCTTCCTCCACCGAGCCACCTAAGAAATGTTACAATTGTGGTCTGACGGGCCATTTTACCAAAGAATGCCAGAAGCCAAAGGTGAAGGACTCAGAATACTTTAAACGGAAAATGCTCATGGCCAAACAAGTTGAAAATGGGAAAGTTCTACTGGCTGAGGATCTACAGTGGTTGGAGGACTCTGATGATTAAGAGGAAGAGGAATGCACAGCAAGCCTGGCTCTCATGGCGAGATCTAACGAACTCAGAGCTGCACTGGGCATTCCTGAGAATGATGAAAATGAGGTACACTCTTTATTAACTGATTCAGACACTGATGAATCTGAGAATTCCTTGTTTAATGAAAAACTCTTTACTAAAATTGATGAGAAATCACATTTCACAAAACAAATAACTGATTTGGAATCTGAAAAAGGTCAACTCTTAAATGATTTGAGTGAATTAAGTCAAGTTTCTTTTCAAATAACTCAAGTAAACAAGGAATTACAAAATCAGTTGTCTACATCAAAGTCAGTTTTTCAATTTCAAATTACTGAGTTACAAAATGATCTACAAACACAAATAAATACAACGAATGCATCAAATACACAAATCCTAAAATTAAAAGATGAAAATTTAACATTTCGTCGCCAACTTGAAACTCTTGTTCCTCAAGTAAATCAAATTAATAATTCAAATCAAAAAACACAAGAGTTACAACAACAGTTGTCAACATTTCATGCTGCTCACACCAGTGAAGTAAATCGTCTAAATCACATAATTAATACAAAAAATCTTGAAATATCAAACCTCAAAACGATGAAGACGGTCTCAAATGACAAAGACGACTCCAAGCAGCTGATAAATGACTTAGCTATCCAACTCAGTCGAGAGCAAACATGGATGAAGTCGGCTGACATAAAGATGAAAGACTACCAAGACAAGTTGAAGACAGCTGATACCGAGATTCAAAAACTAAATGAACAAATCACAAACATTACAAACAATTTTAATAAGGAAATCGATGCACAATCAGCAACCATACACAGTCTTACTGTCTAGAAAGAAAATGTTGAAGAACACATCTCTAAACTAGAGCAGACGATTGTGAAAGCTGGCCACACTGAACAAACGATAAAATTAAATCAGCCAAAAGAGTTCAGATCTTTCAAATCAAAAGTAGGTCTCGGCGCTGAGAAATCCTGTCCTCTGGAAAAAGCTGCTGATGTTGTTCCCACACTATACAATTACGATTACATGAACTTGGGAATATGGCAAAGCTTTCTTCATATGCCGGACGAGGAAGCAGAAATCGAGAAGTTCAACAGAGAAAAGAAGGAACACGCTCAAATCAGCTTTAACTATTCTGAATTGAATTATACATATGAAAAGAATAAAGCAAAATTTGAAAACAATGAGTACTTCCCGATTATCACTCCAGAAGAATTTTCCATCTCTGAAAATGAAGTTTTAAAACAAACAATTGAACCAAAGCTTTATGTTCCACCGTTGATTTTAGAAAAGAAAATTGTTCAACTTGAATCTGAAATTGATGAAACTCACAAAGCATTTGACAAAGAAAAGGAAAATCTTCAAACAAAAATACATAATTTAGAGGACACCATTTTAGAATTAAAAACTACAACGAATAATGATGTTTCCAAAAATTCTACAGCCTCTTTATTAGGGCCAGCTCCGACAAATCCTGTTCCAACCATCTTGAAGAGAAGCTCTAATCCACCTATTTTGAATCTTGCAGATGGAAGATTAGAGTCCGGAGGGAAGAAGTCCATGAAGCAACCAGAAGTCAACAGAGCCACACAGTCAAAGAAGTCTATTCAGACTGGATCCAGTATGCTTAAGAAGCCTAGTCTACTTAAGAAGTCTAGTCCACCTAAGTCTGTAGTTTCATCTTTTTCTGTTCAAAATAAATGTAATGACTCTAGACAGTTTATTTCTCCAAAAGAAGCTCATGGCATGTGTAAAAACTTTAATTTTGTGAAAACTATTTTAACAGCTTTTAGAACGGACTATGATTCTACTGTTTATCGTCCTGTCCGTTACTCTCCTGATTTTGGTGATGTGTATGTTAAAACTGACAAATATGGAACAAAAAGATTTTTTGACAAAATTACAAAGAAACAGATAACTCAAACTGATAAACGTTTTTTTGTAAAACTTGATGCACCTTGCAGTATTCATAAGACCATCGTCTATCATAAATCTGGTAAACTTATACACACATGCAGAACGTGCTATCCATATCTATGCAAATCATACGTCACTAAACCAGCAAAATCACCTCAAAAGATCTTATCATCTCCGGCTTTCAAACAACAGACGAAATCTTCTCAAACTCAACAAACTTCTGTTTCTAACAAAAGATCAAAAGCTCAAAAGCTACCCTCAAAACAATCAAAGATACCGTCTAAACAACCACAAATTTCTGTTTCTCACTTCTCTTCTAGTCGCACATCTCCTCAGGGTAAAGCTGCACAAAAGCCAAAACCGTCAGTTCTCCCCAAATTCGACAAATCATCCATTAAAACGTCTACTCATGTGAAATACACTTGGGTTAAAAACAAAAAATCTCATTGGATTCTCCAATCCTCTGAAAAATCTCTCAAATGGATCATCAAATCTGAACTGCCTCCTAGCAGTTCCCAAAAGCTCTAAATTGATCATCTCATAATATCTGCATAAAACATATGTCTCTAATCGTTCTGGACCCATACAAGATTGGGTACCTAAAATGTTTTATTTGTTTTATGTAGAATGTGTGGTACCTCGACTCGGGTTGTTCGAGGCACATGACAGGAAACAAAAATCTCCTGACCAACTTTCGTGAAAAATACTTAGGAACGGTCAAATTTGGAAATGATCACTTAGCAGCCATCTTAGGTCTTGGTGATCTTATCTGCCATAACCTGATAATCAGAAATGTTGCCTTTGTCGAAGATCTCTCACATAATCTCTTCAGCATCGGAAAATTTTGTGACAAGACTCTAGAAGTAAACTTTCGCACAAAGAAGTGTGCCATTCGGACATATGACGGGGATGAACTTCTAACTGGAACTCGTGACACAAACCTCTTCACTATTGATCTTAATGACCTGAGTACAACCGAAGAAGTCTGTCTCGTGTCTAAAGCTACTGCCAATGAGTCATGGTTATGGCATCGACGTTTGTCTCATCTCAACTTTAAAACCATGAACAAACTCGTAAAAGGAGGTCATGTGTCGGGATTGCCTGATGTTGCCTTTGACAAAGATCACAAATGTTCTTCGTGTGAAAAAGGGAAAATGACCAAAGAGTCTCACAAACCTAAACCTGCTCCCAGTACTTCCAAACCTCTTGAACTTCTTCATATGGACTTATGCGGTCCAATGAGCGTTCACAGTCTTGCAGGAAAACGTTATGTTTTGGTTATTGTTGATGACTATTCCAGATACACATGGGTTTATTTCCTTCGTTCAAAGGATGAAGCCGCAGAGATCATAATCTCATTTATCAAGAAAACTCAAGTAAACCTGGAATTAAATGTTCAAACAATCCGTACCGACAATGGTACTGAATTCAAGAATCGGGTCCTTGACTCTTATCTTGAATCTGCTGGCATCACCCATCAATTTTCCGCTGCACGAACTCCTCAACAGAACGGTGTTGTTGAAAGACGAAACCGCACTTTAGTGGAAGCTGCTCGTACGATGCTTTCATTTTCAAAACTTCCTCTGTCGTTATGGGCAGAAGCCATCAGCACCGCCTGTTTTACACAGAACCGCTCAATCATAAACAAAACATACAACACAACTCCTTATGAGCTAATCAACAATCGAATACCAAATGTTAACTTCTTCCACATCTTTGGTAGTCGATGCTTCATCCTATCTGATAACGAGAAACTCAACAAGTTTGAAGAGAAAGCCAAGGAAGGAGTCTTTATAGGCTATTCAAAGGATTCAGCCTCATTCAGAGTATACAACCGCTCTACAAGAATGGTCAGAGAAAGTGTCAATGTCTCATTTGATGAAACATTCCTGCTTGATTCAAGCTCAACTGGCATTGAAAGACCTCTACCCACAACCTCCACTAACCATTCATCCTCTCTGAATGATCTTGAAATCCTATTCCAACACTTCCATGATGAATATCACAACGTCAGACACCCACCCCCACCCCCACCTCCACCCCCACCCCCACCCCCACCTCCACCCCCACCCCCACCCCCACCCCCACCTCCACCCCCAACCCCACACCCACCCCCACCTACACCTCCACCTCCACCCCCACCTCCGGTAGATGCTCAATCAATCACAGCTCCGGAAATCAACAATCCATCCCCAAATGAGACCCCATCACCTACCTCACCTGCTCCAAACTCACAAATACCCACATCAAGTGCAGGTCCTTCAACATCGACACTAGGAACTCAATCTTCACCAGTCGATCCCCCACCTCCCTCAGATATTATCGCTCCACTGGTGATTGATTTCTCTAAATTTCAATTTCCTCGAGTCGATCCACCACCTCCGATCAATACTCACAATACTGAAACTGCAATCATACCACATCCTGCTTTCACTGATAATTCCAACGTTAACCCTGGTCAACTCCCACTTCCTCATTCTATGAAGTGGACAAAGGAACATCCTTTGGACCAAATCATCGGAAACCCAGCCTCCTCGGTCCAAACTAGACGGGCTTCAGCAGATGAATGTCATCATGCATCATTCTTAAGCTCCACTGAACCGAAGAAAGTCTGTGAAGCGCTTTCCGATCCAGACTGGATAAT
This sequence comes from Calendula officinalis, assembly GCA_963853835.1. NCBI lineage: Eukaryota > Viridiplantae > Streptophyta > Magnoliopsida > Asterales > Asteraceae > Calendula > Calendula officinalis. Next base: position 43,690,644 of record OY970832.1, on the reverse strand, counting down.
TGCGATGCAGGAAGAGATTAATCAATTCGAAAGATTAAAGGTCTGGCGCTTAGTTCCTAAAACCCCGGGATCATCAGTAATCGGAACTAAGTGGATTTTTAAGAACAAGAAAGATGAAAATGGAATCGTCATTCGTAACAAAGCAAGGTTGGTAGCTAAAGGTTACGCTCAACAGGAAGGCATTGATTACGAAGAAACATTTGCTCCTGTTGCCCGCATCGAAGCCATTCGCATTTTCTTAGCATATGCAGCTCACAAAAACTTTACTATCTATCAGATGGATGTAAAGACTGCATTCTTAAATGGTATTCTAAAAGAGGAGGTGTTTGTTAATCAACCAGAAGGGTTTGTAAATCCCAAACATCCAGATTATGTCTATGTTCTCGACAAAGCTCTCTATGGCTTGAAACAGGCCCCTAGGGCATGGTATGATGTTCTTTCCCAGTTCTTAGTTGAAACTGGTTTTTCAAAGGGAAAAGTTGATACCACCTTGTTTATCAAACGTCACGGGGAAGACATCATCCTAATTCAGATCTACGTCGATGACATTATTTTTGGGTCTACAAATCCGAAATATTGCAAACGTTTCTCCGATCTCATGGTAAAACGCTTTGAAATGAGCATGATGGGTGAGATGAACTTCTTCCTAGGTCTTCAAGTTCGTCAACTTCCAACTGGCATCTTCATCAATCAATCAAAGTATATCTCTGATCTGCTGAAGAAGTATCTCATGGACGACTGTAAACCTATCGCAACACCGATGTCCACGACCGCCAAACTAAATGCTGATCTGGATGGTAAACTGGTAGATGTCACAAACTATCGGGGTATGATTGGATCACTCCTTTACTTAACGGCCAGTCGTCCGGATATCATGTTTTCAACATGCATCTGTGCTCGGTATCAGGCTGCTCCCAAAGAATCTCACTTTCTGGCAGTCAAACGAATCTTCCGTTACCTAAAAGGCACCAGAGATCTTGGTCTTTGGTATCCCAAGGAGACCTCGTTTGATCTTTCTGCCTTCTCTGATGTTGATCATGCTGGGTGCATGCTGGACAGGAAGAGTACATCTGGGGGAGTTCAATTTTTGGGAGATAAGCTAGTCAGCTGGTCATCAAGAAAGCAAAACTGCGTCTCACTATCAACCGCTGAAGCAGAATATGTTGCCGCCGCTAGCTGTCTGTCCCAGGTGATATGGATGCAATCACAATTAAAGGACTACGGCTTTTCCTATAGCCGCATTCCTTTATATTGTGATTCCCGAAGTGCAATTGCCATATCTTGCAATCCAGTTCAACATTCTAAAACCAAACATATCGATCTTCGATATCACTTTATCAAAGATCACGTTGAACTGGGCAATGTTGAATTGTACTTCGTATCCACCGATTTTCAATTAGCAGATTTGTTTACCAAGGCTTTGGACGAAAAACGTTTTAATTATCTTGTCTCAAAGCTTGGTATGCTAAATCTCAAAACTTAATTGTCTACAATTCATATTTTTCAAATTGGTAAATCGTTGTATTCTTCGTATCATCACAATGGCTTTCAAGAAACTCGTCTTGAAACCCGATCGTCAAATTATCGTCAACTGTCAATAGAGAGCTTTCACTCATCTCATCAGTATCGGGGGAGCTGATGCAGCGTTCCTAATTCCGTCTCTCGACATTAATTAGGATTTTTTATATTTTCACCTAATTTTTATTTTTTTTATTATTTTATTCTTAATTTTCCTTTTGTTTTAATTTTTCTCTTAATTGAAAAAAAAAAAAACAAAAGGGAGAAAAGTCTTCGGGCCGAACTACTCACTGTTCCTGGCCCGAAGTTCATAGTCGGTTAAGAAGTTCGGCACGAACATTTCACCTATAAAAGGTCCGACCGAACTTCACTATTCTCGTATACCTATTCTCGTCTACACACACTCGAACACCGACGATAACACGCAGTTAACTTCCGGTCTTCGATTCTTCGTCATTCTAGCTCGAATCTGCTTCACAACACTCGATTCCTCTTTTTCAATCGATTTCGGTAAGCTTTAACCTATCAGTTTCACCATATTATTCATAGATTTCCATACTCGGGACTGAAATTGCTCGAACCGAACTTAGGGTTTGCAAGTCACTGATTTCATCGATCTAGGGACACATAGGTAGTATTATGTTATCTAGAGTGTTCGCTTAGGAGAATCGATTCACTATTGGCCAGTTTTTCATGCTAGAATCGATCTAGGAATGCCTACTATTAAAATCTGTTGAAAAACCCTCGATCGTAAAAGTCTTCGGCCCGAACTTGTGTTACAAGTTCGGCCCGAATTTGTTTCACAAGTTCGGCCCGAGCTTGTGTCAAATGCTTCACCAACTTCGGCCCGAAGTTCTTAAACAACTTCGGCCCGAAGTTCTTAAACAACTTCGGCCCGAAATTCTTCACCAACATTGTTCGACCCGAAGTTCACACATGTTCGGCCCGAAGTTGTTGCTGAAGTTCGGCCCGAACTTCGTTTGAAATTTTTTTTTATATGTATTTTATTTATAATTATAATTTACAAATTTTTTTATATAAATTAAAATTTGTATATTATCTTTATATTTAAATACTATATACTATTAAAATTACTTTGGACCCTCTCGTCTCGATCAGTGAAAATCTTCAACGTTTAAATTTTTTTTTATATATATATAATACACTGTGCACTAACTTTACTTATCATTTTGTGCCATGTGTTCTTAGTGTCTAAACCACAGATGGCGGCACAACATATCATTGACGAGAACACCCTGGTTCCTCCATACAGGCTCAAACCGATAGCGGAAAACAACCCCTACTGGGCACCGGAAGAAGAAGTCTCGTTCTCCATCAACTACCCGATCCATTCTCATGTTCTCCAACGCCATCCTCTTTATTACTCGATAAATGCCAGACCATCAGTTCCAGCGGTGTACGTACAACAGTTCTTCGTTAACCTAACACTGGTGACATCAACAACCCCACACCACTTCGAAACTATTATTGATGAACAACCAATTCAATTCACAAAAGATGATCTTTATGACATCTTCCGTTTACCTCGTGCCGATTCAAGACCACCACTCACCACCTTTGAACCTCCGCTGCCATTCCAGCAAGTGTATTACGGGATACACGATCTTGGTCTTCTCCTTCCTCGGGAAACTATTGACTTAAGAGAACTCAAAAAGAAAAATATGGCAAGAAGCTGGTCACATGTCTTCACAATCTTCAACCGTTGCATGACAGCAAAGAAAGGTGGTCACGACAGGGCCTCAAAAGAAGTTCACCATGCCTATCATGCCATGTGCTACAACCGCCACTTTGACTATGCTGCCTACTTGTGGGAAGAATTCAAGCTCTCCAAATCAAAGGAACCGGCATTTCTGCCATACCCGAGGTTCTGGGCAATTATGATAGAACATTTCATGGAGAGATACCAAAACATTCATACCAGAGATGTTGCACGAAGATTCATACCATCGAGCGTTAATTTTCTAAGGGGCAACAGTGGTACAACTGAAGTCAATGAGGCCGCGATCCCACTCCCACTCCTTAAAATCGCAAACTTCAATCTTGATAGTGTGAACCAATATTGGGCTCTTCATTATCCTGACTGGACACCCGAAGGAGCACCTCCTGCTCCAGATCAACCAGCTGCTCCTGCACAACAAGCTGCCCCAGTACAACAACCACAAGCTCAACCACACCAACCACCACCTCAACCACGTCCTAGACGTAGACAGGCTGAACAGCAACAACCACCGGCTCACCAACGTGCTAAACGACCTCGAATTTTTTCCAGCGGTGCCTCAGGAAGTGGGTCGGTTGCCACTACATCATCTGAACAAGTTCTACCTCCGCCAACTCGACCCATCATACGACAACCACAACAACCAGCTGAACCCTCCTCTTCTTCATCATCAACAGACTCCGCTGCAACGATATCTGATCGACCAGGTTCACCACCATCACCACACGGTCCACCTTCACCACCACAACAAGGTCCACCGTCACCACCACCACAAGGATCCCCAAACCCCTTCGATGATCCTCTCTTCACAAATCCTTCACCACCACAACAAGGTCCACCGTCACCACCACCACAAGGATCCCCAAACCCCTTCGATGATCCTCTCTCCACGGATCCTTCTCCACCACACACCCAACAACCAATCACATCAACAATTCCCACTACCACAACAACCGATCCTCCTATCTCATCCACCATACCAACTACCATATCAACCGCTACCCCACTAACTACCACAATTCCGACATCAACAACCTATGTTCCTCCACTCTCTCCACCAGTCACAACCACAATCCCACCAGTCACAACCATAACCCCACCAGTAACAACCACAACACCACCAGTCACAACCACAACACCACCAGTCACAACCATAACTCCACCAGTAACAACCACAACTCCACAAGTAACCACCACAACCCCACCAGTAACAACCACAACACCACCAGTCACAACCACATCACCTCCAATAGACACCTCACTTCCCCCGTTTACCATCTTTACTGGTACTGCCTCGAGGGTCGTTACAACTTCACCTACAACGGTTGTTATGACCCTCCCTCAACAGACTACCTCATCCGAGGCTACAACTACCACAACAACGTAAATGCCAAACCCTGAACTGCAGATCATCCCTCATCTCACCTCCACAATCCAGTCACTCAGTACGAGGTTGGAAAACCTTGAGGGTAGGCTGGCAACTGTTGCTCCTCTTCCACCGGCTTCTGATCCACTTAACCGAGAAATGCTCCTGGAAGCATCCCGTTCATTTACAATTGAACAAATTAAAGCGATGTTCAACTATCGCTTAGAAGAACTGGTCGAGCCATGCAATCCAGGATCCCTTATATACAGAAGGCCTGGTGACCCTGAGGATGATCCTCAGGGAGGAGGACAGAGAAGAATACTGGAACACGGGGGATCCAGTTTTCAAACTCAAGGAGGTGCAAGTCATTCTCAACAACAACCCAGCTCCTCTCATCAAACACAGGGAGGAGGACAACAAGACTATGAATACTTTCATGACTGGGCGGTTGTTGAGTTTGATTACAATCAGGTGCTACATGTTGAACCACTCAACCAGTGGCGTGTTGATGCAAGTGAAGACATCTTGCCCCAAAATAACCGTAAATCCAGTGAGATGACTGAAGCCGAAAAACTTGAATCTATGAGTCATCTCCAATCTATAAATTTTGAGGTTGAGAACAATAAAAACGACAACGTTCAACAGGTTCTGAGAAAAGAGGCGGACACAGTTATTGATTTACCTAGTGACCCGGAAGAAGACAACATTGTGAGGGATGCTTTTAACGAATCAACTCAACCAGCCACCTCCCCTTAAACGATGACTCCGACACCGACAAAGCAGGGGAGGATGAACCATTTGACGTCAAAAGATATCCCTTCACCCGAGAAAATTATCACCGTTACTTCCGAAACTACGATCAACTGGTTGCCGCCAGAACTCCAGCACCGGAACCACCAACTGCCTCTCCTCCACATGATGTGCCGGTATTATCATATAGCGAGAAGAGAGCGGCGGATAAAGCTAACAAACGCCGCCTGAAGATCTCCAAAGCATGCCTCTTTCAACAAGTTAAAATGCCATTTCTTGAAGATCGCTTCTCTGCTATTTTCCAGGAGACAGAGCTGCCTGTCATTTATCAGTATTTATACAAAGAAGTGGTACTGCCTTTCCGAGAAAAGAAAATGTATTACCTTACAATGCATTACCTTAGGGGCAAAACCGATCGATACAGCAAATTCCCGATAACACAACTCCTGGAGATAACGACCGACCATTTCTCAGGCTACTACTGGTACACAATCTTCCATATTCGCAGAGCAGATGATCAACTGTACACAATTACTGAAGGAGACTTCTATATTCTTGAACCTCGGGATATAGAATTTCTTTACAACACAGTACGCTTACTTCCAGACACACCTCATCCAATTAAAAATCATGCGAGAAATTTCGCTCAGGCTGCTCTGAAGCGCTTCATGCTTGTTAAAACATTAGCTGCTCGAATGGAAGATGTGCAGATGGCTGTTGAGAGTGGTACAGCAAAGGTTCACTTAGCTGCTCCTTACAGATCACTTCCCTCCGAGATTCAAACTCGGAGAACAGTTGTTCTAGGTGAACCCAACTTGGGAATGACTTACACGAACTACTTCAAAGAAAGAGTCTTCTTTCGTGTGTCAGACATTGCCAAGTACTGTGACGGCACATTGAACATCCTCAAGAAGAAATTGGAGAAAAAGGGGAGGCACATGAACAGAGATCCCAGCAACCCAGAAAACACCTCTCTTCGAAGCAATATTGACACACTAATCACTGCCATTAAGGAAAGACTAAGCTGGCGAATAGTGATTAGACATTTTGAGGTTCACCTGGGTGTACGAGACAGAAGTAAAACGCCTACCTACACAACTGAAGTTCCCAACATGCCACTACCTTTCGGTCAATATCATGGGCTCAGATGGCAGGACGAATCAGTTAATCGCCAAAAACCGTATGAAAGACGTGGGCGGCATTAACATTCAAATGCTGGGAGGCACTTCAACTGTTCCACAATGGCTTCTGATCAAAACAGATTCAGGACCCGCTCTTAAAAGAAACCACAAATCTCAATCAAGCTTAACCGCAAAACCTCTCCTTCAACCCTCCGACGATGTATAAGGTACGTCCTTCGATCTCAAAACTTGTCAATTACTTTTGTTTTGTCGAGGGGGAGAAATATTAATTCTAGGGGGAGAATTATTATTTCTAGGGGGAGAAAATTCAGAAAAACAAAAACAAAATACCCAAATAAAAAGTTTTATGTTTGTAACGTTAATCATAAGTTGTTGTAATATCCGTAAACGATCTCTTTACTAGTTCTCTAGTAAAGATTGCATCTGTTTATTACAAATTCTTTTAATTCTCGTTACTTACTACTTCAAAAGACATACCTTCCCATGGTTTGCCAGATCCGGCCACACCTTCCCAGGGAAATATTTCAGCCAACTGGTAAATGTGAGGGTTTAGGTCTAGGGTATAGTAATAGGTGAGTGCAAGGTGATGTGAAAACAGGATAAATCAAAAAAAACACACCTTATGAGTGCATCCAAACCGAAAACAAACTGGGCAACCAATTAAATAGGTGATCATTCATTCGTTGAATGTTTCACTAGACTTTACTGGCCCAGTAAAGCAAATGCACGCCACCACCAACTACTCAAATTCCTCTCAACAGGGATTTGTTTCATTTCATCAGGGGACGTAGCACAAAAGCTACTGACTACTCATTCGGAGTATGTCGGTATTGAATAATAATAACCTCCTGCCCCGGGTTAAGTCTCTTTGTATGCACAGTGTGTCTAGTTCTCACCCCCAAGAATATTTCCAATATAGGACACCTGTACTACAAACATGGATCTCCGTGAATCCATCGGAACACTCGTAGTGGCATCACAATATGATGTTTCACGAGGATCGAGTGGAAATCCTGCTAGAGCTAAAATCACGCCAACTCTAAACGCAGGTCACACATTTGAATCAACGGTTGTGCAAACGACTACAGATTCATACCGTGTGCCAACGGAAACTCTATGTGAGTCCGGTGTTACCTTAAAAGAACAAAGTTGCTGTGCCTTAAACTTCAAAATCATTCAGGCAACAACTTATACCGGAAACACATAAAATTCCGATGAAAAATCCATGTGAACTAAAATGCAACATCTTGAAAGCTGATTAAAATGCACATGAGCGTAATAGTCCACTCTCAAATTACTCCTATGATCTGCTAAACCCAGCATGATCTTCCCCGGAGCCACCGACAATATAGGAACTAAAAAGTGAGGGTCCCTAGGTCTAGGTGAGCAGAATCAAGTATCATGGGATCTTGATTGGGGTGCGCTGAGGTAAAAATTGAGAGGGGGTATGAAGTATGGGGTGCAAATCAGCTTATCACATGGTAAAAACAAAAATGAGGGTGTGGTTGAAAAATGAAAAAGTGAGTTGAGTGAGGAGCGTGTGTGAAAGGGTTAAAAGAAAACGGAAAACCCTCCCTAAACCGAACAAATGACCGGGTAACCTCATCTATATCAGATTGCATATGTTGCTTTCTGATTAAGACATCATAGACCCAGTGATGCAATGCACAACCCCCACTGACCACTCAAGTACAAAAAGTACTTATTTCAAAATCACGGAGATTACCACATCCACTATCGACATCTCATTTGGAGATTGTTGATATTGAAAAAGAGGACCCACCTCCAGTCCTCGCCTTCGTTTGTCCACGTATAGAGTCTAGAACCGAATTAAATTTCTCTAGGACACAGGCACTCTACCAAGCATATCTTTGAGATATTGCCGGAACATTCATAGTGATACCAAAAATATTGGTATTCCACGATGATTGAATGGAAATCCTACCAGTGCTAACATCAATGCCAACACTAAACGTAGGTCACACAGTTTCTGTAACTGTTGTGCAAACATGCAATCTATGTGATCCTGGGTTACCCTGATACCTTCTCGTGCGAAGATCAGACGACCGTACTCCATTGTTATCAACAACGGTCACTATGTCTGATAGAAGATCTGATGACTGTATTTCAATCTTATCAACAACAGTCAACACATCAGATAAGTGATTTTATGACCGTACTCCAACATTATCAACAACGGTCAGAAAATCCACAACATATAAACATTCCGCACTGCTTCAACTCCAACAAACATCAGGAACCAAGGATCTGCAGCAAATCGACAAATGCCACAACTTCAAGAAAGGACTTCCGCTGCTAACCGCTCTATCTATGGGTCTACATTCAGTCGATGTGCATGAAGTCTTCTGGAATACTTTATATTGGTTGAAAAGCCATTTAAAAGTATGTCTGTCAACGATGATCAAAGGCTGATGCTGTTTTATCAACATAACTGCTCAACGGTTCAAATCTCAGCTCCAGCCTTACAGACACAGAAGTCTTCAAAGATATGCAACCTAGTCTACTATTACAAAGGGGAGATTGTTAGGTACTAGAAAGTTGTAATAGATAGTCTAGGGGGTAAAAGTGAAACATTGTATAGATGTTAAATTTTGTTTAGGAATTAGTCCTAACTAACCAAGTTTTAAGCCATGGTATAAATACCAACATGTAAGGCTTAAAACTTTAACTTTTGCTCATTAATCACACACACATTTCTGCAATTGTTCTCTCTACCATCTCTCTAACTTTCTCTCTCTAAAACCCTAATTTGTTCTTCATCTTTCTCACCAAGATCATCATCAAACATCTATTAATGGATTGAATCAATGAATCTATGCTTTTCACAGTCTTACTGTCAAGAAAGAGAATGCTGAAGAACACATCTCTAAACTAGAGCAGACGATTGTGAAAGCTGGCCACACTGAACAAACGATAAAATTAAATCAGCCAAAAGAGTTCAGATCTTTCAAATCAAAAGTAGGTCTCGGCGCTGAGAACTCCCGTCCTCTGGAAAAAGCTGCTGATGTTGTTCCCACACTATACAATTACGATTACATGAACTTGGGAATATGGCAAAGCTTTCTTCATATGCCGGACGAGGAAGCAGAAATCGAGAAGTTCAACAGAGAAAAGAAGGAACACGCTCAAATCAGCTTTAACTATTCTGAATTGAATTATACATATGAAAAGAATAAAGCAAAATTTGAAAACAATGAGTACTTCCCGATTATCACTCCAGAAGAATTTTCCATCTCTGAAAATGAAGTTTTAAAACAAACAATTGAACCAAAGCTTTATGTTCCACCGTTGATTTTAGAAAAGAAAATTGTTCAACTTGAATCTGAAATTGATGAAACTCACAAAGCATTTGACAAAGAAAAGGAAAATCTTCAAACAAAAATACATAATTTAGAGGACACCATTTTAGAATTAAAAACTACAACGAATAATGATGTTTCCAAAAATTCTACAGCCTCTTTATTAGGGCCAGCTCCGACAAATCCTGTTCCAACCATCTTGAAGAGAAGCTCTAATCCACGTATTTTGAATCTTGCAGATGGAAGATTAGAGTCCGGAGGGAAGAAGTCCATGAAGCAACCAGAAGTCAACAGAGCCACACAGTCAAAGAAGTCTATTCAGACTGGATCCAGTATGCTTAAGAAGCCTAGTCTACTTAAGAAGTCTAGTCCACCTAAGTCTGTAGTTTCATCTTTTTCTGTTCAAAATAAATGTAATGACTCTAGACAGTTTATTTCTCCAAAAGAAGCTCATGGCATGTGCAAAAACTTTAATTTTGTGAAAACTATTTTAACAGCTTTTAGAACGGACTATGATTCTACTGTTTATCCTCATGTCCGTTACTCTCCTGATTTTGGTGATGTGTATGTTAAAACTGACAAATATGGAACAAAAAGATTTTTTGAGAAAATTACAAAGAAACAGATAACTCAAACTGATAAACGTTTTTTTGTAAAACTTGATGCACCTTGCAGTATTCATAAGACCATCGTCTATCATAAATCTGGTAAACTTATAAACACATGCAGAACGTGCTATCCATATCTATGCAAATCATACGTCACTAAACCAGCAAAATCACCTCAAAAGATCTTATCATCTCCAGCTTTCAAACAACAGAAGAAATCTTCTCAAACTCAACAAACTTCTGTTTCTAACAAAAGATCAAAAGCTCAAAAGCTACCCTCAAAACAATCAAAGATACCGTCTAAACAACCACAAATTTCTGTTTCTCACTTCTCTTCTAGTCGCACATCTCCTCAGGGTAAAGCTGCACAAAAGCCAAAACCGTCAGTTCTCCCCAAATTCGACAAACCATCCATTAAAACGTCTAATCATGTGAAATATACTTGGGTTAAAAACGAAAAATCTCATTGGATTCTCCAATCCTCTGAAAAATCTCTCAAATGGATCATCAAATCTGAACTGCCTCCTAGCAGTTCCCAAAAGCTCTAAATTGATCATCTCATAATATCTGCATAAAACATATGTCTCTAATCGTTCTGGACCCATACAAGATTGGGTACCTAAAATGTTTTATTTGTTTTATGCAGAATGTGTGGTACCTCGACTCGGGCTGTTCGAGGCACATGACAGGAAACAAAAATCTCCTGACCAACTTTCGTGAAAAATACTTAGGAACGGTCAAATTTGGAAATGATCACTTAGCAGCCATCTTAGGTCTTGGTGATCTTATCTGCCATAACCTGATAATCAGAAATGTTGCCTTTGTCGAAGATCTCTCACATAATCTCTTCAGCATCGGAAAATTTTGTGACAAGACTCTAGAAGTAAACTTTCACACAAAGAAGTGTGCCATTCGGACTTATGACGGGGATGAACTTCTAACTGGAACTCGTGACACAAACCTCTTCACTATTGATCTTAATGACCTGAGTACAACCGAAGAAGTCTGTCTCGTGTCTAAAGCTACTGCCAATGAGTCATGGTTATGGCATCGACGTTTGTCTCATCTCAACTTTAAAATCATGAACAAACTCGTAAAAGGAGGTCATGTGTCGGGATTACCTGATGTTGCCTTTGACAAATATCACAAATGTTCTTCGTGTGAAAAAGGGAAAATGACCAAAAAGTCTCACAAACCTAAACCTGCTCCCAGTACTTACAAACCTCTTGAACTCCTACACATGGACTTATGTGGTCCAATGAGCGTTCACAGTCTTGCAGGAAAACATTATGTTTTGGTTATAGTTGATGACTACTCCAGATACACATGGGTCTATTTTCTTCGTTCAAAGGATGAAGCCGCAGAGATCATTATCTCATTTATCAAGAAAACTCAAGTGAACCTGGAATTAAACGTTCAAACAATCCGTACCGACAATGGTACTGAATTCAAGAATCGGGTCCTTGACTCTTATCTTGAATCTGCTGGCATCACCCATCAATTTTCCGCTGCACGAACTCCTCAACAGAATGGTGTTGTTGAAAGACGAAACCGCACTTTAGTGGAAGCTGCTCGTACGATGCTTTCATTTTCAAAACTTCCTCTGTCGTTATGGGCAGAAGCCATCAGCACCGCCTGTTTAACACAGAACCGCTCAATCATAAACAAAACATACAACAAAACTCCTTATGAGCTAATCAACAATCGAATACCAAATGTTAACTTCTTCCACATCTTTGGTAGTCGATGCTTCATCCTATCTGATAACGAGAAACTCAACAAGTTTGAAGAGAAAGCCAAGGAAGGAGTCTTTATAGGCTATTCAAAGGATTCAGCCTCATTCAGAGTATACAACCGCTCTACAAGAATGGTCAGAGAAAGTGTCAATGTCTCATTCGATGAAACATTCCTGCTTGATTCAAGCTCAACTGGCATTGAAAGACCTCTACCCACAACCTCCACTAACCATTCATCCTCTCTGAATGATCTTGAAATCCTATTCCAACACTTCCATGATGAATATCACAACGTCAGACACCCACCTCCACCCCCACCCCCACCCCCACCTCCACCCCCACCTCCGGCAGATGCTCAATCAATCACAGCTCCGGAAATCAACACTCCATCCCCAAATGAGACTCCATCACCTACCTCACCTGCTCCAAACTCACCAATACCCACATCAAGTGCAGGAATGTGTGAATTGATTTGTGAGCAAAAGTTAAAGTTTTAAGCCTTACATGTTGGTATTTATACCATGGCTTAAAACTTGGTTAGTTAGGACTAATTCCTAAACAAAACTTAACATCTATACAATGTTTCACTTTTACCCCCTAGACTATCTATTACAACTTTCTAGTACCTAACAATAAGTCTTTAACAAACTTAAGTTCTGTATCTATTAAGTTGACAAGATAAATTCGCTCCTGATCACTTGAAGAAATATCCTTGTTAGCTTCATCGTCGGGTTCTGGAAAATTAGTTTCATCAGCTGAGGTAGTCTCTTGGTTAGTGATTTAAAACTTAGTTTCTGTGGTTTTAGGCGAGTCAACGGTGGTGGCTTTCTTGTTGACTTCTGAATCAGGGATCTGATCAGAGGTAGAAGAAGTGTTAATGGGTTTGACCTCAGTAGGCAATTCATGCTCATGGTCAACGGTAGTAGATTGGTTGTTCACATCTGAATTAGGGTTTTGAGAGGCAGAAGGAGGTTCAACGGTGTCGATCGGTTGGACCTGATCAACGGTTGTAGATGGCTTATTGGCATCTGAATCTAGAATTAGGGTTGTGGAAGTTTCAGTAGGTTTTATCTCAGTGGTTGGTTGGACCTCAGATGGCGATGAATTCTGAGTTTCAACCATTGTAGTTGTTTGTATTGAGTTATTAGTGGAAGTGACGTCATGCTTGTTGGCATCGGAATCAGAAATCTGAGCATTAATGGCGGTCGGTTGTATATCAAGTGGTGATTGATTTTCGCTGTTGCTAGAGGCTAATCTTATGGGATTAGGGTTTTGAGGTGTGGTGGATTGATCATTAGTTGTAGGTTCATTAGCTGGTAAATCATGGGATTCATGATGAGGAGGTTTGACCATAGGTGACGATGATCGGTCGGGGTCAACGGATGTTGTTATGGAATCTTCATTCTTTATATCTTTATTGTCAACCTGAGTGTCGGTAATCAATGCGGGCTCATTTGGTTGAACCTCAGTGGACGAAGAATCTCTTTCTACAGTCATAATGCTGGAAGAAAAAAAACATCCACGTGGTTAATTAAAATCCGCCAAATAATACAAAAGTACACAAACCAAATTAGTTATGAGGATGCATGCAACCAAAATGGGAAATAAAAATGAAGAAAGCATTGACAAATTATAACCATGTTTTGTGTTTGGCATGAAATCCTTTTCTTTATATGATCAGAAACAATCAAAATTGTGGCCTTTCATACTTTAAGCGTTGATCTAGTCAAAACTGGTCACCAAAAGTCGTAACACAAATAGAAATTTGTGTATTTACCTAGAATTTGTTCGTTTAACCAAAAATCAAACACATATAAAATCGTATTTTTGAACCAAAATAGTGTTATTTAATGATAAAACTTAGCGACAGTCTGAACAAAATGAGGTAAAGATTTAAAATATGTGAAGGTTTTCAAGGAAACGTAGCGGGGATGTGAAAAAACTGTGGAAAATAGATCAAAATATTATTGTGTATCACTAATAAAGATTGACTTAAAACCGGGTTTATGGTCTGAGTTTTCGAAAAAATATAGAGACCCGTGTTACTTATTCAATAATGGTCCCATTTTTCTTAGATGGTAACTAATGTGAGGATCTATATGCCTCGTTTAGTACCGAATGTATATGAGACTCGTCGCAATGCTAAATCATGTTTTCATTCACTTCAGCTGATGGCATGCCCATCGGTTGGAGCTCGTCGGTTGAATTTTACGGTTAGGCGACGAGAGTAGAGGCTGAAATGGTGGGTCCCAAGGTATTTTAATATGGTATTTGTTATTTTGTATGTGTATGTATTTTATAATGATGAGGATCAAAAAACTGAAAATAATGGATATTGTTAGCAAGCGTATGTCAGTTTTATGTCGATTGAGTGTGAGCTGACGTAGTGCTGATTTGGCAAAAACTGAAGTGTCAGTTTATGTCATTGTTTTAGGAGTAGTCTGATAAGTCTGTGGAAATTGTTTGTTACTTTACTTGTTATAACTTTGGCTTTTAAAACATTGAGTTAAACAATGTTTTAGGAAATTCAAATTTTCTTTTTGGTGTTATTGGTTTGGGTTTCAATTTAAGGTTTTGATGTTTTTATGTAGAGAAATGATATTGGTGTCTATTATTTGTATATATATATTTTTATATACTTACTTGATCAAGATAAGTGTTCAAATCAGGGAATAATATGAAGAGAAATAATTAGTTGATTACACGTGTCATCTTATGATGAATAGCAACATGATATATGCACAAATTATAGACATCAATATCATTTCTCTTCTATGTAACATATGGATGAAGGTGAAGGTGGAGGTTAATGTGGTTGTAACGGAGACGGTGTAGATGGTTGTTGACCAAGGTGATGCTTGAACCGGTGGTTGACAAAGGGATGAGTGACAATGTCGCCGACAAAACTTGTTTATAACAAGGATTATTTCCCCCGCGCGTTGCTGCGGATTTAAAAATATACATTTTAACGTTAAATTAAGGCTTAGTTTTTTATTATACTTAGTTTTTTTATGTATTTATAAATAAAAAAAGTATACAGCCATTTAGATTCAGACAAAGGAATATTATGTTCCTATTAACTATTTAGAACTGGGTTGTCATTACTAACTTATATAGTAACAAATAAAAATATCATTTTCTTATTAAATAAATACTTTAAATAAGGTTTAAAGCGTTGATTAAAATATTAAGATTCTAAATATATAACTATTGGAAAGAAGGTCTTATTAAAAAGTATTAAGTTATTTTGTATTATTTTAAAGTATAGGGGTTATTTGTAACATTTTAAAGTATAGGGGTTATTTTGTATAATTAAGTAACATCTATAATTAAAAAAAGGGTTTTGTTAATGACAGCCCTTAGGGCTGTCATTAAGAGGTGGTTACGTGCATAAATCGTTTGTACTTTCAGTGGTGGGGGTTGATTCCTAAAATACAGGGGGCGGTTATTGATTATTGTACAAGTTTTTTATGCGTGTCTTGACGTCTTAGTGACAGCCCTTAGGGCTGTCATTATCATTTTCCTTAAAAAAATGAGGGGCTGCCAAGTTTCGAACATTAGTGTAATAGGAGAATTAGTCATACCTTGGCCCAAGAAAACCAACTGCACCAGCTGGTGTTTTTGTACTTTGGTATGGCTATTGTATATATATAGTAATAATTTGCGATAATAATAATAATAGTAGTAATTGTTATTATTAGGGTTTTGATAATGACAACGTGGTCAATAATAAGTTATTACATGCACTAAAATGTTATATTTTCATTAGTGGAGAAGTGATACCTAAAATGTAGGGATGATTGTTAATTTATATACTTGTATATATTTTAATGCTTTTATTTATAATCAAAACTCATACTATTATTAGTATTGAGGATTGCGGAAAAATTGATGGCTCAAGAAACAAGGTAGTTATTTTCTCTCTATAAATATCTCGTTCTCCCTTTTGCTTTATTTTTATTTCTTTTTTTTTAAGGCAAATCCTAATATACACCTAATTTTCACCTATGTACATGATGATACTTGTAACGACCCGATATTTGTAAATAAATAAATTATGTAAAAATATGATAATTATGGATAATTCATATAAAACACGTGGAAATTGGTTTCGTGTCATTTGGATACCGTATGAGAAAGTTATGGACGAAACCGGGTCGAGACAAGGACCGAAAAATACAGCCTTGCTGCATAGGGGAGTTCACGGCGCGAACTTGGATTCGCGATCGCGAACATTGGACAGAGACTTTGGGTTTTTGACGATTGAAGTTCACGACTGGCTCACGATCGGGAAGAGTTCGCGACAAGGGAAGTTCGCGGCGCGAACTCTTGTTCGCGTCGCGAACTGCGTCAGACAGAGCATTAAAGACGGGATTTTGCTCATTTATTGCATATCAAAACCCTAGTTTCTTCATTTGGCGATTTTTGAGCTCTAGAACAGTTTGAGGGCGATTTCTTCACAAATCCTTGGTAGATTTCACTCCTAGTGGAAGATTAAAGGTATATCTTCACTCTTTCATCTATGTAGTTCAAGATCTATGGATCTTGAAGCTTGGGTTTGAAACCCTAGTTCTTGGGTTTATGGTTAATGGTGAAATAAAGGTTGTATATACTTAATAGATGATATTTTAACAAAGGAAACAAGTGTATGGTTAAGATTTGTAAGAATCTTAAGATTTGGTTAAACCTAGGGTTTTATAAATCACCAAAATTGGGGGAAAGTGTTATTAAAAGGTATCTAGGGATAAATGGACACATTATTAGTAGTATGTGATGCTGAGCATCTTGTGATTATTTTATTAGACTTTTGGTGAAGTCTTGGAAGGTTGATTGATTGTTAGAGCAAAGAATTGGGTGTGAAGAACACTTTGGAGCAATATTTGCTAAGGTGAGTACGTGTGGATTATACTGAGTACATACCCATTGAAATATGTTTTATTATTTGTGTCACGGTCTATTTGCTTATTTGTGTAGACTTGTAGTGGTTTAGTTAGTGATATATTATTGATAATATTGGACTAACTTGTTGATGATTGATGTGATAGCCGAGAGCTAGATTGACATGACTGTTGAGTCATGGTAAGATTGAGATGATGTGATGACACGGGCGACTCCCGATCATGAGGTGTGGAGTGAGGGGCAGTTGGGTGGATTTCCATCGACTCATCCACGTTAGTAGTCTTGCTAACTGGACGTATTCCGGCGAGTAAGGGAGGTACCGGTAGATTGGGCGATTCCCTCTTGCCGGTATCTTGAGCCTCTAACTGGTGCGGGGACGACCCGACTGTTAGATATGTTGAATGTTCTAGTTAGTTCGGGGACAACCCAATAATTAGATAAGATTGCTAAGAGAGCATTGGATCATAGGGTCACAATAGAGTGACTAGATTATCTTGGTGTGATAAATGTATATATGTGATATATATTATAGCATGTTTGGAAAAACCTGGGTCTAAACCCATGTATCTCACGAGACTTTCTTGTCTCACGTACTCCTTGTTTGTTTTGCTATGTACTCAGGTTCGGGATCGAAGGTTTAGGTACGTATGGATAGAGATGCGGGGCCTAGAGTAGAAGAACACTAGAGTGGATTTATGCTTAGCTTTGGTTTTGATATATTTTGTAACTCCTAACTTTATACTCTGATTTTCATACCAAAGGTTTTTGTAAATTCATATTTTGGAACCGTTTTTCTATTTATAAAATGGTATATTTTGGTAAAATGTTTTGTTATAAAATTCGAGGTGTTACAATACTTGAACCCCCAACCTCAAGGTTGTGAGACAAACACCATACCGTTAAGCCAAAGGCCATTTAATGCTTTATTTTTGTTTCTATACCCATTTTTAGGTTCTCATTCTACTTTAAGAAATCACTAAAATAAATTATAAAATATGTACTCTTTAATATAGTATTTTTTTTTCTAAATTTGATGAGGAAACAAGATTATGATAACCAGAAGTGGAATCCATATATACTCTTTTATTGTAATTATAGTTTATTAATCAATGAATATTTTAATATTTAATTATTCTTTTTAATATATGCATATATAATTAAATAAGTAAATAAGTAAAAATTAAAAACAAAAAAACTAATAACTAAAAGTCACTTTTAATTTGCTTATTTTAATTATATATGTGCTCATAATTAAATTAGTTACAAAAATACATAATTAAGTTACTTACAAATAATAATAAAGAAAATACGTATACAACAATTAAAAGAATGATTATTACATCATAATAATTAAAATCTAATGATTAAACAATTGAATCAAATAAAACCCAATAATTAAATAGTCATTTTGTTTATAGTAAAATTGCATTCATTTAGACATTCCCTAATAAAAATAATGATGTCTACAAAACATATTAAGACATTGTCATGTGTCTATTCATTTGATGATTATACGTGTCAAAATCAAAAGATCATATAAGGAAAGATAATTAATTGATTACATATGTCAAATTTAGAGATGGGTAGACACATAAGTAGGCACAAATGGTAAGCACAAATATCATTTCCTTAATAATAATAATAAAGGTTTTGATAATGACAATTCTTAGAGTTGTTATTAAAATGTTAAGATATGTATCAAAAGTTTATACATCAATATATAACTAACCCTTGATTTTAGGAATTATTTACTCATATAATTTTTTATGCCCTTGAATAAGTTCTTAGAATTGTTATTATCAAAATCCTAATAAAAAGAAATATAGAGAGAACCTGGTAATGGAGAGAGCCCCTCGATATTCCTGTGAAATTGTTAACGGTGAAAGCCAATAACAATGGAGGTAATATGGGATTCTACACGAGGGTTGAATAAATAATAAAAGAAATAAGGATCGAATAGGAATCTTTGGTTGTTGCAAGTTATGCTCCCGGACTTTAGTTTGATGTTTTTCCTCTTCGTCACTCTATGCTCGCCTTTGTACCCTTTTCTAGTTTCTTGCTAGCGCTTTATATTTATATATATATATATATATATATATATATATATATATATATATATATATATATATATATATCTCTCTGTTCTTGGGTCCTTCGGAGGGGGTGATAGCATTGCCGAAGCTCTTTCCCACTGGTCCTTGTTGCCGTTCAAAAAAAAAAAAAATCACTCTATGTTCGCCTTTTGATAGAATAGATAAAAGAATAAGTTTTATATTAGTATTATCGTTATACATATATGATACACACATTTTTTGATACACACATTTTTTGTTTTACTGAAGCCTTCTTTCTACCATCGGTAGAGTTATGACTAAGTATCTACGTGTCGCTTCCTTTACATCTCGCCTCCTTGCTAAAATTGAATATTGTTGTCTTTTTATATATGTATTAAACTACTCATAAGGGGTGACTAAATTCAATTTAGTAACAGATGCCACATTAACGGCACATCGGTTTTCTAACCAAGCATATACTTCCTCCGTCACTAAATAAAGTTCTCATTTGTGTTGGGCACAATATTTTAGGAGATAGTTAGTGGTGGGGTATTTGGTATTACTTTTGATTAAAATATAAGGTTTGATTGGAGATAGAAAGTGTTTTAAGAGATAGTTAGTGGTGAAAGTATTGGTAATAATATTATTATATTAAGTGGGCCCCTTATGTTTGAGAAATGAGAACTTTATTTAGGGACAAACTTGAAGGAGAAATGACAACTTTATTTAGGGACGGAGGGAGTAATAAACTGTGACCAAACTCATGTAAGGGGTCACCGAACTTTTTTAAATATTTTTTAAATTTCATTAATAATTAAAAATATATTAAACTAATAATTAAAACAAGAGTAAATTATAAAAATTATCCATGTGGCATAATTTTGTCGCAATTTTATGGCATTAAATTCTAAGTCATTAAAAATGTCACTAAATTATTCTTCTCTTGTAGTGTTTTTAGTGATCACACAATTGAGATCTCAAAATTGATGATGAAATTTAAAGTGAAAGAGGATGCGTTGACATAAATTACAAACGAACAATTGAAAACTTGCACAAAAATTCCATCCTATTTTTAACCTTGATGTCGATGCCTGTAACAATATTGAGGCTTTCAAATGAGAAGATAACTTGCCAGATGACATGAGTGAGAGTAAACCTTGCTAGATGAAACGGAGAAGTCATCAAAGCGGGGAAAATGACGGAGATTTGGGACTGAGTTTAGGGTTTATGAATAGTCAATGATATCACGGCAATATTAAAAGGAATGCCTTTATAACATGACTTTTATATCATCGTGTCATAAATTCAAAAACCTTCTATTTTATATAGGGATTGATAAATATACCACATCTTTTAATGGATACACTACAACTAGTATTTCATATATTTGTACAGTTTACAGTAATACTTGTACGCTGTGGTATATAAATCAAAAATTATGATGTATAAATTAATTCCCTATAATAAACAGTTTACAAGATATTTGGTTTCCACTTATTAGTATGATATTTGAGCATTAACGGGGAGTTGGGCTGAACTTCGCGGTGAATTATAAAGATACACATCATATCTATAAACTAAAATGTTATTAATTTTGTTACGCTAACTTAGACAATAATTATCCTAATTGACATTTGGAAGACGTGCAAACATATTGGATTGGTTGCAAATTTACTTGATTTGTATATTACAATTATGTAAAATAATTTGGATTAGCTGCAAATTTACTTAATTTGCACAATACAATTATATAAAATAATTTCAAATAATAAATAAACCAAATGAAAGACACCATAAAAAACTACTATTACTGTAAACAAAAAAATCACCATTTAAACACCATAAAAAAATGATAATAATGATAAAATCAAGTGAAAGTCAACAACTAAAACAACAACAACAACACTCAATCTTTTCAAAGGAAGGTAGGGGGTAAGATGTACATAGTTATATCCATATTCGGAGGTAGACATACTGTTTTCAGGAGGATACGTGTAGGAAAAAGTATACTCCTTCAGGCTAATATCACTCAAAGACCCGACTGACAAAATCCATACACTTAACCCTTCTCCTTGAACTAATGACTTCGAGAGTTTCCACTCTCTTAATTGGCGTTGCTTGTGGTCTTTTCTTAACATGGCTAAACCATCTCATTTGTTTTATTCCTACTAAGTTAATCAATATAAGTGTCAAAATCAAAAAAGCAAAATAAAAAGAATTAGTAAATTCTACATTAATATAATATTCTACTAGCTTCATAGCCCGCCCAATCGGGCGGGCATGCTTCGAAAAATAAAAAGGAATATACCAACAAAAAAACAAAAGAAATAAACACATTAATCTATTATTGAAATGATGTTAAACGTGTTTTGATACATATCACAAATGGTACACAAAATCTAGAGACTAAATAAAACTTCTTTATAATAAAAATTATCATGAAAGTGAAAGTTAATGGAAATTTTATCAATATGTAACACACTTAAGTGTCTACCAAATTTAAAGAAAACAAATGCATTCATAGTTAACTACGAACTTAAAAAATCGTTAAACTTTTATAATAATATTTTAGAATATGAAGAAGAAAATATGGTCTCACATGATCAGTGATATCCATGCCCATATAATTTACACCAATTTTTTCTCCATCTTTACTAAAAACGGGTTCAACGTAAATTAAAAACGTTTTTGCTCCAAATAATTCGATTTCAAAAGTAATTTCTCTTTTTGCTGGTAATCCTCTTTCCAAAACTTCTTGTTTGAAATCTTGTGATTCTTTTACACCACCAATTTTAAATATTTCTACGTCTGTTTTTCCAATAATATCCTGCCAATAAATTATAAAGTTTAATATTTTAATTATAATTAATCTGAATTAATAGCTAAAAATGTGATTTTATTTCCACTCATTAAAGATTGTATTACCTCCTCTCGTAAACTTGGGAAATGATTGTATATGAACCGATACCGCAATTCATTATCCTGCAGATCACAAAATTAAAATTAAAAAAAAAATCATCCATATTTATGGAAAATAGCATACTAATTTCAAGAAAATATAATCATCCATTTGTCAGAAAATGTAAAAAATTATCAGCTCTTTTCAAAATCTGAGAAAGTTCTTCAACGGGTGAAGATTGTTTTTCAAGATTTTCAATACTTTCTTCCAGTTTTTTCAAAAGTAACTGCTCTCGTTGCACACTTTCTTCCAATTTTTCCAAGATTTTCAATTCAATTCGATCAAGAATCCTAATCTGATACACAAAGTGGAAAAGTAATGTACATTTTTAGATAAATTACACCATCAAACAAAAAAGAGATCACAGTCATATTCAACATTAAAAGGCATTCATTTCGACCCGTTTACTTATAACTAGGTTGATTTGTGTTTTATTTTATCTATAATGGGTCACAGTCATATTCAGCATTAAAAGGCATTCATTTCGACCCGTTTCCTAATTTTTTTGGAATTTGTTAAAACAGAATTTTGTTGCTTGACTTTAGAAGCAGTCAACTATTCGAAATGTGCATTTAATAATTTTATGGTTATTGCTTTTACATCAAAGGTTAAAATATTATGTTTAACCCTATTTATCTAGTTGACTGTGAAAGGTAATTATTAATTAGGGTTAAATTGATTTTTGCATATTAAATTGCATTTTTAAATTGCTTTTACATCGTGACTTTTTGTGCTAAAAAATTCAACAAAAATTAAAAAAAAATCTCTAAAAATGTTAAACATCCCTGATGTTAGTTTTTACTATTTTTTGATATTTTTTTGAAATTTTCTTACTGTTATCCTTATCGATCCTTTTAGTAATAAAAAGATATGCTAAAAAAAATTCAAAAAAAGATCAAAAAAATCTCTAAAATGTTAAATATCCCTGATATGAGTTTTTACTATTTTTAGTGATTTTTGGGTATTTTTTTGAATTTTATTTTACTGTTATCCTTATCGACCCATTTAGTAATAAAAGGATATGCTAAAAAAATTAAAAAAAAAAATCAATAAAAATATAAAAAATCCCTGATATGAGTATTTACTATTTTTAGTGATTTTTTTTTTTATAAAAAAAAAGTTGAGTTTTTTTATTGTTATCCTTATCGACCCATTTAGTAATATAAGGACGTGCTAAAAAAATTCAATAAAAATCAAAAAAATCTCTAAAAATGATAAAGTATAATGTAGGATAAAACCATATTATATTAATACTCTTAATTCACCGTTTAGATTCAAAACCCTTTTCATCACGATGTGAAAAAGTGTACCTCAAGAAAATTACCAGATGAAGTTGATAAAACCCTCTTAATTCACCCTTTAGGTTCTGGATCAAAAGCTCTAAGCTTTGTTTAGAGTTTTATGGAACATACCCTGCATTAAAGATGGAGGAACATAAGTCGATTATGAAGTTGTTGATAAAACCCTCTTAATTCACCCTTTAGATTCTCTACAGGAGTTCTTCCTCTTTTTATAGTCCCAGTTATAGGTTGATTATACACCTTAGTTTGTCATTAAATGTATAATATCACTAACTTTGGAAAGAAAATGATATTTTATTGTTAATCTTCAGTTATTAAAACTGGAAGACTGGTACTTTTCATCAAATATAGAGTATTTATGTCTAAAATATCAAAGTCAAAACAACAAATTATTTCGTAATATTATTTCATATTCTCATTCTTACCATGTATTGAGCATCATTAAAAGGGTCATTGACTCAAGGACCTCAATATCATCTTTAAATGTTGCTATTATCAATACCAGTCTTCCAATTCTCCCAAAACCTACAATATTATCATATAACCAAGACTTTTATCATCCCATTTTCATTCAGGGGTGATTAGGTCACCTGAAGATTCAGATTTAGATTCATCATCTGAAGATTCAGATTTGTATTCATCTGAATTGTCCTTACATTGGTATTAGGCTGTTTTTTAGTGAGCATGGGTTCATGAAGGAATGTTAAAAGGGTATGTGGAAGAACAGTTTATTACTACTTGAATGGCTTAATATGGATAACACTGTGCCTATAACTTACATAATCAGAGGAAGAGTCTGATTCATTACTGATTGACTCCTTGACTGGCTTCTTCACCACAGGCGCTACTGCTTTCTTGGGCACAACAGGTATTTTAATAGATTAAAAATTAATACATATTAAAGAAAAACATAATCAATATTGCCAATAGATAACAATATGTGTATAAAAGGTAACTGGTTGATGGAAACAGACTCTGAATTGCTCTCTTCAGATGAACTGCTAATTATGAAGACAAGTAGAAGATGAAATTCCACGATCATCTTGCTGAATTACGGACATTGTAATTCTGGCAGAGGAATGCCCAACACTTCGTAATACAGAATATCATAAACCTGCAATCCAAACATAATTACTCACATAACATTAGAATATATATATATATATATATATATATATATATATGTATATATAGAAGTGGGATCCTGTGAGGACTCAAAAAACGGTGAGGACTCGTGAGGACACCTCATAAAAATTTCAAAAAATTCTGAAAAAAATATATATAAGTCACCATGATTATTACTACATTTGACCAAAAAAAAATTCGAAAAAAAAATTATGATCCACTTTTTTTTGCGGATCATAACAATGATCCATATTTTTTTTTTGGATCGTTTTTGAAATTTTTTTTTTTTTTTGGATCTTATAGGCTGCGATTTAGATATTTAAAAAAGAATTTTTTTTTGAAAAAAGTTTGTTTTGGATCATTTTTAGTGTTTTTTTTTGAGTCCTCGCAGTCCTCACCGGGAAAAGACTCCTCACCGGATCCGGACCAATATATATATATATATATATATATATATATATATATATATATATATATATATATATATATATATATATATATATATATATATATATATATGTGTGTGTGAAAATTGTAGAGAAAAAAAAAAGGAAAAATTAGAGAAACATGATTGTAGTGAACCAACATATCTAGCAAATGTACTGTTGAATAGCATATCCAATAGTACTCTGCTTTATGCATTATATATATACAAAATTTTGAGTTTTATAAAGATTGAGAATGGTACCTGGCTAGATCTAGATGAACTTCTTTTATCAAGATGTTCACACATGACACATGGCTCAAATTTAATTTCCTAATCAACAATAAAAACTGCATTAGAATACAACTTATTTTAATTGGCTTCTCAAAACTGTGACGGTTCTGCAACCATAAAAACTGCACACTACAATGTCGATTAATTAAGAAAAAAAGTTATAAACAATACCTGATTAGCTGTAAACGCCCTTTTAGGAGTTGTGTCTGAGTGTTCCAACCCAAGATACTGCTCCCAAGCACCATAAACATCTCTTCTCTACATATCACATGCAAAGAAAAATTGAAGACTTTGGCATTTCATCGAACAGGTGGTGGGCAATACCAAATTGAAGACTTCAACAGATAAAATTGAGATGAAAATACTCAAATCCTTTACAATATTGCATATCCAAAAGCATATATAGGTATACTACAACATATTAAGAAACAAAAAGATGAAAGAAAACGTTTAATGCCGATTCAATAGACGAAAATTACCTGAATCATGGTTGTTCGTCAGTGGCCATCTCAAATTGGCTTTAGAGTCAATCTCCTTATCTGCAAGAGACTCGCAAATGACTCACAAATAATAATAAAAGAAATGGAAAATCATTATCCGCTTGATTATTCCTGTTGGGATGCAGTCGAATTAAATCTGGGATGCAGTCGATATTCATGGCATATGAAGATTGGGATGTAGTCGAATAATCCTGAGGATGTGTATGTCAGGGATTGCGGCGAGAGACGTGGATGATGAGTATTCACGGGAGATGTTGACGTTGATTAACGGCGAGAGGTCGAAGAAGGCAGAGTTGCGAGAGAAGTGGAATGAAATCTCTGTGGTTTAACCCTAATGTTGAGGATGAGTGGGCGGCCAATAGGGTAATTACACCTGGCATTGTCGACCAATGAGGTAGCTCTAAACTGATTAGTTGGCAAAATTCAATCAAATGTAACCTCATATATAGGAGAAGATATATAGGAGAAGATATGTATGAGGATTAACTAGCACGACACAAATTTTCATGAGCGACTATTCTTTGTAGGCCAGCTGAATAAACTTCTTGAAGATGAAACAATTATTTTGGATAAAGTAGACAATTACTATAACTATAATTGTTCAAAATCATATAATTGTTGAAAATCATTGTTGCTATAGATACACTACCAACAAAGACAAATGTCCATGAAACATGCATGAGATAGAGATGATGAATTACAACATTTATGCCTAACCAAAGATTAAATTAACTAATGCCAATATGGTCCTTTTTCATAAAGAAGTGTCACATTCTTTATATCTTATACTTCCTTCATGTCACACTTGTCCTTCCAAAATAAAAAACAAAAAAAAGCTAAATTCATAACAAAATTTTCCCGACAAAATGAAGATAAAAATAAACTTTTTATGGGGCCATCAAGCCTTCAATTGTGTAGGTTAGTGACTTTGCCCAATCTTCTTTAAGTAACAATGTTTGGAGTGTGTGCATTACATCATAATCCGGGTCTAGCTTCCGTTGCCAACCCTAGAAAACAATAAACAATTAATAATAATAATAATGGAAAATAATTTGTTATGATTATTATTATTATAAACAATAATAATAATAATAATAATAATAATAATAATAATAATAATAATAATAATAATAATAATAATAATAATAATAATAATAAAATACCTCGAGAACCAAAGTGGTAACCATAACAGTGCAGACATTTCCATCGACATTAACTCTATGACGCCTTACTTGTTCCAACACTTGATGCATGCAATCAGCAGGATGAACAATATCACCCTCTGGACTTCCCCAAAAATCAAATGACTCTGTAACTTCCTGTGTTGTGTTGTTTACACAAAAACAAAATTAGATAATTAAAAAATATAAAAATAAAGATATTTTTGAGTATTAAAAAAAATATTCACTATAAAAATACATATTTTCTAATATTCATTAACAGCCATAGGAAGCCTTCAATAAGTATAATCTAACCTGTACTACAGATTTGTCAAAAATACAGGTAGCAAGATGAGTGTGGGTCAATTTCAATACAGGTTGCAATGGGCTCATGTTGAGCTGGAACAACTTCCATTTTTTTTAACCTTGTAACATCAACAATCCCTAATTTTTGAAACTTGTAACATCATCAGTCTTTAATTTTAAAACATGTAAAATCAATAGTTATAGTCCCTAATATATGAAATTTCTCTAATATTTTTTATATTTGACCCGTTTGAGATACAACCCATTCATAGGTAATCAGGCCAAAATTGCCATCTCTAAACCACAATTAATGTGAAAACAAAAAACCATAGAAAATCTTGTTACCTTAATAAAGGCCTGAGGATTAGGACAATTTTGTTGTTTTGATAATCTCAAAGTGCATTCTGCTGCAGTTTTTCCATCTCTACGAGCAACAGCTTTAAAAAATTCCAATAAATTAACTCTATCACTCTTTGACAGCTCAGCAGTCATTCCCACATCAAGAAATATCACATGTGGCTTTGATTTGAAGATTCCTTTCCGTGATGATTTGCTCCGAACAAGAATATTTCCGGGATGCATGTCAGCATGAATGAAATTGTCAACCTAAAAAATAATACAAATGATAAATTTCCAATAATAAGATGTAAAAAAAATCATTATAAAAAGAGTAAATTACACAAATGGTCCTTTAGGTTTATATCATATTACATATTTAATCCTTTAGTTTCATTAATTACACTGGTAATCCTTATTTCTGAAACTATTGACATGTTTGGTCATTTACCTAAACAGACGTTAACATTTACCGTCAAGAATGGTCACGTGTGATGCACCACACGAGTGGGTAAATCTGTCATTTTCCCTTTCACTTCACTAATTTGAAACCCATAAAAACCCGTCTGTTTGATGGGAAAAGTTAACATCTATTTACGTAAAGGACCAAACCTGTCAATAGTTTCAGAAATAAGGACTACCAGTGTAATTTACAAAACTAGAGGACCAATATGTAATATGGTACAAACTTAAAGGACCATTTGTGTAATTTACTCAAATCATAATAATAATTACCAGAAGCATTTTCAGAAGTGCATGAGTCCCGATATGTGCAAGAGAACTTTTAAGTCTAACATGCCCTTCAAGTTCATCAACATACCGTGCAACACTCTCACCTTGTTCAAAAGTTTCAACCAACACAGCAGGATGTACAAGTGGATAAACCGGTTTAGGAAACGAAACGTCTCTCCAACTTCTAAAATTGTAAATAAATCTACTCAAATGAGCAGCTTCTCGTGCAAGATCCACTTGTGACATCATAAATACTGCAAATTGTTGTACACTTTCATCTAATCTCAACCATTTTAATGTTGGAATGAATTTTGACATTTTTGCAACAACGTTAATAATCTCAAAATCCCGTTTTATTGACTCACCAACACCAGGATGTCTTACTTTAACTGCCACCAATAACGGTTTGTTACGTTTTCCACGGTATCTGTATCTTAAAGAAGCTCGGTGAATTTGTGCAATACTTCCGGAAGCAACCGGAACTTCCTCAAAATCATCAAAAATTTCAGAAATTTTCCGACCGAATGCTTTTTCGACTGTTTTTTTCGTGTAGGAAAAACTATGTTCGGGGGCCTTACTGTGAAGTTTTGAAAGTTCAGTGCATAAATCGGTTGGAAAAAGATCGGGTCGTGTGGCTGCCCATTGACCCCATTTTATAAAAGCGGGACCCGCGATTTCTAATGTACGGCGAACAATTCGTAACCATTTTTTTCTTGAATTTGGGCCAAAATAGTCGACAAATGGAGCCATTAATATACTTGGTGAAAATAGAAGTGCTAAATATATAGCTCTGATTAATAATCTTACACCTTCAAACACCGATATAAATGATGAGATTAAGAACGCATGCCCGTTTTCTGCACGTGTGTAGAGTGTATTTCTTGGTTGGAAAAAGTCAACGTTTGACCCTGAGTCTGCTAGCACCATATTTCCACATGTGAAAGCGAATATACCGGGAAGAATTACATATGATCTACTTAATGCCAAACTAAATGCTTGAGCGATCCGATTTATGCCAGAAATATGACTGTTTTGATATGAATTACTTGAAAGCTTTTTCCAAGCATTTTGGGCGTGATGTGTTATTGTGTTATTGGTTGAGATAACAGAATAGTTTCTGGAGAAAGTATTTTTTCCAATAGAATATTTGGATTTACATGCCAAAATTGAAGCAAATTCTCTATTATATATCCCGTATTTGAAGTTGTGTAACCCAGATTTAATGACTGATCCATGATTCACGTCTCCTGAATGAAGTCTGCTGTTGTTTGCTTGAATTAATGAAGCTGATTTCTTAATGTTTCTGAACACCAAGATCCTACATTTAAAAAGTAAGAATTAAAAATCCAGGTATCATTACTCAAATTTAGGGCTCATATGCTATTTTAAAGGCATAGATAGTAACCACTTTCTGAAACATCATATTAGGGCTTTCACTATGAACTACATAACTATGGTTCTTGTTAGTGCCAAATAAAACACTAAAAGGTTGCAAATTGAGAGTCTATGAGATTGTAAAGATCTAAATGCAAAAGGAAACAAACATACTTAAGAAATTCTGACCTAATTCATTCAGCTATTTCAATTCTTAGCACTCATAACGTCTCCAAGTGTTAAACCTAAGCACTAGCATCAAAATTCTCAGAAAGCAATGGCAAAATTACACGTTCACACATAAGATTTCATCATCCGAAAAAAACGAAATCAGAAACCGAAAGTCTAAAAAACGCAACCGTATAAGAGATTCGAGAAAAAGAAGAATGAATCGGAACCTTGACATAGCGAAAAGAGATAGGGGTTTGATCAGGTATTAAATCTAATTTGCGTAAGAGCTGAATCGCGAGCATTTTCTACAATTACAAACCGTGATTGGACCGCTAGAGATCATCAGAATGAAGAATCAATTGAGGATTATTTAGCGACCGTATGTGTTCGTTCGTCGATTTGATTGAAAACTATGGCGGCGTTTTTAAGGGTTGGCCGGTGAGTTTTGGGGACTTTTTCTTTGTTAATGTTTATGACAGTCTCCCCAGATTGTAGGTGTATGGTTTTGTAAAAGGAAAAAATTCGTGGAGAAAAATGCATGTACGTGTACAGATCTTATGCATTAATGTACAACTCAATAAAGCGTGCAGTTGTTTTTGTTAGGTAAAATATGTATATTTGGATAGTTGTTTTCATATTGGTTCAGATACTATTTTCTTGTTTTTAACTGTAGAATCTTCCATTTATATAGAGTAAAAGTTTATTTATCTTTTTTACTAGATAAATATGACATATCCAATGAGATTACCTCAAAATAATTACATGTACGTGACTCAATTAATTTTATTGTAAAACAGAGGCATAATTTATCCTTTATATGAAAACAGATTAATGTATCATCAGACTTCGTCTTACGATTATAACTTTGTTTTTTTTTCCTTTGTAAGTAATTTTCTTTTAAATGTCAACATTGTTAAAATTAAATTCTTATGTGTGATTCAACTCTACATGAAGTGAACTTTTTGACCTAAGATCTTCTCCGATTATAGACTAGACTCACGCTAGTTCATTAGAACTAATGGGTGTGATACCAATTTGTCACATCCCGTCAAATATGGTTTGTGGAAGAACGGACATGCGACTAACATTAGTAACATAACACATCGAGAACAAAGGAGAGGGATATGGAAAGAATGAAGTAATGAAAGAGGAAGTCATTGTAGATTTTTAAGTTGGTAAAGACCCACCCCTTGTTTCAGTCAGAATGAGTCCCCGGGACCCCGGGACATTGGCTTCCGCCAATAGTGAACTATTAAATAATAAAGCAACGCAACAAAAATTGATTATCATTAAATGTTTACCAAATATACACTTGCTAAATTTTAAACCACTAAAACTAAATAAACAAAGTTTGAAATAAAACGAGTGTCTAAAAATAGACTTATGATTCTTCTAAAATGCATGATAATCCATGACACATGCGCAACTTACAAGTTGAATTAAAACCTGTTACGCGAGAAAACATATAAAAAAAGTGTCAATACAATGGTTCGCAAGTTCACAGGTTTTGTGACTCTATAAAATATTTGGTATCTTAAAAGTGAATCAAGTACGAATCATGTACTAATTGACTATTTGTTTCGAATTATGAATAACATAATTTTATGTGCAATGCATAATCCCTCTAATGTTTGTAAGACATTCAAGTTAAAGTATATCATTGTACCCATAATCAAACCAAAAATCTCCATTAAAATATATATCTCACATAAATAGGGCAGCTAGTGCTTACTAGCCATTTGCAGGGGATCAGCCCGAGAGTATTATCTTTATATTCTTTGGCTATCACAAATAGTTAAAGGTCACAGTTAAACGTAGACCGAAGCAAAGGTCCTTCAAAGTTTAGAGCATGTACACACCAATGATCATACAAAGATTATTTATCACAAAAACATTTGAATAAGTATATGTTTTCTCCCCCAAACTAATTACTTTAAAACAGTAATAGTGGAGCGGTGAAACTTACCTTATGCAATGCTTTCCAAATATTCAATGAACGAAGTGTGGTTTCCAATCAAACAGATTCAAGCTTCCTAAATGCATAAAAAGAAGATAATGAGCGATATGTTGCTGACGTTGTTAAATTGAAACTGTACTTTAAATACTTTGATTTGTATTTGTATAAGTTTAATTAAACTGATTTGCTTGATCCGAAGTAAATGGGTAGCTGGATATTAGATAATTATTTAGACATAATTTTAAATAATTATAAATAATTAAATATTAATTAAATATGTAATGATTATAAAATATTTTTTAATAATTAATTAATTAGTAACAGATTAATTAATTGTTAACTACATAAATAAATGGTTTAACAATGAAAGTAATTTAGATTTAATAAATATCAGAATTTGATTTTGAAAATAAAAATTAATGTCGGGATAAAAAGAAAACGAAAGTTTGGGCTACGCAATTTAGTTCACTGGGCCGACTGCCTGACCAACAAAAAATAAATATAGGCTGAAGAAGATGCCTGGGCTCATTGATTTTTGCGCTTAATGGCTAAGACTTAGGCTTGCATTTAAATGTTTGGACCTCTGATTTGGCAATTGGGTTAACAATTAATGTCGACCCTAATTAAAGAAAAGAGATGAGTGTTTGGGCTGGCTTATTGGGCTGTGAGAAAAACGTTGGGTCAGGCTCGTTAAGTCATGTTCGACGAAAAGAAAAAAAAAAGTCGGCAACGAGTTCGAGATGATGGTGTTTATTGTTTATATAAAGAAGATAGTGATTGTTTGAAACAATATGCATATAGTATTTTTTTTTAATTTTAATAGGGAGGGGTTAGGATATAGTTGAATTCTAAAATTGTATAGGTTTATTTTGATGGTATCTTGTATATGTGAGTACTGATACATTTGACTGGTAGAATATTTAAATCGGCGCTTTATTCAATTTTTTATAATGCTTATTTTCTAATTGAATAATAAACATATATACTACCTCCGTATCAAAATAAGTGATACAAATTCTATTTAGGGGTAGAACAAAATAAGTGATACATTTCTAAAACTTACGTTATTTGGTAAAAAAGTGGGACCCATTTCCACTAACTATCTACTTTAGTAAAGCGAAATTATCTTTTTACCCGTACTTTTACTAATAAACATCATTAATATCACTTTATTCAAAAGAAGTGAGACCAATTCTCTACTAACTATCCACTTTAATCTATTTTAAACTACTTTTTAATCTTTTGACTAAAAAACCGTGTTTTTTCAAATGTATCACTTATTTTGATACGGAGGTAGTATATTTTAAGGCTATAAGACATGGGTACCACACCCCACACCACTTTTTTTGCCATATCATCTGCTATCTCAGCAACCACAGTACACCCACACCACATCATCTATAAAAATACCCACCACACCATTTTAATTTCAATCTCACCATTTCATTTTAATTTATTTTTAAAACAATTAGCATTTTTTAAATAACCCACCAGTCATTCCAAGCCTAAACAAAAATTCATGAGTTCAAAATAATTATTTAAAAAAGCATTGTCCATTAGCCCAAAATAAATATTTTATTAGAAATGCTTGGCCCATGAAGAAATTAATATACCTAGTTTTCTTTTGTTTCTTTCGAGACTCTCGTCTTCTCCGGCATAGCAGCGCTGCAACCATTCCACCAATTCACCATTTCTCCGGCAGGTATGTCTGATGTAGGGCAAAAAGGGACGATATAATAGATTGACCCGTTAATTCTACGAATACCGGATAATCTAACCAAAGACACGTTGATTCAAAGAATACCGTGGATTGGCCTTCAAAATGTGTTCAACACAAAGAACAATTTTGAGAGAGAAAAACTATTTTCTCAAAAGCTTCAACTTTTTCATAAACATTCAGCATCCTTCTTTTACAAAGCAAATGACTTATATAAGCCAAATGAAACATCACCTAACAATAATTACTTCAAAAAGAATTACTAAAATGGAAAGACAAATGACTATAAAAGACTTCTTAAAAAGCTAAATAAAAATAATTATACTTCTTAACTTCTCATTACTCCCATTATACTTCCAATGACTCCACTTTAATGATAATGTCTCCATTCTCTAACCCACACCAACCTTCCACATCCATGCATGCATCACTTCCACACTCATGCATGTATCAACAACCATCCATATCCATGCAATAATCCATGGCCACATCATGCATGCATCATTCCCTCTCTCTTCGAAATGAATTGTCCTCAATTCAGCTTGTTCATCATTAATCATAAATGACGAATTGATCGTTATGTTTACATGTGCAACCATCTTCTCTTTTGGTGTAAACAAATTCCAAGCAATCTTGAAATCTCTAACTTGGTGTATGTGATCAACAATTATAAAAATCACATATGCCTCCGTAGGATCAGATTCAAGCATGCCAAAGGCTGAAAATTTGCGATACTTGTAATCCTTTGTACTCAAAGTTGTGAGATTATGCAATGATTTTTGTTTTTCAACAAAAACCACTTCTTCATTAATTTTGTCATCACCAACAAAATTAATTTCTTCCACAATTGCTTCAAAAATTTCATCTCCGGCCACGAAATTAGTTTCTTCATAAATTTCTTCAATAAATTCCTCTTCCCTATCGGTGTCGTAGATGGGACAAGAATCATAAATTGAATTCGTCTCGTCATCATCTTCTTGTGGATCGGAAAATAAAATATTATCAACGCCGTCTTTTGGATCATAGAAAAATTTGTTGTTGTAGATGTAGGTGTTCTCATCTACTTCATCGTCATCTTCAAGTAGTAATTTACGTAACATGTACTTTTTTTTGTAGGATTTTGAACAATTATGGGTAGGAAACTAACACCAAATTCAACAGGAATTTGAGCTCTGATACCAACTGATGTATGGTAAAAAAGGACGACAGAATAGATCGACCCGTTGATTCAAAGGAATACCGGATAATCTAACCAAAAACACGTTGATTCAAAGAATACCGTGGATTGGCCTTCAAAATGTGTTCAACACAAAGAATAATTTTGGAAGAAAAACTATTTTCTCAAAATCTTCAACTTTTTCATAAACATTCAACATCCTTCTTTTACAAAGCAAATGACTTATATAAGCCAAATGAAACATCACCTAACAATAATTACTTCAAAAAGAGTTACTAAAATGGAAAGTCAAATGACTCTAAAAGACTTCTTAAAAAGCTAAATCAAAATTATCACTTAAAAATAATTAGACTTCTTAACTTCTCATTACTCCCATTATACTTCCAATGACTCTACTTTAATGATAATGTCTCCATTCTTTAACCCACACCAACCTTCCACATCCATGCATGCATCACTTCCACACCCATGCATGTATCAACAACCATCCACAACCATGCAATAATCCATGGCCACATCATGCATGCAATTTGTTGTTGTAGATGTAGGTGTTCTCATCTACTTCATCGTCATCTTCAAGTAGTAATTTACGTAACATGATACTTTTTTTTGTAGGATTTTGAACAACAATTATGGGTAGGAAACTAACACCAAACTCAACAGGAATTTGAGCTCTGATACCAACTGATGTAGGGTAAAAAGGGACGATAGAATAGATTGACCCGTTGATTCTACGAATACCGGATAATCAAACCAAAGACACGTTAATTCAAAGAATACCGTGGATTGGCCTTCAAAATGTGTTCAACACAAAGAACAATTTTGGGAGAGAAAAACTATTTTCTCAAAAGCTTCAACTTTTTCATAAACATTCAACATCCTTCTTTTACAATGCAAATGACTTATATAAGCCAAATGAAACATCACCTAACAACAATTACTTCAAAAAGAGTTACTAAAATGGAAACACAAATGACTCTAAAAGACTTCTTAAAAAGCTAAATCAAAATTATCACTTAAAAATAATTATACTTCTTAACTTCTCATTACTCCCATTATACTTCCAATGACTCCACTTTAATGATAATGTCTCCATTCTCTAACCCACACCAACCTTCCACATCCATGCATGCATTACTTCCACACCCATGCATGTATCAACAACCATCCACATCCATGCAATAATCCATAGCCACATCATGCATGCAATTTATTGTTGTAGATGTAGGTGTTCTCATCTACTTTATCGTCATCTTCAAGTAGTAATTTACGTAACATGATACTTTTTTTTTGTATCATTTTGAACAATAATTATGGGTAGGAAACTAACACCAAATTCAACAGGAATTTGGGCTCTGATACCAACTGATGTAGGGTAAAAAGGGACGATAGAATAGATTGACCCGTTGATTCTACGAATACCGGATAATCTAACCAAAGACACGTTGATTCAAAGAATACCGTGGATTGGCCTTCAAAATGTGTTCAACACAAAGAACAATTTTGGGAGAGAAAAAATATTTTCTCAAAAGCTTCAAATTTTTCATAAACATTCAACATCCTTCTTTTACAATGAAAATGACTTATATAAGCCAAATGAAAATCACCTAACAATAATTACTTCAAAAAGAGTTACTAAAATGGAAACACAAATGACTCTAAAACACTTCTTAAAAAGCTAAATCAATATTATCACTTAAAAATAATTATACTTCTTAACTTCTCATTACTCCCATTATACTTCCAATGACTCCACTTTAATGATAATGTCTCCATTCTCTAACCCACACCAACCTTCCACATCCATGCATGCATTACTTCCACACCCATGCATGTATCAACAACCATCCACATCCATGCAATAATCCATGGCCACATCATGCATGTAATTTGTTGTTGTAGATGAAGGTGTTCTCATCTACTTCATCGTCATCTTCAAGTAGTAATTTACGTAACATGATACTTTTTTTTTGTATGATTTTGAACAATAATTATGGGTAGGAAACTAACACCAAATTCAACAGGAATTTGGGCTCTGATACCAACTGATGTAGGGTAAAAAGGGACGATAGAATAGATTGACCCGTTGATTCTACGAATACCGGATAATCTAACCAAAGGAAGAATTTGCAAGAATAGTGCAGTTCCCTTCCAAAGTGTACAAATAATGCTGTTTTTGGGGCTTTTGCAAAAATAATGCTATCCCCTAGTGCTACACCCGGATCCCCTTCTTTCCCCTAGTACCACACCCGGATCCCTCTTGAACCTGCACACTCGTCTGTACCTTGCGTACTTTCATGTAGGAACAGTGTACCTTGCGTACTTTCATGTAGGAACCCCTAGTAGTACACCCGGATCCCCTTAGGGTATCCCCGAGTAGTACGCCCGGATCCCCTTGGGGTATCCCCGAGACGTACGCCCGGATCCCCTTGGGGTATCCCCACTTGGCACGCCCGGATCCCACTCGACGCATTCCCTATATATATATATATATATATATATATATATATATATATATATATATATATATATATATATATATATATATATATATATATATATATATATATATATATATATTTATATATATAACTTCATTCTTTATTATTACACACAAAAACATTCCCTACACTACCCCATTTCTTTTAATAAACAATCTCTCCTTAATAGAAAATAATCATGAGTTCATCGAATAATGAGTATCCTCCGTATCACTACGTGCATGATTCACCTCGTAATTATGTAGATGAGATTGAGTTCGAGAATTTGATAGCCGAAGATTATGCCGATCTACATGCAGAAGAATTTAATGACGAGATGCAAGTATATTTTCAAAATTACGAGCAGGCTGATTATGATAAACATATTGAAAAGCTGGCTGAAATAGGACCAGATGTTTTGCATCTCTGGCAATTTAAAATAAATTTCGCGAAACATGTAATAAAAAATCAAAGGATGGTATGCTAAAATCATATTTTTTTTATATTTTTTATATTCGCTCAATTAACTAAAATCATATAATTTTGTTGTATTTTTAGACTATACCTGCTTGGTTTGTCAGGCAGCATAACTACCTCTTTCAGGACAAACATTGTATGATAGAAAGGGGCGATTCTCATGAAGTAATGAAGCTGCATGGTTATCCTAGGCAAGTTAAAATGAGTGGTGACTTCAAGAGATTTAAGAATGAAAACGGAATTCTGACTAACGAAGTTTGTACTTTTACCATAAATGCAGACTATCAGACTAATGGTAGAAATTTGATTTTTAGTGTTAAACGTGAGAATGAATGACATGTAATTTCAGTTTTAATGTATCACTTGAAATAAGAAACTTTTATTATATTTAAAATTATATTAGTTAAGTACCAATAAGAAACTTTTATTATATTTAATATTAAAAAACACACAACATTTTAAATTCTACAATCATTGAGGAGGATTTGTTGTTTGAGGAGGATTTGTTGTCGGGCATTTCAGTCTGTTATGGCCTGGATTTCTACAAATCCCACAAAGTTTTGCCTTTCGTTGGGTTTGCTGGCTTGTACTAGGCCTGTCCATCTCGTTGCGTCGTCTAACATGCTGCCTTCTCCCTCTCTTTGTTGATATTCTTCCTTCACTGGCTAACATTCTCCATTTAGCATCCTTCCAGAGGGCCACATGAGGTAGTGGTTTAAAGGCAGTACTATATTGTTGTCTGTACGCCTCTGTTATATACGCTATGTTTACTCATTAAAAAGAAATAAAGCCTTAACATGCCTGAATTTAATCTTTGTATCAGATATGGTTTTATTAATCCAGACAAAAAGAAATAAATTAACACATGGTTGATGTGACAGCACAAGGGGATCCGGGTGTCTTAGTCGGGGATCCGTAGGGTATCCGGGCGTGTTAGTCGGGGATCGTGCTAGAAGACAAATAAAGAGTACACTTATTTAAAAAAGACCCGTGAGACTGACAGCTAGAAGACAAATAAAGAACAGCCTTATTTAAACAAATAAAGAGTACAGGTTTAAGATGTTTTCTCCACTGCTGAAACAAATTACTCCTGATCTGGTAGTTGGAAAACCATTTGGTTGTAGGTATGTAATTCCAAGTGATTATATTAAAATTATTAATAACTATAAATGATGCTATATTTTTGCATGTATAAACATACAGATTCAACCAGCCCCTTAGTTTCGCGGGGTCAGTCAAGATCGTCTTGTTTCAGTTTCGGTCGATGTTAAGTGCGTTAGACGATTCAGAGGTACTCTGCTATTAAATTTAAAAAAAAAACAAATTTTTGAACTTACAAATTAATCAAACTTTTGCAGTTCGTGTGGACTCCATACCAACAAGATCTACACCTTCTAGCCCCTTCGTGTAGGACCGATACGGGATGTTGGCTAAGTCAAACATATGTTATTTTTTGGGAGATTGCTGAGGAGTATTTGCCCAGCAGGATTATGAGACAATTTGGCTCTGTCCAATTTATTCCTCAACCACCACTCTCAAACAGATACGAACATGAGGACTTACATATTAAGTCTCGTAGAGGGGTGACCGCAAAAAGAAGTTGGAAACGGGAGTTAAGAAATCAAATACAACATTGGAACAACCGTTACCAATATCTCATCTAGGGCCAATACTCGAATTTTCCTCAAACTGAACCTGGTTATATGACATGGTATTGGCCTCGTACTGTGCTCCATATTACAAATCCAACTCCTGGAGCACAAAACTACTCTCGGTCCTACAATCAGGGCGGAAATTTAAATGTCGCGGTAATAAATAATAATTATAGAACAATAATCATAATAATGTATGTATTATTTTACATTTAAATAATACGTATTAAATGTATGTAGGTTGACGGGTTAAGCCACGTGCAACAACAGGTGCAAAGGATGATGCAAGAGCAAGATGATCCAGCATTGCATTAGTTTGGGCAGCAAATCTTGCAAACGTCGGCAGATTATTTGCATTATGCACATGGAGATGACCGTCCGACATATTTTTCACCTCATGTGGCACCCGTTACTCAGCCATCCTTCGGCACACAGTTGACTCAGGAGCAA
Organism: Calendula officinalis; assembly: GCA_963853835.1. Taxonomy (NCBI): domain Eukaryota; kingdom Viridiplantae; phylum Streptophyta; class Magnoliopsida; order Asterales; family Asteraceae; genus Calendula; species Calendula officinalis. The sequence continues at coordinate 43,650,921 of OY970832.1, read as the reverse complement.
AGACAGCATAGGCCTAGATGGATGCGGCCAAGAGGGGCTCGTCAAGATCCTGAAGCCGGGTCCTCCCACCAGCATAATGCTGGTGGTTCAGGGTCCTCCCACCAGTATCAAAATGAAAATGTGGGAACATCGAACCAGTACAACGCTGGTGGTTCAGGGTCCTCCCCCCAGCCTCAAACTACATATATGGACACATCGAACCAGTATAATACTGGTGGTGTGGGGCTATCTGACCAGGAGGCTTATCGAGTCAATATGGACTTTCTCCAGGGTGGTTCAAGTATGCAATACGAAATGAATACCGGTGGTGACCTATTTTCTCAAAACATACTTAATATGAGTCATATACAGTCACCTATGAGAGATGGTTGGGTCACACCTGCCCAGTATGACAATTTTGGGCAGCATTTTTCTGGAGATAGTATCTTTGGAAATACAAATCCTTATTACCAGCTCGGAGATTCTAGTCAACCGCCAAATAGAGCTGTTAGTCCGGTTCCGGTAAACTTCGATGTTGACTTGAACAACCCTGGAGAAAGTGAAGAAGATGGCGATGGAGGTAGGAGAAGAAGAATCAGAAGACCACCTCCTTGTGGTACGGGCGGTACATTAGGACACCGTCATTAGCTTTTTTTTTAAATATAAATGTAATTGTAAGAAAACTATGATATAAATATAAATGTAATTTTTTTGACTTTTGCAATCAACGTAACTTTCGCACCCGTGTTTTTTTTTACGAATTTTATATGCATGGAAACCTTGACCCGGGTACTACAAATTCTGTATATATAATTACGTCCAAAACCTTCAAAATTTGAAGTTATTCATGCATGAAAAATAGCATTTTGAATGTTTTTGCATTACAAAAAACAATGTTTTTGCATTTTCGAATTATCATAACTCTTTCATTACTTTTCTTTTTGGTCTAATTCTTTTTCATATGTTTACGTACTCATCAATACCTCAACTATCTTTTAGAAAGTTAAATCTGAATTACTAAAAAGTGTACTCTATTAAGCTCGAAAGTTAGACATTTATTTTTTTTCGCTAATTTTTTTTTAAGTAGTTGATTTTTAAATGACAAGCAAACACAAACATCAAGATTTCATAAATTAATACCAAATACAATTGAAATTTTAATCCAAATCATCAAACAAATCCATAGATCTAAAAGGAAAAATTTCAGGTTGCGATTCTAAAATACGATAGCTGTACAAATCACGAGCCATAAGTTGTCGATAACCCGTAGCAATCTGATTATTATCGACGACCCCATCTTGCTTGATTGATTTCCCTGTTACCAGATGATGCATAAACTTACAAACAAACACAGCAGAGTCTTCTTCCCTTCCTTGAGGTATGCGTTTGGCAAAACCAAGATACACCTTAACTTGGGGGTTTCTTTCTTCATAGGAGAAACTCCTTTTAAAACTGGGCAAAACATCTCGCCAACGTTTTTGGGTTGCCTTAAGCACGTCATGGTTTATGGAACGACGACAACTGCAAATTAAACATGTATCGTTGCTAAAAGATCCATCTGCACAAGCAACCAAACGTTATCATTTAAACGTAACGGGATGTATAAGACATCTACGTCCCCCCAAGCGGGGTAAGGTGTCAAGCTGCCATCTGCATATTGTAAAGCATCTGATCCGTGAGGTGGTTAGAGTAGAGACTCAAACTTGGTAGGCATTATTGTCCATCGCTTATATTCTCCAGTTTTATAGCCAACATACCACCGATAACGCATCCATCTTCTAACCCAACAATCTATATGCTGTAATAAATATACAATTATTTGCCTTTGAGATTTTATTGAGAATATTGATAATAACATAATTATATTACGTACCGCACGGACAAAACAGAGCTGGAATTTTCATCTAATAGGGTACTCAAAAACTCCCTAGGTACCTGTGTACGACCTAAGAATACAATATAGCAAAAGGTTTCATTCCCGCGCCTATCCCCGTTCAAGTAAAATTCCTCTACACTCCTGGCCCAACCATACTCCTCAACCAAGTCAATTGTGTCTGGTTGTTGAATACCTATTGAGGAGTTTTGAGTTTGCTGCTCCACAACATGTAATGTCGGTGGAGGCATTTCCCTCGTACGTCGCATCTCCGACTCCTCCTCCATCGCCCCTTCATAAGCCAGGTTATCCATTTCATGAAGGGTACGTTGCATCTCTTCCATGATAAGTCGAAGCTCACGGGCTCGAGCTTGTTCACGCATTAGGTCAACTCTCTCGTCTAACATCTCAAGCTGTAGGTTAAGTTCATAGATTAAGGCTTTTTGACTTCACCACATCGTAATAAAAAATACTAGTTTCTTTTTATGTGGTAAATGCGTGTAATAATAATAAAAAGTGAAGTGTATGTCACTGAAAAAATGAAGTAGTATTTATAGGCAGTGTAGGTGGGATCCGGGCGTGCCACTCGGGGATACCCCAAGGGGATCCGGGCGTGAGACTCGGGGATACCCCAAGGGGATCCGGGTGCATTACTAGGGGTTCCTGCGCGAGGCAGGACATGGCAGACATGGTTGCAGGTTCAAGGTGGGATCCGCGTGTGGTACTAGGGGAAAGAAGGGGATCCGGGTGTGGCACTAGGGGATAGCATTATTTTTGCAAAAGCCCCAAAAACAGCATTTTTTGTACAATTTGGAAGGGAACTGCACTATTCTTCCAAATTCTTCCTAACCAAAGACACGTTGATTCAAAGAATACCGTGGATTGGCCTTCAAAATGTGTTCAACACAAAGAACAATTTTGGGAGAGAAAAACTATTTTCTCAAAAGCTTCAACTTTTTCATAAACATTCAACATCCTTCTTTTACAATGTAAATGACTTATATAAACCAAATGAAACATCACATAACAATAATTACTTTAAAAAGAGTTACTAAAATGGAAACACAAATGACTCTAAAAGACTTCTTAAAAAGCTAAATCAAAATTATCACTTAAAAATAATTATACTTCTTAACTTCTCATTACTCCCATTATACTTCCAATGACTCCACTTTAATGATAATGTCTCCATTCTCTAACCCACACCAACCTTCCACATCCATGCATGCATTACTTCCACACTCATGCATGTATCAACAACCATCCACATCCATGCAATAATCCATGGCCACATCATGCATGCAATTTGTTGTTGTAGATGTAGGTGTTCTCATCTACTTCATCGTCATCTTCAAGTAGTAATTTACGTAACATGATACTTTTTTTTTGTAGGATTTTGAACAATTATGGGTAGGAAACTAACACCAAATTCAACAAAAATTTGGGCTCTGATGCCAACTGATGTAGGGTAAAATGGGACGATAGAATAGATTGACCTGTTTATTCTACGAACACCGGATAATCTAACCAAAGACACGTTGATTCAAAGAATACCGTGGATTGGCCTTCAAAATGTGTTCGACACAAAGAACAATTTTGGGAGAGAAAAACTATTTTCTCAAAAGCTTCAACTTTTTCATAAACATTCAACATCCTTCTTTTACAATGCAAATGACTTATATAAGACAAATGAAAATCACCTAACAATAATTACTTCAAAAAGAGTTACTAAAATGGAAACACAAATGACTCTAAAAGACTTCGTAAAAAGCTGAATCAAAATTATGACTTAAAAATAATTATAATTCTTAACTTCTCATTACTCACATTATACTTCCAATGACTCCACTTTAATGATAATGTCCCCATTCTCTAACCCACACCAACCTTCCACATCCATGCATGCATCACTTCCACACCCATGCATGTATCAACAACCATCCACATCCATGCAATAATCAATGGCCACATCATGCATGCATCAATGTCTCTTTTAGTTTTCAACGGTCACATTTTACTCGAAAACCCACCCCCACGCCCCGTGCCTCGCCGTGCCCGTAGCCATGCTCACCCAACGCCGACGCCCCCCCCCCCCCCACGCTGTGGGGGGCAGTGTTCCTTTACCCATCCACGTCGTGCCCTTGTCCACCTCACCCCACGCCACTTTGGCCATGCCCATACCGAGCAGGCTAAGGGAAAAGTGAGTGTGTGACTGTCACATACATAAGTTTAGATATGGAAACTCCCTAAAACTACGTAGTTTTGATTAAAATACTTAAACTCGTCTCAATTTAGGTAGTTTTTAAATCATTTTAATAAAATATATTTAGCCTTTAAGGAATCTGTTGCATTGTTTCTTAAGAAAATTTCATCCTCTTCATATTTATTGAACAGTTAACGTTAAACAACTTTTTTATTTTTAAAATCTTGTTTTTTTATTTATTTTTTATTTTTATTTTCATTTTTTTTTGAAATTGAAATATTTCAAAATCTTAAAAATGCTTGCAACGAAAATTAACAGGGCTAATTGAAACGTGTTCGTGATTTAACATTTTATTGTAAACTCTATCATTTTTTTATGATCACACTTGTTTGATTTGAGAGAAATAACAATTTTTCAAGTACAACTAATTAATGCACGTAGATTGGATGATTTTTAGGTGTTTTAACTAAAATTACGTAATTTTGGATGGTTTCAGGAATTTGGATTCACATTGTTTAATAATATTTTTATAATTATGTACTTTAATCACTCGCACAAAATTTGGTACATTTTAAATTTTCATTTAAGTGGTGCTTTTAGTCATTTATTTAGAATTGTTTGTAAAGATTGTGTACGTACTTTCAATGTTTCTTGCACGTAATTTCGTATTACCACTAACTTGGGGTAAATATCATGGAATATCCTTTTACTTCACTTCTTTTTAAAATAGGAGTTCATATTGCGGTACATAAATTAAACATTAATACAACGAAAAGTCCTTCACCCTTATTCAATCAATTCGGGCTATATTTTTCCTAAACTCTCTTTTTAACAACGATAAATTTACGAACATTTCTCACATTGAGCAGCCAATGCAAATGGATACATTTCATCCCAAACATATAAGAACGTACGGATGGATCTAGCCTGGATTGGGTCATCATTATTTACAATGCACAAATCACCTTCTTGCGAGATGACGTTCGGGTCAACCTTAATTTTAGATTGGAAGCCTTTACAAGTTATTTTGATATGTTCTAAAGAACAATAGCATGGGTTTCCAAGTGACACCATCCATTCATTTGGATGTTCCGAAGGCTCTTGGAGGATAGTAAGAGTGCAATTTCCATGAATTTGGCCATAAACATCTACACATGCAATTACACACAAGATATGTGTTATGAAAATAAAATAAAATTATAATAATACGTGATTACCACAAGATATGAGTTATAAAAATAAAAATGAAGTATAATAATACATGATTACCTTTGTTCATGAGGCAAATGAGAAGAACTAAACATATGAGTTTTGAGTTCATCATGGTTGTTATTAGGTAAGAGTAGGATACTTGGCTCTTGGTTGAGAATGATATTATATAGGCAATAGTTAGTAATCTAGTTAAGGAAATTTACCTTTCTTTATGTCTATCTTAATTGATGACAAGAGGATTTTTTTTTATACATAGTATTATCGTGATAGAAGAATATTAAGGGCCATTTAAAGAAAATTGTATTAGTTACTACTAAATATTCTTACTTTATGTTCATACCTATAAAAGATGATTGACGTGTGGAATCTAATAATTCTCTTTTATAATCTCATACTTTAATTGGAACACTTGTAATGATTAAATAAGTAGAATTATAGGTACGAAGATATAATTAGAAGAAATATCATCTCAAATTATTTTAAAGTAAAATTCAAATTGCAAGCATCGTGGAATAAATTGATTTATGCATTTAATGTTATTTGGATGGGTGAGATATTTGCTTATTTGCTTTCTTATACCTTAAAGAATGTAATTACTTATTCATTAAAAGAAAGTAAACAAATGGAATGTAAATAATTGATTACATATACTCTCTACAAATATTTACACTTTTGTATTAAAACCTTAATTTTAATTAACTTAAATTGGCTAATTTTATTTTACAATTTAATTCCCATTCCTTTCAAAATATTAAATCGTTATTTTTTTTAAGTTAAAATATTTAACCTTCATTTAACACTTAATAATGTAGAAGATTTCATATCTTATCTTAACAAACATATCTCTTCAATTATTGAAAATAATTAAAACCACATCAATAAATCTTATATTGCCATTCAAAAAGGTACAAAATAGAAAATCACTCCGAACCTAATAGTATCTATAATGAGCATAACATTTTAAATATCCAACCACATAAATAATCTATGTTTTATTGAGTAATACAGATAACATGAATCGGTGAATACGAAGAACATATGAATAGTTTGACAATATTTTATATAATCTATGGTACTAAATAGCACATGATATTAAATCATGTGAACCAAAATACCGTTTAACAAAAAGAAAAAACTTTTTGTTCCAATATTAGTTCACGCATGTTATCAATTAGATACCAAAAGTGCCATAGCTAGCAAATTTTAATTTTATAGCATCATTACAAAAGATAATCTTTACTCTATCTATAAGTATAATGTAATTATGAATTAATGCATATCTATTAATATAAGCATCATTACACATTTACATCTATTTTTATACTTAAGATATGGATCACAACTTTGGTGATATCCCAAGTTTTTTATTGTCACACCCCGTAAAAATGATTGGCGAAAAAACGGGTGTGCCACAAACATTCGAAGCATAACAAATCGATAAATAGTAAAGCAAGGCAATCAAAATGGATTTTCATTAAAAGTTTAACAAATCCCAAATGCTAAGTTTTATACCATAAAACCAATTAAGACAAAGTTTGAAATGAAATCGATGTCTATAAATAAATTTATGATCTTCTAAAATACATGATAATCTAAGACACGTATAAAGCTTAAAAGTTGAATCAATTTCTGTTACTTAGAAAACATATAGAAAAAATATCAAACAAAATAACTGGTTATTTCACTCATTTTGTAACTCCATAAAAATGTTTACCATCATACATATACATACATTTCTACCAAAAAAAAGAAAGAAGTCAGAGAGAACACTGGTTACTAGTTAAGAGGATAAATAACATAAATAATTATAGTTTGAGGTTTTAAATTTTGTATTCGATATAGCTTATTTCTGATTTTTTTTTACAAGAATAATACATTTCTCTACAAAATTGCACAAATAATGCAGTTTTTTGTGGCTTTGCAAAAATAATACTAACTTATCTTGCTAAACCCGGATCCGCTTGTATCTTATGACCACGTACCCAAATCCCCTCGAAACTGACATTCTGTGTACTTTTCAGTATTTTTATGTGTCAAAGGGGAAACCCACATAGCATGCCCAGATCCCCTTCAGTTAGAGAAAAAAAAATATGTGGACGATGGGACAAGACAATGGCCATACTAAAATTACTAGCTGGTACCCGCGCAATGCGGCGGCGGTTACCTGTGACTGTATTAGGTAGTATCCATTTGGTGGATGGTAAATGACAGTAGTTGGCTGGTAGTAGTGGATGTGGCGGATAGTGAGCAATACAACACAAGTTTAACTTAATTAGAGGTAAACATAAACATGCAAACAATTTTCTTTTTATCTAGTCTATCAAATTAAAATTCTCAAAAATACAATCTATTAGTCATGAAACAGAAAACATAAACCAATTACAGATGTATAACATAGCCATATTAATACTTCCTCCGTGTGATACATTTGGAAGATCACGGAGTTTGAGGCAAAATATTAAAGTCGGGTTAAAATATATTAAAGTATGGTTAAAATATATTAAAGTAGATAGTTAGTGGATGATGGGTCCCACTTTTCTTGAATAAAGTGATATTAATTAGTTTTAAAAGTAAAAGTAAGGGTATAAGGGTAATTTCACTTTATTAAAGTGGATAGTTAGTGGAGGTTGGGTCCCACATTTTTGCCAAATAAGGTAACTTTTGAAGTGTATCACTTATTGTGAAACACCCATAAACGGAAAGTCTATCACTTATTGTGATACGGAGGAAGTATATTATATAAATACATGTTATCAATGTAGTAGTTCACAACTTAAAACAAATGTTGAGGCCACAATTCCTTTCAAGCCAAAGACCGAACAACATGAAAGAATATTGTGAACTTCAAAACAACAAGCTACAGCAGAATGACCGGTCACAACATCGTGAAACCGCAATGATCCATTTTTACTCCAACCAGTTTATGCTTTCATCATTGCAAAAACTTCATCGAGGCTAACATGACCATTTTAAAAAAGAATGTTTGATCAATTACTAAAAGACAACAAATAGTTAGATAAAAGTTGAGTCGGAGTGATGGTGAGATTTACAAGCAGCAATTTCCTTCTACTTACTTTTGAAAGGGCCAATTTCAGTGCTTAAAGTGTATTTGTTAGAAAAGTTTAATACCTTCCTCGAGTGTGTCGATTAACTATTGTTGGAGCATCGGTTTCATTGATAATGTAATTGGAGTTCCATCTTTAATCCAAAAACAAAGGCATTAGTTAATTGATACACAACTCAAACTAAAACACAAATTTACAAATTTAAATAAATCTGTAAAATAAAAAAGTAGTTAAAATCAAACAAGCTTGAATAAGCTACTAATTGATCAGATTGGAGAGATTCAAAAGATTTGAGAAACTCTTTAAATTATTGATCCAGATTAACCCACATTGACAAGTCCCAATATTCATTTGACTCTATGAGTTCGTTTAACTTTTCACTTATGATTCAATTGTTTACCAACGTTTTGACTGAAATTTTCGAAGGATAATACTTGGGTAAAAGGCAAAGTACAACAAGATGGTCAACATGAATAATTTGACCTAGAGGTTGCTGATAGAAATGACAATGAAAATCTTAATACCTTAAAAAATGTATTGTAGCATCGCTGATACTAATTCATAAATCCCTGCAAAGTGATTCTAATCTCATTCTCGATCATAGGTATGGTTGCTTTCTTTTACCTGTAAAGAGCATACAACCCTCGAGTTCCATTAAAAAGTTCTCCACGTAACTTGCTTAAGCAACATTAATGAAGAGAAAGCAAATGCATTTAAACTTCATACATGGAAACATGAAATCCATCGACTGCTAATTCTAACTTTAGCCTACTTCTAAACATAAGGCATTGCAAAAACAAAATCCTCTAATTCTCACCTTTACTTGATAGAGTAAACTGAGCAACCACATCAAGTAAAGCCACAATTTAGGCCCCAATTCCAACCAACAGAAATGTAGGAAACCTTAATTCATTAAAAGAGAACCATACTTTGATTATTCAGTACACATGGGAGCATAATGCAGATGAATATTGTTTCAAATTTAACTTTTCTTGCTACAATGTGTTGTGCACTCCAGTGCATTTCTATAATTTCTGCAAAAAAAATCAAAATTAGTTTTTCTTGCTAACAAAACAATAAAAATCTGCTTCTAGTTTGTAACATAAAATATATTCAAGATCACTCACAATCAGTGCTTGATCGTAAACTCACTATGTAAAATACACTCAAATTGTGTAAAATGAAATATGTTTCTGAAATTGACTGAATGATTAGGCATAATCAGATACATAGGTTTTGAAAATTAGTTAAAACAACGATAAGCATAATCAGATACATATGTTTCTGATGGTATATACAACCAGTCAACCAGAGAATGAAGCAACGAACCTCAAATACATGAAAATTAGGGTAGAAAATAACGATAGAAACAAATTAATTTAAAACACTTACCTCAAAATGTTTGGTGGAGATTTAGTATGGAATAGTAGGTTTTCCTCCACCGATGTGTTGTATTTATAGGGTAGTCATTTCGTATGGAATCGAGGAGGGGTTTGCAGAAGATAATCATCATTGTTGAAGAATCGAGGAGCCTGATGAAGATGACTGGTTCTAGGGTCCTCAATTTTATCATTGTCGCAGAAATCGAACAGGCGGATGAGAACGAACAGGCTTCATAGACGAACAAGTTACTACTTGACCAGATGGGCTGAAGCAGATGGCCCGGGTTATAACAAACATAAATATTTAAATGATGGGCCAACCCAATAACGAACACATGGGACGCGTGATAATACACAAGCCTGTTTTTTCGGTGGGCTAAACCCGCGTGGTAACAGATATAGGTATTGTAAATAGGAATTGCTTTGCATTTGAAAGCTTGCCCTGGTGGTATGTGCGTTGTTATATAACCCGTAGGTGGCGAGTTCGAAACCTGTGTAATGCCCATATTTTTTACAAAAGGACCAATTCCATAATTAGCAAGTGTGTTGGCTGAATTTTCAGCCTTGCTAATTATGGAAGGGGTAAACTCTTTATAATATAGTAGAGATGAGAGAAAGGGAAATTACTGACAAGTGGTATTGTTAACTTTTTTATTTCCTTAGAGCATCCCAATGGTTAACCTTATAATGACTTATTGCATTTGACAAATCATCTTTACACTAATAAAAAAAGTCATTTATAAAAATCATCTCCGATGGTAAATCTTACCAAAGGTTTTTTTTTAATCCATAAAGTGCCTATTCAATGATTATTAAAAGGGTAGGGAATATTAAGTGTTTATTCAAATAGTAACAAAAAACTTTCTTTTCCAATGGTAAAAAACTATTCAAAAGTTTATCCAAATAGTAATAACCTTTTGAATAACATCCAATTGAAAATGCTCTCACATTGTATCTTATTTCTTTTTTTAACAGTGCAAACCCAATATATGGCAATCCATAATAATAGACAAAACAATGGCCATACTAAAACAATGTGTGTATTTTACGTCACACAAATTAACCAATCCAGATTCAAATTAATTTAATAAAAAATAAATGACAATCCATAATAATAAAAACTTAATAAAATTGTCAAACATGTGACATCTTAATAAAAAAGTTAAAAAAAACCTAAAAACAAAAATTAATATAAAATATTTTAATATTAAATTGATAAATACATGAAACTTTGAGTATTTAATTATTATTTACATTTTTATTAAACATTTTTGTAAAAGATGTATATAATTATTATTAAGATTTTCATGAAACGTACTTTTAAAAAAATAAGATTTTAAAAGAAATGAAATTAAAAACAAATAACTGCATATATACATACTTCGTATAATGAAATCTTATAGTTTGATGGCTCATCATCATCAACTGGTAAACCATTATCAGTCGATGCATCGTCTTCAGCAATATGGTATTCATAATAATCACCAAGATGCTCAGGAGGGCGAACAACTCTAGAGGATCTACGTGGAATGGTAGGAGTTATATCATTTTGTTCAACAGGAGTCTCATCCTCAGGTTGAGTACTAGTGTCAACTAAAGGTTCCGATTCAATTTCATTGGTTGACTCTTGAGACTCTTCAAGATCAATTTTGCTCCCACTAGCTTCTTTGGATAATAGCTCTCTCTCAAGAAAGAATCCTCTTCGAGCTATGAACACTTTGTTCTCAGCCGGTTTGTAAAACCGATATCCAAAAGACTGGCGAGGGTAGCCAATGAAATGACACTTCTCTGATTTTCTTTCCAGTTTGTCACGAGTTTCGTGTCCCACGTAAACCTCACAACCCCAGATTTTCAAATGTCGGAGCGAGGGAGGATTCTCTGTCCACATTTCAGAGGGTGTCTTGGAAACCTTCTTAGTTGGTACAAGGTTCAAGTATTGAGCTGCTGTTTCTAGGGCGTAACCCCAGAAGCTCACTGGAAGAGTTGCACGACTCATCATCGATCGAACCATATCTAACAATGTTCGATTTCTCCTCTCAGACACTCCATTAAGTTGTGGAGTTCTAGGAGGCGAGAGTTGGGATACTATTCCACAACTCTTTAGATGATCTATGAACCCTTGACTAAGATACTCTCCACCCCTGTCAGAGCGGAGCATCTTAATCCTTTTGCCCAATTGATTCTCTACTTCGTTTTGAAACACTTTGAATGTTTCAAAAGTTTCTGACTTGTGTTTAATCAAATAAACATAACCATATCTACTGAAATCATCAGTAAATGTGACGAAGTATCTTTCACCATGTCTAGTGCTTGACTTGAATGGTCCACACACGTCAGTGTGTACAAGATCCAATAAGTCTTTGCCACTTTCACAAGTCCCTGTGAATGGCGCCTTTGTCATCTTGCCAAGTAAACAAGATTCGCACACATCATTCGATTTGAGGTCAAATGATTCCAACACTCCATCCTTTTGGAGTTTGGCGATTATTTTCTTGTTTATGTGGCCTAAGCGACAATGCCATAGACATGATTTATCCAATACACCTTTGGACGAATCAACATTCAATATTAGATTTCTATTGTTAACGCAAACAACACTTTCATATATGCCAGAACAAGGAATAGCTTTGAATATAAAAACATCATTTTTATGAACTAAAATAGAACCGTTTTTATTATCAAAACTAAAAGTAAAACCATCCTTAAACAACGCATAAAATGAAATAATGTTTCGTGCCATGCAAGGCGAATAACAAACATCTAATAAAGAAATCGAACTATCACTACTAAGCATGAGCTCAAAATCTCCAATCTTGGTGACAGCAGCCGAGACTCTGTTTCCCATGATTAGATTCAGCTCACCATGCTTCAGCTTCCTGCTATTCTTTAGTCCCTGCATATCAGTGCAAATGTGAGTACCACACCCTGTATCAAGAACCCAAGAACTAGACATAGAAGTACTATGAAGTTCGATCATAAAAGTATCTGATGGTCCAGACTTTTGGACTTTCTGATTTTTTAGATCTTCCAGGTACCTTGGGCAGCTTCTTTTCCAGTGGCCCTTCCCCTGGCAGTAATAGCATGTGGCTTCCTTCGGATTCTTAGATGGTGCTACGTCAGAATCGACTTTCCTTTTCTTGTATCCCACTTTGGCCCTGCCACTGGGAGGCGGTCGTTTCTTCTTCTTAGAACCATTAGAATGACTAGCCAGCACGGGAGCAATAGGAGAAGAAAACTTTGCTTTTGCCAAGCTTTCCTCGGTAGTCTTTAACATACCATGCAATTCCACGAGTGTCTTGTCCATATCACCCATGTTATAGTTAACTATAAATTGTGAGTATGACGGTGGAAGCGAGTTCAGGACCATGTCAGTGGTGAACTCCTTCGGTAGTGTAACACCCGTATTTTCAAAACATCGTTTAAATCATTTGAAAATACATTTTCACAATATCTGACATATTGTCCAAAATACAGTTTAACAAAAACTTTAAAACCTTTATCAGAGTTTACAAAAATACGGTGTCACCAAATATATCAAAACCATAGGCAACGGGATCTACCTAAGAGCTCCCGAACTAAGCATCTCTAGGCCACTTCTAGTGCAACCTTCTATCACTTCAACCTGTACCTGAGTACATAGCCACAAAACAAACGTAGTACGTGAGACAAAATAGTCTCGTGAGATACATGGGTTTTAGACCCAAATAACAATAATAGTCGTTTCATAAATAGATGTATATGAACATATATATATACATATACTACATCATTACAAGCTAGCCACCCTATAGTGACCCTATCGTTCCAATGCTTTCCTAGCAATCATATCTAGTTATCGGGTTGCCCCCGAACTAACTAGGATCTCAACATATCTAACTATCGGGTTGCCCCCGAACTAGCTAGAACTCCAATATATATATATCTAGTTATCGGGTTGCCCCCGAACTAACTAGAATCACAAGCATATCTAACTATCGGGTTGCCCCCGAACTAGCTAGAAGCACTATCCTATCTAACTATCGGGTTGCCCCCGAACTAGCTAGAAGCACTACCATGTCTAGTTATCGGGTTGCCCCCGAACTAACTAGCATCACATCATCTCGTTCTTACCATAACTCATCAGTTATTCCAATCAAAGCCCTCGGCTATCACATCAATCATCACACAAGTTAGTTATCTAATAATAACAACATATAATTAGTTCAACACAGTGTGAACGTACCTGCATGGTCCCATGGACCCGATCATCAGCAACCCACATTTACTTCTACATCTATGAACCCTATGAGGTCCATACTTACTTTATACATAAGATACATTTCTTATTTTATCGATATCATAATACATTTTATCTCTTCCTTGACTATAATACACGATTATTACTAGTCATATCATATTCTTTTTCATATACATTCGTTCTTTACTTTTATTAGTATATCTTACCAATAGGTACTCATTACTATAAAATCATTCTCAATTGCTTTACTAATACATATTTATTAATAAAGGCTCCGTATACATTCTTTTAATCAATTACTTCCTTATTATTGTTCATTAACACAGATTCCATAATTACTTGAATCTATCATATTTTACTTCCAATTCATCAATCATACTAGACATATTCTAGTATCACATTCTACATACTTTCATACATTTTCAGTCACTATCTTTATCAACATATTTATTAATAAAGACCCATAAAATATCATATGTATTTTCAAAACTATTTACTATGTACTCAGTTTGAAAGTCTCATGTACTCACCTTAGCAATAAAGTGCTCCAGCCGTATCCTTTCCGCCGGTTTCCTTGTTCCAACAATTTGATCAAACTCCAAGACTTCACCGGAAGCCTAATACAAAGTCACAAGGTTATTAACATCACATTCTACTACCATTGTATCCATTTATCACTAGATACCATCAATTAACACTTTCCCCCAATTATGGTGATTTACCAAACCCTAGGTTTAACCAACCCTTAAGATTCTTACAAATCGAAATCATACACTTGTTTCCTTTGTCAATATACCATTTATTGAGTGTATACAACCTTTATTTAACCAAAAATCACCAACCCAAGAACTAGGGTTTCAAACCCATACATCAAAATGCATAGATCTTAAGCTACAAAGATCAAAGATTGAAGATATACCTTTAATCTTCAACTAGAAGTGAAATCTATCAAAGATTGGTGAAGAAATCAGCTCCAAATGATGGTTTACACCCAAAATCGCCCACAAACTCGAGAGGAAGAAACTAGGGTTTGAGATGGCATGAAATGAGCCAAAACCCGACTTTAATGCTCTGGTCGGAAGAGCTCGCGCCCCGCTCGCGCCGAGCTCGCGTCGCGAAGTGACGCGGATCTGCCCCCTAGTCGCCGCTTTTACCAGACTTCGCGCCAGGCTCGCGCCTTGCTCGCGCCGCGAAGTCGACGCGAAGTCAACGCGACATACTCGCGTTCCAGCTCCGGTCCCTCTGCTCAACCTCGCGTTTCGCTCGCGCCTGACTCGCGCCGCGAACTTGCCTGTGCAGCAGGGCTGCACTTTTCGGTCTAGGTTTCAACACGGTTTCGTCCATAACTTTCTCATACGGTCTCCAAACGACACGAAACTAATTCCTACGTTCTTTAAACGATTTATCCTTATTTATCATATTTTATATAATTTATTTATAAATTTCGGGTCGTTACAACTATCTACCCCTTAAAAAGGATTCCGTCCTCGGAATCGCCAAGAATTTCAACCCACATACAACCGAGCATTCCGCTCTCACTCCCTTGTGGTCATTACAATCAAATTCCTTCATTCCCGATCCGTTATCATTACATATCCAAACTTTCACTTAACTCCGCTAAGTCCGAACGGTCGAGACCCAATTTTTAAAACTCATAATACTCAAACGGGTCAAAATTTCACAATTTGACCAAAACACCGACTTTCCCTCGACCGATCTTTTCATTCTCATAACAATGGTATAACACAATCATACCATTAACTAGTTGATTTAAACGTATGTCAAACTCTAGCTCTGACCCAACCGATATATCCCGACATTGGTATATCCCCACATTATCTACCCATTGACTTAAGCACAAAGTCAACTATACTTTGACATTTTCCCTTCTCGTCAAGGACTCCATAAATCCTCCTTTCCTTTACAATTGACCTTTAATTTATAATCCATCTACAATCATATGCTCGATTCCCAAATCCAATCTTGACAACACCCAAACGGGTCAAAGTCGTATAATCTGACTACAACTATTTCAACTATTCCATTAATCTTTTCACATACATACAATCGGCACATTATGCCCTCGACATTCACTGACCGTTCATAACGAGAGTCAAAGCCCATCCTTGGCTAAGTCAACCAATCACCAATTGGTCACCCTTGACTTACATGAAGTCAACCATACTCTTTCAACTAACCAATTTCATACTCACGGGCACCATCACTAATATCTCACTTCCGGTTCCATTCATTATTGTCCACACTTTCATTTTCTCTCCCAATTATCCGAGAGTCGTACATTCACATATGGTCACATCGACCTTTACCGATTCTTGACCAACATTTGGTCACTCACACCATCACTTAGTTTTCTTTCAACCATCTTTGCATCACATCGATCAAATTCATAACTCTTATTCTCAATTGTCGGAATTAGTTCTCCTTTCACAACATGTTCCACTATTTCATACAAGTTTACCATACTTTGGTTATCAAATGATAATTTGCTCACTAGGAGTTTCTCTTTCCTCCTATTCTATAAATCGTAGGCATCCCTACATTTACATGACCTAGATGCAACCCGCATTTCGAACTAGGTCCTCATATACCATAACATAATAGTAATACATTATTAACCACATGGTTCTACATTCATCATTTAAACACGTAAACATATACACACATATATATATACACATATATATCACGCCAATTCAATTTAAACACCTTTATTGTGCACATATACAAACATATGTATATGTCACCAACACCATCTATACATCTCTATTGTGCACATATACAAACATATGTATATGTCACACCAATACCGTCTGGTATCCATCTTTTTACAACACGTAGCTTTGCTACTTTCACACTCATTCAATCGCCCAAATATTCATCATGCATTCTAGCACAATTCACATAATATCACATTATCGTTTTCTTTCATATCTAACATGTCTCCCATTGGACATACTACTCAACACATTTCATATAATATTGTCTTTCCATTATCATATGCCTTCCAAGGCCATTATATAATGCACATGCATTGTACCCCACGGGTAACTAATAACATTCTCTAATTGCTATTTATTGTTTCACTTACACATTAACCGTCCTTAACCGGTTCATTTCCTTAACAATTTCCAAGACTTTTGTCACCGCCGGAGTAGCTACCACTACATTCCATTAGCCAAAAATCACCGACCAATCCAATCATCCTTGAGTCAAACAATCGACTCCGGTCCACACTCGCAATCAAAAGCCCAACACTCGGTGTTCTACTTTTACACTTCGTGGGACTCCGAAATATTCCTTTTCAAATCGTAGTCTTACACTACGCTACGACATACATTGTCACACTTATTACTATGGCATTTTACCAATAATTGTCTTTTCACCCTTGACATCGAATTTATCAATATTATCGCGAAACTTGCTATGGCTATGCGCCAACTTTTACTCAACCGTTTTCAACAATCAAAATTCGTCATTCCCGACACTTATTCTTTTCCACATATTTTCCATTTATAATTTCTAGGTATCACTATACCTTAGTCATTCTTTCCTTTACCGTTCACATAGAATAACATTACATTACGTATCCGGATTCCCATCGAACATCAAAATTCCATTCCAAAATTTCTATTTCTATAATTCTCATCCAAACTAACAATACTTACCAAGATTAGTACTTCATCATACCATCATCCTTTTGTTGACAACATCTACCATTCTTATGGTTTCCCCCCTTGACTCTACATAGTAGCATCAACCCATATATCCTTACTACATGCGACACACCGGGCCATAATCATTTCCAATGTATGATTTCTATACACATACTAACTGGGAAGACTATTCCCGAAATTAAATCTCCACATCATACAACTTATCTACAATTTCTATAGGCACCAATTCGTGCAACAACAACAACAACTACGTCATAATCTCAAATCATTCTTTTTTTTACCCAAGATCTCTGAGGTGGCCCTTCCGGGTCAACTCCCCATTCCAACTCACTCGTGAGTTCCTTTCACAACATTTTGTACCGTGCTCTCCTTCACATAGTTTCATAGAACACATTCCACCGTATCAACACCTCATCCTTCAATAATGGTGACGTCAATGTCGCCATATCGTTCTTCCTTCATTTGCTACTCTCTAGCACTTGCCAACTCTACCGAATCCACCACATCGTGACCTTCGGTTCAAATCTTCCGAATTACACAACAGTTTTACACGCTATGAAAGTCTTACCCAACTTCCTTCCATTTCTTCCGACTATGTTTTGCTACCTTTTAAGTAGACACTTCCCACTACGGGATTCACCATTTGATTATTCTTCCTTCATATGGGTATTGGAATCATTCCACCTACCCTCATTCGTAACTCTTTCCAATTTAGTGGAGTTCGTCCACTTTTCACATTTATTCTTTCGCCATACCAACATATCCAACCAGCAAGGTTCAAACGGTCAGCTCAACAGTTGAAAACAACACAGTTAGATCAAATTATGGAATTTCTCATAGGGATCGACCCTATCATACTAATCCCCCTACGGTCTCAAAAGACTCACATTGCACATTGCATAACAACTTCTATAGGTCCCCCTAGGTTCAACCCTAAACTTAACATAAGTCTCAAGGTCAACCTATCGATCTCAAGGAATCTTACATTCCTATTGCTACAGTCTAAGACTAGGATGGACATCCAACCTAATTCACTTAAACTATAGCTCTGATACCAAGTTGTAACACCCGTATTTTCAAAACATCGTTTAAATCATTTGAAAATACATTTTCACAATATCTGACATATTGTCCAAAATACAGTTTAACAAAAACTTTAAAACCTTTATCAGAGTTTACAAAAATACGGTGTAACCAAATATATCAAAACCATAGGCAACGGGATCTACCTAAGAGCTCCCGAACTAAGCATCTCTAGGCCACTTCTAGTGCAACCTTCTATCACTTCAACCTGTACCTGAGTACATAGCCACAAAACAAACGTAGTACGTGAGACAAAATAGTCTCGTGAGATACATGGGTTTTAGACCCAAATAACAATAATAGTCGTTTCATAAATAGATGTATATGAACATATATATATACATATACTACATCATTACAAGCTAGCCACCCTATAGTGACCCTATCGTTCCAATGCTTTCCTAGCAATCATATCTAGTTATCGGGTTGCCCCCGAACTAACTAGGTTCTCAACATATCTAACTATCGGGTTGCCCCCGAACTAGCTAGAACTCCAATATATATATATATATCTAGTTATCGGGTTGCCCCCGAACTAACTAGAATCACAAGCATATCTAACTATCGGGTTGCCCCCGAACTAGCTAGAAGCACTATCCTATCTAACTATCGGGTTGCCCCCGAACTAGCTAGAAGCACTACCATGTCTAGTTATCGGGTTGCCCCCGAACTAACTAGCATCACATCATCTCGTTCTTACCATAACTCATCAGTTATTCCAATCAAAGCCCTCGGCTATCACATCAATCATCACACAAGTTAGTTATCTAATAATAACAACATATAATTAGTTCAACACAGTGTGAACGTACCTGCATGGTCCCATGGACCCGATCATCAGCAACCCACATTTACTTCTACATCTATGAACCCTATGAGGTCCATACTTACTTTATACATAAGATACATTTCTTATTTTATCGATATCATAATACATTTTATCTCTTCCTTGACTATAATACACGATTATTACTAGTCATATCATATTCTTTTTCATATACATTCGTTCTTTACTTTTATTAGTATATCTTACCAATAGGTACTCATTACTATAAAATCATTCTCAATTGCTTTACTAATACATATTTATTAATAAAGGCTCCGTATACATTCTTTTAATCAATTACTTCCTTATTATTGTTCATTAACACAGATTCCATAATTACTTGAATCTATCATATTTTACTTCCAATTCATCAATCATACTAGACATATTCTAGTATCACATTCTACATACTTTCATACATTTTCAGTCACTATCTTTATCAACATATTTATTAATAAAGACCCATAAAATATCATATGTATTTTCAAAACTATTTACTATGTACTCAGTTTGAAAGTCTCATGTACTCACCTTAGCAATAAAGTGCTCCAGCCGTATCCTTTCCGCCGGTTTCCTTGTTCCAACAATTTGATCAAACTCCAAGACTTCACCGGAAGCCTAATACAAAGTCACAAGGTTATTAATATCACATTCTACTACCATTGTATCCATTTATCACTAGATACCATCAATTAACACTTTCCCCCAATTATGGTGATTTACCAAACCCTAGGTTTAACCAACCCTTAAGATTCTTACAAATCGAAATCATACACTTGTTTCATTTGTCAATATACCATTTATTGAGTGTATACAACCTTTATTTAACCAAAAATCACCAACCCAAGAACTAGGGTTTCAAACCCATACATCAAAATGCATAGATCTTAAGCTACAAAGATCAAAGATTGAAGATATACCTTTAATCTTCAACTAGAAGTGAAATCTATCAAAGATTGGTGAAGAAATCAGCTCCAAATGATGGTTTACACCCAAAATCGCCCACAAACTCGAGAGGAAGAAACTAGGGTTTGAGATGGCATGAAATGAGCCAAAACCCGACTTTAATGCTCTGGTCGGAAGAGCTCGCGCCCCGCTCGCGCCGAGCTCGCGTCGCGAAGTGACGCAGATCTGCCCCCTAGTCGCCGCTTTAACCAGACTTCGCGCCAGGCTCGCGCCTGGCTCGCGCCGCGAAGTCGACGCGAAGTCAACGCGACATACTCGCGTTCCAGCTCCGGTCCCTCTGCTCAACCTCGCGTTTCGCTCGCGCCTGACTCGCGCCGCGAACTTGCCTGTGCAGCAGGGCTGCACTTTTCGGTCTAGGTTTCAACACGGTTTCGTCCATAACTTTCTCATACGGTCTCCAAACGACACGAAACTAATTCCTACGTTCTTTAAACGATTTATCCTTATTTATCATATTTTATATAATTTATTTATAAATTTCGGGTCGTTACAGGTAGTGGGACACCCAAGTTCTCCAGCCTGTCTATGTAGCTTTTCATCTTTTGGACGTGGCCACATACAGGTTGCCCCTCTTGCAACTTACACGCCACAAGGGAACTTACAACATCGAAACGTTCTTGCCTAGCTCTATTCTGAAACATCAGTTTGAGCTGTTGGTTGATCTCAAAAGCACTTAGCTTCTCAAAACCCTTTTGGAATTCAGAAGACATGGTGGTGAGCATCAGGCAAGCAACCTTTTCCGATTCAGCATAATGTTGCTCATAAGCTTTGATGTCATCTTCAGTCGAGTCACCAGTGAGCTCAGGAATTTCTTCGTCAAGGACATACTCCTTGCCCTCGTACCTTAAAGTAATTCTTAGAGTACGAACCCAATCAATGTAGTTGGGTCCGGTGAGCTTTTCTCGTGATAACACCGACAGTAGATGGAAGTTAGAGTTTTGAGGTGGTTGTGGAAGTGGAGGTGGTGGTGGAAGATTTTGATTGTTGTTGTTATTGATTGGATTAGACATCTACAAAAGAAACAATTTCTTTGTTAGTTTATTTATTAGATAATCCTTAACGTTATTCACCCAATAATCAAATTAAGGCTAGGATCCAACATTACGTTATTTGATGTGAAGAGGGATGCCGTAATTCACACCGAATAATTTCATAAGGAAACATACTATTGTTAATTTCAATCACCATGAAATCCCTAGATCTTTTAGATTCATTTTAAACCTTTAAAATGGCATGTTAATCTCGATTCTATGCTCGTCACATAATTCATGACAGGGATACCGTGGATCATGAATTTGACGGTGAATCTACCATGAAAGCACTCACGAAGATTCCCGGCTCAAGTTCGCTTGGGTATCGCGAGAATCTATTCACTCACGATTATAATCTCAAAATCAACGTACCGGCTCAATTGCACGCGCTTCGTTAATCAGATTATAGATGAGTGCGTGTCTCTCATGGACCGATACCGATTATATATATATATATATATATAAATATAAATAATATCTTATACAAATCTTTTATTCAAATACATCTATATATATATATATATATCCGAAAATATATATACATGTATAATAAATTTTGATTTATTTAAAACATTAAATAAATATATATTTATATATAAAACTGAAATTTTAATATATAAATACAATCTTTTATTTAATCTAATTTTAAATAATAGGCAAGATAATTATGGAAAAATATCTTGATAATTTTAAACCCTTTTAAAATTATCCACTTACCATATTTTAATTTAAAAACAATTTTACAAAATTAAAATATATTTATTTATTTATTAATTTCCGATTTTCGGAAATTCCGAAATAAACAAAAACAAAAAAAACTTTTTTCTTTTTCGAATTTCGGATCTAACACTCTTAGATTCGTAGACCAACGCTCTGATACCACTGTTGGGTTTCGTACCAATTTACCGACACTTTGTTCGTCGCGGAATTTACGAACAAATCATAACGATAAACGACGAAACGATAAAGGATCGTTTAGATCTACGAGTCTAAGGTAGCTATGAATAAAATAAATAAATCACTTACATTGTCAACACTTGGTGATGCGAATCCTTGGGATCTTGTACGAGCCAGAACTTTGTCAAGGACTAGGATTCAAACTAGAACCCCTCTACTTGATCACACTCGAGGTTGAGAACGAACGAGACAATACACCACAACGTAGTGTAAAGTACCCTTGAGAAAACCCAAACGAAACCCTAACCGAAAAACCCTTTTCGGTCGAACCCTAGGTCGACGGCACGGCGGTGGTGCGGCGGCGACGGTGGTCCGGCAGGCGGCGGTCGGACGGAGCAGGGGGAGGGGCGTCCGAAACTTGGGTGCAAGCTCAAGGCTATTAATTGTGTTTTTAGGTCAATACTCATGCACTCTATTTATAGTTTTCGCCAAGGAAACGTTTCCTTATTTGAGTTGGACTCAAATAGCCCAAGCCCGCTTCTATTTAATTAAACCTTTAATTAAATCAAGCCCACTATGGAATAACTAGTTAATTACCCATTAACTTATTCCAGTCCATTTAGCCCGTTACACATTTGATTATACAATTAATCAAAGCCCGGTTCGTTTATTCTCGTGTTCGGTTGCGCCTCAAGAGCAACCCCAGTAGGACTTTAATTTACGTTGACCAAGTCAAACCATTTATTTGATGACGTTGGACACCATTTCCAACAACTTCATCGGCAAAGAATGAAAGTTAGAGAATATAACAGTGAAAAAAAACTGGAAAAAGGGGGAAGAACAATAAAACTTAGACCTCGAATCAAAAATGTATTTCTTTTATTAGAAAAAAGTTAAAAGTATAAAGCACAATAGTATAAAGCACAATTAAAAATAAACCGAATACTAATAATAATATTATGACAAAATAAATCTTCGATTGTTCCCAGACCTAATGGTTTCTACTTTCTAGTATTTTGAAATTAAGTTGATGTCAATCAAAAAAGAGCATCATATTAAGGCTTGCATAGACATCTATATATTAAACTAAATTAGGATAAAATTATTTAGGGTTATAAAAAAGTTAATTAAATTTCGGTTCCGGGTCTAGACCTGATTCGTTCTATACTCGATGTATCCGGACCCGAAATACCTGAGATCCGATTTCATGTAAAAGTTGGACTCGATACCCGAACCAAATTTTAATAATCCGATTCCAACCGGTTCCGATTTGATAGGGGTCCGGCTCGGTTTTTTGATCCCATCCCTAATATATGTAGTATATACCAAGTTTTGCAGATACCCAATATAGGTAATTAATATTGTACATAACGCTTTGGATTGTTTAAATTAACTTTTATAAGTTATAAACTTATAATAGATAGAAAACTCTGTTATATGTTTTATTTTATTATTTCTGCGAACGTTTGTTGTTACAAGTACCAAAATATCCATGCACAAATTATATTCGACAATAAAGACAGGAACCCTTGATAAGAGTTGTACACTCCACTTTATTACTTGTACATAAAAAGGAAGATACACAAAACCTTCAATCTATCCCCATGTGCACCTCCACTTAAGAAACACATAAATCCTGAAATAGTAAGGCAAGTTACAGAGTCCGGAACAAGCTAATACACGCTTTTGTCTCTACCTTTAATTTTCTTACGTAACAAAAGTTTCAAAGTTGTTAAGACCGCTCTCAACCGTGACTAAAACTAATACTTCAGTTTTTGTCAAACCAGCGCAACGTCAATTCACACACCAACCGACATTAAATTGACATACTCATGCCAACAATACCACTTCCCATCAGTTTTTTTAGGCCCCACCATTATAAAATATACACACACAAAATACCAAAAACCCTATTAAATTTATTGGGCCTCACCAACTCCTTCACTAAACCTCTTCGTGGAACCGAATTGTCCAACTGAAACTACGCAATCGATGGGGCGTGCCACGGTGGAGGACCAACCGATGCCTTAGGTTCCCACGTACCGTTGGCACCGGTCTAATAGATACCATTAATTATTATTGATCAATTGTTGATATTGTGACATTTATCCCTTGAAACTACAGAAAAACTAAGGATTACACTGAATACATTTCTACATGAGTATTAGTTACTCCCTCCGTCCCACAAAAAACTTCTCATTTCACTTTGACACAAGTTTTAAGGTGATAGTTAGTGGAGAGGTCATTTGTAATAATTTTGATTAAAATATAAGATTGGTTTGGAGAGAGGATTATAGTTAGTGGATAATTAGTAGTGGGTCCTTAGTAATAGTAGTATCTTATTATGTGGAACCCATCAAATGTAAGAAATGAGAAGTTTTTTGTGGGACAAAAATTTAGGATGAAATGGAAAGTTTTTTGTGGGACGGAGGGAGTATTAGATATCAAATTTTAAAAAGATGTACACTTTATTCACTCGGGTGATCTACAAATTGTTAACAACAATTTACTACCATTATTTAAAAATTGCTTCACCGAATACAATAACCAAATTGAACTTTGTCACAAAACTATAATCACCAAACTGAACTTCCTCGAAAAGTACAATGACCAAAATTGAACCTTCTCGCAAATATACAATGATCAAATTGAACTTTTCCCGGTGCATAGTATAGTGACCAGATTGAACTTTATCACAAAAGTACAATGATCAAATTGAACTTTCTCGAAAAGTACAATGACCAAAACTGAACCTTCTCACAAATATACAATGATCAAATTGAACTTCCCCTTACAAAGTATAGTGGCCTAAATATGTATTAACCCTATTAATAATAGTCACACTATCATTTTGTTTTTTGTTTGAACGTCTCATTTTGTTATTGGTTAAAATGTATATACAATTACTAATAACTTAGACCCATTTTTTAGATACCCATACCGTTAATAGAAAAATTCAGTTTTACTCAAAAACAAATTATACAATCAATTCATACACCTTATCATCATTTCAAGAAAATTAGTTCAACTATTGCCTTTAAACTAGTCTAACTTGTCCAAAATAGTTATCAAATGGTATACATTGTTTTGCATCAATTGGTTCTTTTGAGATTATAATTGTAATCTTACAAAAATGAATAAGAATGCCGTAATGGGAAAAACTCGTCACCGGTGTTATATCAAAGACGCTTCAGCTTTTTTTCCATACTAAATACATGAGCAAACCTCCATAGTATTGACCCAACCCATACCTATTGATCATCAATACATAAAGTACAACATCATATGCAGAATACAACAAACACCGTGGTGTTCTTTTGGTCATTAGCACAAGTATTTTTGGACAATAAAATGATTCTAACGTTCCTTCTTTTTACAATCTTATTTTGTACGTCAAGTAAACACCTACGTAATATGACGAAAACAAAGCCTAAGATATACATACATACATGAAAAAAAAACTAAAAAGTTAGTGCCAAATCCCTCTAATCAAACGAACAAATCTATTTGAAGATAAGTTCCTAACGATCTTTCTAGCATCCGAAACTTGTTCATCGGCTAATTTTTCTATGATTTTCAAGTACCCCGAACTTAAAATTTTCTTTCGTCCACTATTACATCGCGAGAATGACATGATTATTGGAAGTAATAACTTTTTGTTACTTGAAGTTCCTTCTTGATCAATCGATTGCATAAGCAAGCTCACATTTTGATCATTTTCCACAAATCTTTTTCGGTTTTTGGGGATTGAAACCAAATTTGCCAACGTTTGAAATGCCATTTCACGATCCTCAAACGACTTTGCACTCACGAATTTGATGAGGTCTTGCATGAATCCTATTTCGCCCATTAGTTTCTTGAAATCATCCGATATCCCACGTAACCAAAAAGCGGCTTTTAGCGACGATTCTTGAATGGAAATGTTGCCATTTTGAAGAAAATAGAGTATGTGATCCATGAATCCGTAACTTGTTATTAAACAATTTAATGTTGAATCTGAACACAAACTCATGATCGCGTTTATTGATGTCTCTCTAGTTTTGGATGAAAATGATGATTTTGGATCCAAAACTTGAACCAAAACACGAATCCCGCCTTCATTAACAATTGAATCGATCACGAGTTCGTCCCGAAAGGCGATTGCGTGAAGGAATTCGATGGCACTGATTTGGGAAACTTCGTTTCTGGACTTAATTAGGTTAATAAAAATCGGGAGTGCATTTTCGTCGACTATAAATCGTTTAATTTCCTCAACACCAACAAGATTTTTCAAAACCCCACAAGCTAAACTAACCAATTCACCATTATTTTCACACTCAGTTGCAGAGATCCTCAACAATGACGTCACCCCACCATGAGCTGAGACCGACCAAGCATTTTCAGATTCAGCTGTGCATTTCATCAAACACCTGGTGGACAAACTTTTGCACAGATTACTTCCACCTTCCAAAACCCTAATTAATGGCGAAACAACTCCAATTGAAACTAAAACACCTTTATACGAATCAAACCCACAAATCATATCCAATGATTTCAATGCCTCTTCTTGAATCACCAATTCTTTCGAACTCAAAAAATCGGTTAAAACGTAAACGAACTCTTCAATTTCCATTGCAATCTTGACAAACCTTGCATCTTCTTGAATCACTTCATTGAAACAAATCAAAGCTTGTTTCTTCATATCATTGCTCCCAATTTTGAACCTTGATAACAAATCATTAACATAAAACTTCATATCATCTTTTGAAGCTGTCCGTCCAGGTTTTGAGACGACAATGGCGTAATCTCCATTTGATGAAAAACAATTCGTCGAAGATAATTCTGATAAAGATTTTATATGATTGTTTAATTTCACACAGATAATATCAAGATCACTCTGCATTAGAAGTTTCCCATTGTAGGAAAGATCGATGCATTTCTGAGCCAATTTGGTGGTGAATTCTGTTGTTTCTTCGATGGCTTGAATGACGTCGGAGAAAGTTGGGTTGCCGCCGGAATTTTGAATTTCCGGCGGGAGAAGGGAGAGAATGGGAAGAATCTCGTTTAGTTTGTTTCTTATTAATTCCCATCTTGATGAAAAGACGTTGATTGAGTGTGTGAGGATGATTAAGGAAGAGATTTTGTCGGTGGGTAGCCGGAATCTTGAAATTCCGGCGAGTTGGACATTTTCTTCCCCCATTTTGGTGTTTTACTTTTTCTGAAATAAACCCATTTTCCGGTTATTTTTTAGGGAATTTGGCGGTGGAGTAGTGTCGCATTCATGGTGTTATACTTCTGTTGTACTCCAATTGTTACCTAGAGCTGAGGTGGGTTGTGTTGTTTTTCCCAAACTACCCTTGGAGATTAGAGCATCCACAATGGTCAATCTATCTAATGACTAATTACTTTTGTCACATCATCAAATAACCTATTAGTTAAAACCTTTCCAAAGATTTTTTCTTAAAAATTACTAATTTACCTTTAACTATATCAAATGTTTTATAAATACCCATCACTTAAATAATTTAACAATTCTTATAGCATTACAAAACTTAACATTTTTTTAAAATGTCTTTTACATAACTATTATAATGCTAGACCCTAAAAATTATTGAAATATGATAAAGTTATAATTTATAGTTATAGAAATAATAAATGATTCACATATAAATATATACATGAGTTTAAAATGTAAAATTGTGAAATATAGGGACTAAAAGAATCAAACATTGAAAGATGTTCAAGTGGTTGGGGAAGATCAAGTGGTTTGAGCAACCTCTTAAAAAAGTCATCTATTCCAATGGTAAAAAGTCATTTTAGAGGTTATTCAAATATTATCAACCTTTTCTTTAACCTCCAATTGGAGATGCTCTTAGTGAGAAGGATGGGGTTGGTTGTTCATTTGAAAGATGAGGTGAAGGGCCCTTTTGGGATTCATAAGTAGAAGAATGTGAAAATCGTGGGGCTTATCAGTTGTGGGTTTGTTACAAGTTTGGAATTAGTAGAAAGGTTGAATCTTGTTTCTCTAACGATTTAATAAGCTTTTCCAATTAAATGAAACAAATTTAATACATCATAATAAAATAATATTTGTATTTTTTCAAGTAACCACCGGTTCAAAATACCCGCCAATCAAAACTGACAACATTCCAATACCCCTACATGAGTCCATGACCAAGCTTCACCACCACGGTCCATACCACTCCTCCGCCAGGTACTCCCGCGACCACCGCTTAACATATTACACAAAGTAATACTCAAGCCGTCGTGGGTCCTCACGAAACGGAATCATCTCTTAAGGAATTCATACGGGTAAGGATAACAAACGGAATATTAACAAAGACAAACTCCAAGAGACCGGAACAAGAGGATTATCATAACCCGAATCAATATCAAATGAATCTCATACAAGGACAATCAAACCGAGACGCAACACAAGGAATTCATAAGACTTGAATCGTGTCAAGCGAGACATTACAAGGATATTCCAACAATCAAGACATCTATCAAAAGATTATAAACAAGGCATACCACAAATAATCACTAAATTCTTGCAATTAAATGTTTTAAGCATCGGATATATGATAACAATAAACCAAATAACAAATAAACACATAGCATTTAGATATATATAACTACTAGTATACAATTGTACATAGATGAACTCACATTATTATTTAATCGGGCGTGAACTCAAACCGAAAACCTCAATAAGATATAGAGTTTCCAAAGTGTAGACAGTTGTCACAAGCTTCCAATATGTTCTATATAACCCCTGGAGTATATATACCAAAATTCATAAGTAGATATTACCGTTTACCCTATCTATACTCTTCTCAATTGACAATTTTTACATATTAATCCATTATACAGACCTCTGTTTATGCTCAGTTCTGACACACTTAAACTCAGAATTAGACAATGAAATTTTTAGGGTTCGGGGTACTCTTTAGTAGGTTTCCAATGCCACTGACCTCATATTTTTCTGATTTTTCTATGATTTTATATAAATTTTACAATACATGCAGTAACATCATGCTGTCAAAATTCAACTCAACATAACTGTACAAAATACGATTTTCACATATCTTAGAGCCACATTTTATTTTTAAGACCAAAATAAGAAACAAAGAAGATTTCAATACGGTTCAGATGCCACTGGATTCACCTCTAAACGATTTTTCTACTATTCTTTATGATTTTTACAAATAGTGTTGAATCATGACTTTAAACTCGAAAATTGCTAATTCTTACAATTAACCAATGATTTTAGCTATATAACTGATATCTAACATAACCTAATCATAATATCATGATATTATAATGTTTTTAATAGAACATGAACCCTAATTTCATGGTTCACGAGACTTACCCATAAGCGGGTTCATCGCCTTCACCAAATCACTCATTTCTACCATGATTTCTACTCATCTATATGATAAGGGAGATGAGTTACCTTTAAATCTTCACTTGCATGTAAAAACCCCCTTTGATTTGAGCTTAAAATCGTTCACACACAGTAAAACACCAAGAACACGCACACTTGATGAAAGAGAGAGTTTTTAGCTGATTGCATGTGACCTGTTATGTAAATGGTGCAGCAGAGGGTCTAAACAAGCTTTGAAATGCATGAAATTTTAATACCACTTGCATATATCTCTTAGGGACACCGTGTCCAAATTTCAGCCCCAGAGACCCACGCATGCGCCCTCACTCGCTCTAACGGTGGGGGTGTCCGCCAGTTGAATACTTAACAGCACTAACAGAAATTTCCATCCATTTTTCAAACGCCCGTAACTTCTTCATACGAACTCCGTTTTTAACGTTCTTTATATCGTTGGAAACCTAATAAGGAGTACTACAACTCCAATTAGATTATATTCATAAATTCTCAACTTTATTTCAGGATACTCGTTCCTAAAGTTGACGCTTCGGAAATGAGTGTTACAAGTTTGATATTATTTGCTCATACGTGTTTTTCTTAATCATTCTATACTTATCTTATTACCATCATATTTGCACAAAATACAACTAAAGCATCGCATACATGTTTTGAGCATTTAAGACACATAATCCAAGTTACTTAAGCGTAAAGATATATCTTAGGGAGACCGAAAACACGTATGTTACATTTCATTTGTAGAATTATCGAGTTAATTTAAATTATCATATGTCCATAAACACATAATAAAAAAACCCTTCATATAACCCGATCAAGTCTTGATGGTCGGCCAACCAACTAATCAACATTTCATGTTGATCAATTCAACAACTGATGCTAAATCTAGTGTCATTACATGGTAATTACAAAGTCATTAGCCAGTCAAAAGTAGTTGAACTTGTTCAAGTCTTGCTAGTTGACCAGATGAACAGCTCATCAAGATGTGTGAGTAAAACCTAAGTAAAAACATTTTAACATCCATCTCACTTCTTACGCTATAAACCATATTTTTGTTTGATTTTTTTCCAATGTGGGACAAGCTCCCACCCTTTAATTTCTTGTTACAAACATCAGTCAATATCTTATTCCCTATAACATTTTTTTAAACATATTTTAGCTTGTGTTAACTCTTTATCAAGCTACAAACCATTAAAATGGGTGAAAACTTCATTTCAATACAAATGTTCTTTACACTTCATACCAATAAAGACCGCCATAGAAACACCATGAGACTACTACGGCCACATATTAGCTTATAAAATAAAACGATCACTATATAAACAAATGTCTGTGTTATTTACTGCCGTGGATAAAAGTAAATTGTATTCAGATGTCGTAAGCAAAAGGATTGAGAAGAAGAATGCATACAAAAGAATTGCTAAAAGCAAATGCAAAGAGACTAAATATTACAACTCCATCAACAATCAAGAACTTCTCCCCTTTAGGCTTTGCTTTGAAAGAGATTCAAAGCTTAACTACTACAAATCAAGATGCTAAACTTGTCCAAATCAGCAAAGATAACTAACAAATTAACAACTCTATCCCCACATGCAACATTCTTGAGTTTCCGATGGTCAAACATTTGACCATACCCAAATCCGAGATCTATGAAAGCTCGAAAGGGGGTGCATCCCTTCATGGGCCCGCAACGGTTCGATACACGAAAACTATATGAGCTTGAGTATCTTCACTATCTTCATCTTTCATAACTTCAACATTTAACCTAGGCATTTCTTTAGCCAAAACCCGACACCCGTTCATAGTCAAATTACAAGCCGACATCCAAAGCGACCTCATTGACTCATATTTGGTCAAACCCGAGAGCAAAGCAGCGTTTCCAAACGGGCAGTCTCGTATCTCTAGTTTCCTCAGTTTCGGACATCCTCCCAACACATACTTCAAACCCAAATCACTACTGCCCGCAAAAGCAACCGAAAGCGTTTCTAACTTTTCCGCATATTTCCCAATATATTCGAAGGTCAAATCGGTCAAAAGGCCGGAAACAGCGAGGCGTTGTAGTTTCGGGCAGGTTCTTACAACAGCACCAAATGCCTCGTCCATGGGCTCGTTGGTCAGGTAATCGGGCTGACCGGGGTTCATTATGCAGAGACGAAAGTGGGTGAAATCCGGGCAGTTTCGGGCAATTGTGGCTACAATTGCGTTTGTCATCTGGTGGCGAAAGTAGAGGACGTAATGAAGTTTCGGGCAGCCCCGAGAGACCGAAAAGAAACCGGATTCGGTGACACCCATGACTTCACTTTGCTTATTTAGTAGATTACTCGCAATCAAATCTAAACATGGTAGATATCTTGCTTTTAGTACTTTGCCCGTTACAACAATACAATGTAAATGATTTACCTTCAAATAACGTTTTATCATGAATAAAGCCCGTGCATCGCACGGGCCATGTTGCCTCGTATATATCTACATAAAAAATGAGTTCTAAAGTAGAAATAGCTTTTAATTCGGTGGCCATTAAATGCAATCTGCCTTCAATGTTGGTACTCCATTATAAACCATTTACTTTATTTTGATGTGGGCATTTAACCCAAAAAAAAAGCCTTACATAAAGCCTTTAAGTATTCCATTGTCAACCATTTACTACATTACTTGATGTGTGCATTTCAACCCAAAAAAAACACCCAAAAAGAAAAACTTACTTTATCTTGATATGAGTATTTAACCCAAAAAAAAAAACGCCTTACATGAAGCGTTTAATTATTCCAATATAAACCATTTACTTGATTAGTTGATGTGTGCATTTAAACCAAAAAAAAAAAAAACACCTTACGTATAAAATGTTACACATAGTGTCCAATAGAATTATTGCCTTTAATAATATTTATTACCCCACTTAATCCTCGAAGAAAACCGTTTAGTTCATATGGCATTTAACCAAAAATCAATTACATATCTATATGCATCGTCAAGCTCTTCTTTTTACCCATCACCTTTTCACTCTTTCTTCTCTTTAAAAATCAGATTTTTTTTTAAAAAAAATTGCAGAACATGAATCGCGAAAGGAATACGCCCAGTAAAAGTTTCCATTGCTATTATTGGATTATGCTATTATTATTAAACGATATCTAATCGTAATACTAGGGTTCTTTTGTAAACCTTTCATGAATTTTTTCATTTGTTGGGATAATTAGTATTCTATTATGCAATTGCAGTAAACAACTGTATTTTGGTTACGAAAGGAGCATAGAACGCTATGTACAAGGGATGACCTCTATGGCTGCTGATTTAACACCCTAAACTCTGGTATGTGAAACCCTATTTTTTAACATAAAGCCTGTCGCATGTGATACTACATCTTTTTTGTAGGATGCATTGAGGAAGGATGAAGCTGCTGAAAATCAGGATTGTCCTATAAAATGATTTTTGTTGTTTAATTTAGGTTTGTTTATTTTGTAGGATCAACTATCTCTGGCGGTGCTACTCTGATTATTACACAATATCTTATATATACTCAAATTGGTATGATTCAGTTCCTCATAATTCTATGATTATATCGTCTAATTCTTTGATTATATAATTATTTGATTATATCTTAGACTCAAGTGTTGAAGCCTATATAGTATACATAACACACACCAATAGCTAAACATGTGGGTGGACGATACGATATTTGGGCAACACAAGGCATGACGACAATGTAAATGGGAAAACAAAAGGAATAAATGGTGATCGGAGGTGAAGGCAAATCACATTGTACATTACTCTAATAATCAATATATAGCAAAGTGTATAATAAACAAGATCCTACATTTTCATATAAGTGTTCACTTACATATTTGTAAATATAAATAAATTAATATATTTAAAAGTTGAGTTTTGTCATAAAAATGAGAAATTAATGTAATAAAAAATATAGTAAAAACGAATAACCCTATCAAATTTTCATATCAAAAGTTTTGAAATAATATTATTTGTAAATGAATATTAGTAATAAACTCATGTATATTTATAATAAAAACTAATAAATTGACTTATCATGAGTGTTAAAATAATTATTAGAAAATGATTATAAGTAATAAACTAAGGTATAGTTTTTCATAAATATGATTAATAAATTAATGTAATGAAAAAGAATATTGTAATAAAAAATATATAATAAAAACTAATAACTTCATCAAATTTTCATATCAAAAGTCATGAAATAATGTTTAAACTAATGTAGCATTTAATTACATTTATTTAGTCTAAATAAAAGTTGAATTTTGGTCATAAATATGAATAATAAATAATTATGACTAATAAAATTAAATTATCATATGAAAAGTTATGAAATAATTATTCGTTAATTAATATAAGTAACAAAATCATTTATAATATAAAGTGACATTTAGTTATAAATATTTAATATATTTAAAAGTTGAAAAATAATTATTAATAATAAACTTAAATTATAAAATATATATTAGTAGATTATATGTTAAATAATAGTAGTTAATTCAATTATAAAATGATATAAATAATAGTAGTAAATTCAATTAAATAATAGCATTTTCATTTAACTAGAAGTTACATATTATAAATTATAAATAGCACACTATCAAGCTGCAAATGATGTTAAGTTTTCAAATGATTTTAGCATATTACCCCAACAAAACATCCATATATATAAAGAGTGTGATGATAATGCTCGGCTTGGAGGATATTATTGTTAATCTTTAGATAACGATTTTGATAGTATTTTTATTAGAGAGATACATATTATTGTGTATTTGTATGGATTTCTAATTTTTATTATGTACTTTCGGAGAAAAAAATGTACAATTAGAAGTCTGACATAATGTTTGCATTAACCGGCGTACATTACTTGAAAATATATCGTTGTTGATTCATAGTTTTGCTTATAAAAGACAAATCATGAAGTTCTTCATAGTATCACTTATATGAAATGAATAACATGTTTTGTGTTGCTCCAATAAAAACGTTAATGGTTTTGTTACTTTGCATTTTCATCTAACAAACTTTGCTTATTTAGTAACCTAAACATGTTAGCGATCTTGCTTTTAGTACTTTTCCAGTTACACTAATACAATGTATATGATTTACCTTCAAGTAACATTTTATCATGAACAAAGCCCGGGTCCATGTTGCCTCGTATAAAATAAAAAAACGAATTTCATGTTTGATGTTGTATTTAACTCTTAAAATTATTTAATTAGATGATTTAACCCTTAAAAACTATTCAAGTAGATGAAGTGTCACAATTTAAGATTAATTAATTTAAATTAAATTGTTATACTTAGTATATAGGTTTAAGTTTTTAGCATGTGTAAATACACATATTAAATGTATTAATTAATTAAAAAATTTCATACAAATTAAAATGATACATTTAGTATAAATAGGTAAGTGTGTTTGTTAATCCCACTAATCTATTCTCCTATTAAGAATTTTATTTTGGCGAATTCGTGAACGAAGTATGTCTCGATTGTTTTTTAAATGATTTTTGTGTAATGATATATCGTTTAATATAGGTTTGTTTATTTTGTAGAATCGACTATCTCCGGCGGCACCACTCTGATGATTACATAATATGTTATACTCAAATCGGTATGATTCGGTTTTCCATAATTCTTTGATTATATCGTCTAATTATTTAATTATATAATTCTTTGATTATATCTTATACTCAAGTGTTAAAGCCTAGATAATATATATAACACAACACCAATAGCTAAACATGTGGGTCGACATACGATCGTTGGGCAACACAAGGTATGATGACAACGCCAACGGGAAAACAAAAGGAATAAATGATGATTGGAGGTGAAGGCAAGTCACATTGTACATTACAAAAATAATCAATATGTAGAAAAGTTTATAATAAACAAGATCCTTCATTTTCATATAAGTGTTCTCTTAGATATTTGTAAATATAAATAAATTAATATATTTAAAAGTTGAATTTTGTCATAAAAATGAGAAACTAATGAAATAAAAAATGTAGTAAAAACTAATAACTCCATCAAATTTTCAGTACAAAGTCTTCAAATGATATTATTAGTAAATGAATATAATTAATAAACTCGTGTATATTTATAATAAAAACAAATAAATTGACTTATCATGAGCGTTGTAATAATTATTAGAAATGATTATAAGTAATAAACTAAGATATAATTTGACATAAATATGATTAATAAAATAATATAATAAAAAAGACTATTGTAATAAAAAAAATATAATAAAAACTAATAGCTTCATCAAATTATCATATAAAAAGTCATGAAATAATGTCTAAACTAAAGTAGCATTTAATTACATTTATTTAATATACATAAATGTTGAATTTTTGTCATAAATATGAATAATAAATAATTATGACTAATTAACTTAAATTGTCATATGAAAAGTCTTGAAATAATTATTAGTAAATTACTATAAGTAATAAAAACCATTCTATAATAAAAGAATTAACATTTAGTTATAATTATTTAATGTTTTTAAAAGTTGAAGAAATAATTATGACAAGTAAACTCAAATTATAAAATATATAGTAGTAGATTATATGTGAAATAATAGTAGTAATTCAATTATAAAATAATATAAATAATAGTAGTAAATTCAATTACATAATAGTCTTTTCATTTAATTAGAAGTTACATAAAATAAAATATAAATCGCACACTATCAAGATGCAAATGATGTTGAGTTTTCAAATGATATTAGCATAATACCCCAACAAAACATCCACATAAATAAAGAGTGTGATAATAATGCTTGGCTTGGAGGATATTATTGTTGATCTTTGATTTTATTACACACAAGAGAGTTTTTTAATTGTTTTTGTTTTATATAACGATTTTGTTAGTATGTTTATTAGAGAGATACATGTTATTGTATATTTGTATAGATTTCTAATTTTTAATATATACTTTTGGAGAAAAATGTACAATTAGAAGTCTGAAATAATGTTTGCATTAACCGACATTAGTTGAAAATATATCATTGTTGATTCATAGTTTTGCTTATAAAAGATAAATCATGAAGTTTTTCATAGTATCACTTATATGAAATGAATAACATGTTTTGTGTTGCTCTAATAAAAACGATAATAGTTTTGTTACTTTTCATTTTCCTCCAACAGACTTTGCCCGTTACACCAATATAATGTATATGATTTACTTTCAAATAACGTTTTATCATGTACAAAGCCCGTGCATCACACGGGTCATGTTGCCTCATGTATTGTAATTATTATTTTATTTTTTTCAGATTGGATGTTGTTTATTACTCTATAAGATTGCCACTCTAATAATCAGGGTTATAAAACAGTAAAAAGTAGTAAAAGGGGATGTGGACTCACATGGGCAAAGGTTAGCACTTGATAAGATAGAGAACTCCTTCACAGACTCCTAGCTTCCTAAACGCATAAACATTTCTAATTAGACTAAGCTAACACAGGCGATCTATTAATATTGGTTAAATATGATATGCGTTTGTATTATGTTTCATGTTTTGTGACATCGAGTGAACTTAGGTTATTGGGCCTTAATGGGCCGAAATGAATTGCTTATTGGGCTTCAAATGAAATGGGCTTGGGCTAGGCTTAATGGGCCTAGATTGGCATAATGGGCCGGCACTTAGGCTAAGTCCCGCCAAGATGGGCTAACTGGGCTTAGCAAGGACATATGAGCCGATTGGGCCACAAGATGGGCCATGGATTGGGCTTGGGCCCAATTGGGTTTAGTTTTAGGTAACTAATGGGCTACAGGTTTGGGCTTTGGCCTAAATGGGTCTCGGTTTAGGATATGGGCCCGTTTGGGTTTATGGTTTGGGTTGATCGGTTGGGTCAAGCACAAGCCTTGACCCAGTTTCACTTGTGGGTCAATTTATGGTCAAATCTAGTCAACAAAAGTCACTAAAGTCAACTAGGGTTTAATAGTTTCGGTTATAGCTAGGGTTTGGTTTGGTGATCTCGGGTTCGAACTTATGGGTGATCAAATGGTTTGTCACTGGCAACCGGCGCCGCTGAATCGAGTCAATGGTCAAGTCAACGGTTAATAAGCAATACGAGGTAGGGTTTTCGGTCATGGGTTGGTCGAACGGCCTAGACCCGATCGGTTTTGTGGTTTGAATCAAGGATAGGTTCGGCTAGGTGTAGGCTTCTATCTAGGGTTTCTACAATGGTTTTTGGTCATAATAATGACATTAGATCTAGGGTTTAATAACCTCACAAGTCTAGGGTTTCATTTATGGTCACCAACATCATGATTAGGACTGATCAAACGAATAATGAAACAAATCAATCGAAGCAATAAACGAACATATGAACAGTACAAGCAACAACCCGCATGCATGCATGGTTTGACCATGCACACGTACGGCTCGAGTTCATGAAGATCAAGAAGGTGCCGAGACTTATTGGCCTTCGGCCTAAGTCTCGGTGTTACACGAGCATACGAACGTAACGAAAGAGAAACAAACGAATCGGGTTTATACCTTTGCGAACGGAAATCACGAACAACGAACGCCTGGGATGCTTGCGTTGAACTCAAGATCGGTAGGGTTTTGGGTTGCTTAGTAGAATACATGAAGGGGTGTTAGGGTTTCTAGAGTGTGATATTTATAGGTGGATTATGAGTTAAAGTTTGAGTAGGGTTCAAACTTTTTTAAATCATTTAATGGTTTAAACAAATGGATAATGATAAGGTTTTAAATCAAGGAGATAAGATCACACCACATGTGGGTGTTTGGCCGAGAGAGAGGGTCACGAGCAAGGGAGGGGGAAACCGGCCACAAGGTGGTCGGCTAACGAGTCAAGGTGTCGGTTTTGGTTTTAGTTCAATACGAGTCACGTTTATTTAATTTTGATTGTTTATTGTGTAAGTAATATAAAATTATTAATTTAGAAATGTTTTAGCTCACTGGTGTCAACACAAATAAAATGAAATGTTGTGTTTATTAAAATAGTCAAACACTGATGCATGGTGAAAATGAAATGTTTTTATTGTGTGTTTGGATGCCAGAAATAAAAATGTTTTGAAATGAAACTTTCTAAATAAAGAAAGTTTAGAAATGAAATAAAATTACATACCAGAAATATCGGGTTGTCACAATGAACCCTAGACGTTAGCTTCTTTTCTTTTTTTGAATCACTACTAGTAATTCCGGTTATCGTAGTTTGTGTTTCTCGGAGATGAATTCAGTGTGAGCTTACTTGGACTTTGTATGTGCTACTTCTCTTATATATCGACCAAGAAGTGGGATCCGGTGAGGACTCAAAAAACGGTGAGGACTCGCGAGGACACCTCAAAAAAATTTCAAAAAATTTCGAAAAAAATATATAACTCCCCATGATTATTACTATATTTGACAAAAAAAAAAATTTGAAAAAAAAAAATTATGATCCACTTTTTTTTGCGGATCATAACAATGATTTATATTTTTTTATGGATCAAAATAATGATCCATATATTTTTTTTGGATCATTTTTGAAATTTTTATTTTTTTTGGATCTTATAGGGTGCGATTTTGATATTTAAAAAAGAAACTTTTTTATAAAAAGTTTGTTTTGGATCATTTTTAGAGTTTTTTTGTACTCCTCGCAGTCCTCACCGGGAGAAGAGTCCTCACCGGATCCGGACCCTATCAACCAATTTATTAACTTTTAGAGTGAATTACAAAATTTGTTTGGAATCTTTGTTTTATTCCCTATTTTTTTGTCCCTAACTTTTTTGTCCATAGACTTTTTAATTACTCCCTCCTCCGTCCCTAAATAAAGTTCCCATTTTCTCCTTCAAGTTTGTCCCTACATAAAGTTCTCATTTCTCAAATATGAGGGGCCCACTTAATATAATAATATTATTATCAATACTTTCACCACTAACTATCTCTTAAAAGACTTTCTCTCTCCAATCAAACCTTATATTTTAATCAAAAGTAATACCAAATACCCCACCACTAACTATCTCGTAAAATGTTGTGCCCAACACAAATGAGAACTTTATTTAGGGACGGAGGGAGTATTTTTTTGTTGTAATTCCGTCAACCTCCGACATGGGGAACTGAAAAGTACATACATAAAAGTTCCGGAAAAAAACTTTATAGTAAAAACGCAGAATTATAATTAATACATTATGGACAATTTTTATTTATTTATAATTTACTCTAAATCCCATATAAAATAAACTACATCATGTTGGAATCAAATCTATAAATGCAAGAATTTGAAACGGGATCGATGATCATATAAAAAGAATTCTTTTTTTTTTTGAACAGCAAAAAGGGACCCGCCGGGGGAGCAACGGCAAGGCCATCACCCCCGCCAACGAAACCCCACACAAATATATATACAAATACTAGTCACCGACTAGCAGAAAAACACCGAGTTCACCGGACAAAAATACAAACATCACCAATGCTAATCTATAACTCCACATAACCTATATACAATCAAATATTATAACAAAAAAACGTAACTCCTTATACTCCAGTTTGATCTGCTTCGTATCCTTTAGTCACTTTTACAGCATCATCGGGTTACCACACCATATTGGCCATTCTATACTACCCCACTTCATTTTCGACCTTCATTTGAGCCAACAAAAGGCCTGAGCTTGAGCTTCCCCAATTAAAACAACTTCGAACTCCTTGAATCTTGTTGAATAAGCAATTATTCCATAACACCAAGAAAAAACACCCCAAAAACAACTTTATAGCACCTGTAAAAACGAAACAAACTAAGTGGCCATCGGATCTGTGCACCAGATAGGCCAATCAAGACTGCACCATTTATTCTTCGATCTATACTTGAGCCAAAAAAATGCTTGTGCTTGGGCTGACCCGAACGTTGACCCGGACTCACCTTGATTCTTATTGAACACACATTTATTCCTATTTACCCAAATCTGCCACAAGACCGCGATAACCGCCGTCATAAATTGTATAGCTTTATTCTTTGACATATTGGCCCGAACCTTCCATTCCATTAAATCTTTCAGACCCCGTATTGCCGAGATGTCGATGGCCCACCACCTGAAAAAATCGATCCAAACACTTCTAGTCTTTGAACAAGACCAGAATAAATGACACTCATCCTCAATTTCCCGTTCACAGAAGCAACATACCGCCGTTTGCAAAAGGACGCCCCTTTTTAATAAATTAACACACGTGGGTAATCGATTAGGGTGCAATCTCCAATAAAATATGTTAATTCTGATTGGAAGTGTTTTCAACCAGGGAATAAATACATCAGGGCTTGGACCCGCGAATGTATCTTGGATTGCCTCCCTAGCCGACGATACAGTGAACTTCCCGTCATGTTCTAATGCCCAAAAACACCGAGCCTGTTGTGGGTTTTGGATCAACGACACCTGAAACCACGAGTCAATCGGAATGTTAGTTTTAAAAAGATGTTGTCTTACCTTCACGATATTGTTCCAAACCCCCGGGAATTTACTCGATGGAATGAAGTTGCTTGAAATGTTATGAAGTGAAACAATAACATTTTTCCATAAGGATTCATTTTCATTTTTCAATCTCCACCACCATTTGAGAAAGCAACGCGAAGTTTTGTTTTTGTTTTTGTAGGAACTTAAAAGAGCTAGACATACAAGAAAACATGATCGATGATCTCGGTGGTGATTGGTTAATTAAATTGCTTTCCCCAAACCTTAACTTCATTAGAAGTACTAAACTTTACAAGGTTAAATTCCCTAGTGTTGTGTGTTTATCCTCTGAAATCCATCCAAGATCACAACTGCTTCACTTTCCATCACTAATTTAAAAAAACGTTTCACACCATCATCTTCTATCAACTTCAGTTGACTTATGCTGACTTTTTTTGTAGGAACTTAACGGAGCTAGA
The DNA here is from genome assembly GCA_963853835.1 of Calendula officinalis. Taxonomy (NCBI): domain Eukaryota; kingdom Viridiplantae; phylum Streptophyta; class Magnoliopsida; order Asterales; family Asteraceae; genus Calendula; species Calendula officinalis. The sequence goes on along the minus strand of OY970832.1, from coordinate 43,609,225 downwards.
CATACAAGAAAACGGGATCGATGATCTCGGTGATGATTGGTTAAGTTGCTTTCCGTAAACCCTAACTTCATTAGAAGTACTAAACTTTGCAAGCTTAAACAGTGAAGTCAACTTTGACGACCTTGAAAAACTCGTCACCAGATGCAAATCATTTAAGATTTTAAAAGTCAACCGAAACATAAATCTTGATCAGTTACTAAAGCTTCTTTCACGGGCCCCACAGTTGACTGAACTTGGTACAGGAACTTTTATGCAAGATCTTGTAACACGTTCGGTCAATGATCCTGAAACCACTTTCAGAAATTGTAAAAATTTAGTTACTTTATGGGACACTAATTCACTTTATTTACCCATAATTAATCCTGCATGTGAAAGTCTTACCTTTTTGAACTTGATTTTTGCAACTTTAAGCAGCTTCGAGCTAGCAAAGCTTCTCATGCACTACAAAAGTCTTCGACGCTTATGGGTAAGTACACTTTTAATTACCACTTGTTTTTGTAATAAAATATGGGTTTTTGATAATAACAGTCCTGAATGTTGTTTTTTAGTGCACAAAAAGTTGTAACTCTAATTTATGGGGAGTATTTCCTAAAATTAAGGAGTTTGTTATAGATAAATGTAGAAGTTTTTATCGATAGTCTTATGACAGCACTTAGGGTTGCCATTATAATAAACTATAAAATATTGGCTAGTTATGTTTCAGTAAATTACATAAATCGTCCATGTGGTTTGTTTGAAATTATGGATTTTGTCACTCGACTTCTTTTTCTTATTACAAAGATAGTTCCTAATTAAGGAACGTTGATGTTACAAGTTTCAAAACTAGGGACTATCTGTGTGATAAAAGAAATGTTAGTCCCGTGATAAGTGATAGGTTGCACTTATACAATTCTATTGACCAATTTAAATTGTGGACACTCAACAGTAAATAAACTCTTTCTTTATTTATCAAAAATGATATAGAAAGATACAAGTAGTTGCGTAATAGCAAAGAAAACGAATCCTAACTAAACTACTTGTAAGTAATAGACAATGACAAATACTGTGTAAGACAAGTATTGATTAACTAATAATCAAACACAAGATCAGACACATTTGTTACTATGATTCAATTGATGAAACAAGTAACAAGAGGTATCACAGGGTGCTCACACTTTGCTCAAAAGATTTCAGCTGATGAGGTTTTTAGCAAGGTGAGAGCGTTGTTGGGTGCACACGAAATTCGTCCATCTAGTCTTCTATTTATAGTGTTTGTAAAGCGTGACAGCTAAGGGATGTACGAATTTGTCTACGTGTCTGAATTCCGTGGGTGCAGAGAATATTTAATGCGACGAGCACTATTAACGGAATTCTGACAGTACTTTCTGTCGTCTTGTGATCGCCGATATCTTCTGGAAGATTTGCATATGATTCCCTTTTTCGGCGACTCACGATCTTGTGTGATACTTGTGTCTTTCTGTGTCACTGAATCTTCAGACCTTGACGTATGCTTCAGATCGCTATGAGTCTTCAGTACTCATGCTTCTTCAGGTACTGGACAGCTTCAGTGACCTTCACTAAGAGTTTTGCTTAGAGAAGTATTTGTCTTCAAGACTCAGCGTTATTGTCAAGTGTACGTTGAACCTATTACATCTATCTGATCAGTTGATCAGTCTCTGATTCCACAAGGGAACTGATCATTGCTTATATTGTTGCTCAGATAGTGTAGCCGGTTAACTGGAATCCGAACCAATAAGATATTCAGTTGCCCACAATCTGAAGAACACATCTTCAGATTGTCTTCTAACTATTGTCTGTTTGTCTTCATTAAATCATTTTTAGTGGGGGATGCTTTCAGCGACCCAACAAGAAAGTTGAGGGACGAAATCCTTAATGTATCACCTCAATTTTTCAAAAACATTTAAAATTTTAAATAATTAAAGTTTAACATTTAAAGTCCATATAATCCAAACCATGATTTAAATCAAAACATTCAGAATGATTAATAAGTGCCAAAAACCGGTGTTACAATAATATCAAATCTATAGTCTGAGGGAATCAAATAAGTACACCGAGCTTAATCATCCAATGCTATAACTACAGGCCGCCTAATCCTTAGCTCCCGAACCTGAGTACATAGACATAAGAGAAAACATAGTACGTGAGACAGAATTGTCTCGTGAGAAACATGAGTTTTAGACCCGATTATAAACATTTGCAATAAAATAATATTTAAACAAATATCACATTGCACATAGGTCAATCATACACTAAGGCTTGCCATAAGCCCACACATACATAACAGGCCTCCCCGAAACAAACTCCCCCGATATGGGTTATCATAGGTAAACTCCCCCGTTTCCAGGTTACCATTGCTCCCCCGTTTCCGGGTTATCATTACTCCCCCGATTTCCGGGTTATCATAAACTAGACAGGCTACTTTTGCGCAGGCTGGTACCGCCCAAGTAGGCGTCACATAACTCCCCCAAACTCATGGGTTATCATTAATCCGGATACTTAGCTAACACACAAATCAAGCATTAGCCACATTTCAATAATCATCTCATAAGCTACTCAACATATCAATTCATATCATATAAACAATTCAATCTTTTTCTTTATTATAATTATTTAATAAAGACTCATCAAATCATTTCAGTCATCAATAATCATTTGTACTCAGAAAAGATACCATCTAATCACATTAGTAATGCTTTCCAAATCTTGTGTTTACCAACACAATCCTTACTCCTTGAATGAAGGAGTATCACCAATCCTTTAGCCTTTAAGACCTAATCACCATTTATACAAATAATCTAGTTATCATCCATAACTAATCATAAACAATCCATAACAACATTCCCAAACACCAAGTTCATCCAACTTGGTGGAATCTCAAACCCTAGTTCAAGATTTCCATCAATAATACCCAAATCCAACATGTACACCATATTTACAAGCTTACAATGAGTATTCTACACTCATTTTAGTCATTTTCCCCAAAGATGACTTGTGGGTTATCCAAACCACCATTTTACCCAAGTAAAGCTCAATAATACAAAGAGATGCATAAACTATCAAGGATTCTTACCTTAGATCAACAATCTCCAAGAAATGTGAAGATTAGAGCTCAAGAACACCAAAAACCGACCTCTTCCTTCAAAATAACGGCTGCTAGGGTTGTAGGGGTGTAGGTGCCAAAACCCTAGCCTAAAACCCGATTTATACCGCCAAACATGGGTTCGCGCCGCGAACTGCAACTTCGCGCCGCGAAGTTGCGCGACTATGACGTCATCGAGCTATCCAAAGCAAACTTCGCGACTAAATTCACGACACGTTCGCGTCGCGAACTCGACTTCGCGTCTGACCTCGCGCCCGCAAACTACTCACGATCAAACCCCAAACTCTCAGTCCAATCTTCGCGATCGCGAGCTCGGGCTCGCGTCGCAAACTCGTGGTGTCTGCACTTCTTTAATTTCCAAGCTTAGTTCTATCTAAGACTTGACCCATTTCCAATTAATACGAGTTTTAAACGTTAAATTACCCAATATAACATAACGGTAACATAGTCTTACATAATTATCTCAATTCGTATAAATCCTGAATTAATAATACAAATACAAATTATAAAAATTACAGTTGTTACACTTAATTTCATACAAACTTATAAGTTAGGTGGTAAAAAGTCAAGAAAAGAGTTAAATACTAAGGGCATGTTTGGTAAAGCTTATTTATGAGACTTTTGAACTTATTAGCTTAATAAACTTAAATAAGTTTGAAAAGTCAAACTTATTATCACTTATTAAGCTAATAAGCTCGAAAGCTCTTTAAATAAACATTAAATCACCAGAAGTTTGATTAAAATATTTGAAATCTTTATTGCCATGGCTTTCAATTTAATGCATTATTTTATCCCATTTATAAAAAATACAGTGTCAGTAACGTTTGATTTGATTTTGTGATTTGATTTTACCCGTTAGAGATAAAACATACATCGGTTGGTGGCACAATAAAATATAAACGAAATTATTTTTATATAAATAAGTATTAGCAATATCTGAACAAAATAACTAATTAGTCAATAACCATGCAAAAAGCTTAACAATGTTCTAAATAAATACCATAAGTGAATAACAAATAACTAAATTAATTGATCAAAACCATAAAATTGATTTTATAATTTTTAAGTAAGTTGACTTTTGTTGACCTTGACCGATTTGGACCTTAACCGATAAATTGCACAGATTACTAGGTTGGCCGCCGATAGCCACCTAGAGCGGTTCTTACAACACTGAAACATATCCTGAATTGAATTGGGTTGAAATTTCCACCTCTAACTAAATACTTGCTAAATGGACAAAAAGAATAATAGAAACAAATTATTTAATTGGCTAACTGATATTAAAAATATATCTTTTCGTTGGTCTACAGGTTCTTGATACTGTAGGAGACACGGGTTTAGAAGCAGTCGGATCATGGTGCCCATTACTTGAAGAGCTTCGGGTCTTCCCAACTTACTATGAAGAACTTCATGATTTGTTTTTTATATGCAAAACTATGAATCAACAACGATATATTTTCAACTAATGTCGGTTAATGCAAACATTATGTCAGACATCTAATTATACATCTTTTCTCCAAAAGTACATAATAAAAGTTAGATATCCATACAAATACACAAAAACATGTATCTCTCTAATAAAAATACTAACAAAATCATTATCGAACAAAAATAATAAGAAAACTCTCTCGTGTGTAATACAATCAAAGATCAACAATAATATCCTCCAAGTCGAGCATTATCATCACTCTTTTTTTTGTGTGGATGTTTTGTTGGGGTAATATGCTAAAATCATTTGCATCTTGATAGTGTGCTATTTATAGTTTATAATATGTAATTTTTTGTTAAATGAAAAGACTATTATTTCATTGAATTTACTACTATAATTTATATTATTTTATAGTTGAATTTACTACTATTATTTAACATAGAATATACTACTATAAATTTTATAATTGAATTTACTACTATTATTTAGTCATAATTATTTCTTCAACTTTTAAATATATTAAATAATTATAACTAAATGCTGGTTTTTATTAATTATATTAATTTACTAATAATTATATTAAGACTTTTCATATGCCAATTTAAGTTATTACTCATAATTATTTATTATTCACATTTATGACCAAAATTTAACTTTTATTTATATTAAATAAATGATTTTTCTAACGTATGCCCCTGGGGCATACATTATGTGCAATTACTAAAGTCTTTGGTTTCCTAATATATTTCGAATAACATTAATGAACTTTAATATTTACCGTTTTTGAAGATGCAATAAATGCGATTCTTGATTTATATGGCAATTTGATGTTCATTGATTGCACTTAATGTATGCCCCATGGGCATACATTAGAAAAACCCATAAATAAATATAATTTAATGCTACATTAGTTTAGACATTATTTCATGACTTTTAATATGACAATTTAATAAAGTTATTAGTTTTTATTAAACTTTATTTATTACAATAGTCTTTTTCATTACATTAATTTATTAATCATATTTATGACAAACTATAAATTAGTTTATTACTCATAATCATTTTCTAATAATTATTTTAACACTCATGATAAGTCAATCTATTAGTTTTTATTATAAATATACATGAGTTTATTACTTATATTCATTTACTAATAACATAATTTCAAGACTTTTGATATGAATATTTGATGGAGTTATTAATTTTTACTATATTTTTTATTACATTAATTTCTTATTTTTATGACAAAACTCAACATTTAAATATATTAATTTATTTATATTTACAAATATCTAAGCGAACACATTTAAATATGAAAATCAAGGTTCTTGTTTATTATAAACTTTGCTACAAATTGATTATTAAAGTAAAGTACAATGTGACTTGCATTCACCTCCAATCATCATTATTCATTTTGTTTCCCGTTTGCATTGTCATCACGCCTTGTGTTGCCCAACGATCGTATCGTCGACCCACACGTTTAGCTATCGGTGCGTGTTATATATACTATCTAGGCTTTAACACTTGAGTATAAGATATAATCAAAAAATTATATAATCAAAGATATGGATGATATAATCAAAGAATTATGAGAAACTAAATCATACCGATTTGAGTATAAGATATTGTGTAATCATCAGAGTAGCACCGCCAGAGACAGTCGATCCAACAAATTAAACAAACCTAAATTAAACGATGTATCACTACACAAAAATCATTTAAAGAACAATCGAGACACACTTCATTCACCAATTCGCCAAACTGAAATTCTTAATAGGAGATTAACAACCACACTTACCTATTTATATTAAATGTATCATTTTTAATTTGTATGAAAAATTTAAATTAATTAATATCTTTAATATGTGTCTTTACACATGCTAAAAACTGAAACCTATATATTAAGTATAACAATTTAATTAATCTTAAATTGTGACACTTGATCTACTTGAACAATTTAAAAGAGTTAAATCATCTAATTAAATAATATTAAGAGTTAAATACAACATCGAACATGAAACTGATGTTTATCTTATCTTATCTTATATTATATATATATATATATATATATATATATATATATATATATATATAGTGTCCAATTCAGCGCAGAACCGATTTAAGCGACAGAACCGCAGAACCCGATTTTAGACCATTAGATTTTAAAGTGGACGGTTAAGATTAACTGTTTCATTTTCATAAAAAAAAATAATTATATATTTGGTAATAATTAAATAAAAAGGACAAAATAGGTATTGTGATAAGAGAGAGAAATGCAACAAATTAAACCTAATTATATGGAGAGAAAAGAGAGATATAGCAGCCACCACACGATTCATCTTGTTTCAGATCTGAAACCACTCACGATGGCATTCCTTGAAGTTCTGAAGATGATGATCTGCTTCTTCATTACATCGAAACCTGAGCACAATAAAGTGGAGCGGCAATGGCAGTTTAGGCTCTCAATCTTCTGTATCTGCAGATGGTGTGTAAGCAATTTACCCAAAAAGCAAAGAGCTCCGAACCAGAGGTTTTTTTTTCTTCTCTCTTCATCTCCATCTCCATCTTCTAATTTTTATTTTTGTATTCCTTTGAAGAGTCAAACGTCCAGAGGTTCTTTCAATTTGGGCCTTTATTTAAATTTTATATTAATTTGAAAATCATAAAACCCCTTTTTGATTCTTTTATTTGTAGCCCTACTTAAAAGAACATACAATAGATCGTTATGTGGTTTAATTATTTATTAACTGAATGTTCTATTATTGGTTTAATAATTCAAACATTTTAAAGCTTTTAGTATATGACGTTGAACACTTATACTCTAGTGAAATTGATTATTTTTATCAATTATGCTTTATCTCTTTCTCTCTCTATCATTTTTGTTTGTTTTGAAATTTTTTTGCAAATACAGAAATGGATGATTTAGAAATGAAATACGAATTTTTTTGATGTAATATGCTGCCATTGAGGCTGTTGCTTTATTTCATTTACTTTATTCTTTAGAAACCATATTTTCCACCAAATATTTGTGAAAATGTTGTCCAACAAGAAGAAATGGATTTAATAGATGTTGTCCATGTTTTAAACAGATGATGAAACGTACATGTTAAACTTATGTGTTATTACATTTAATGTGTGTGTTTGTCTAGTTTTAGATTTTGAAGATGAAGATCAAACTAATGTTAATGGAAAGGGAAATCGAAGGTTGGTGAATCATCTAAGTGAGATGATCTTGTTTTGCAAGTCAGCATTAGATGTTTTACAAGTCAACATTAGATGTTATCTGGTAATTATCATTGTTATGTTATCTGGCATTCAATGATTTTGTAAGTAAATCAAGTTATATTGTGTTATGTTATGTTTTCAGGTGTTAGGAGAAGTGGTAGGAAGAAGGCGAGATCATTTAATTACAACGAAAGTCGGAGGCCTAAACCGATTGGAACATTGTCTATTTTTACATTGAATTTAATAGTTATGTTGTAAATCATTCAATGTCAGCATCATCTAATGTACATTTAACTTACTTTATTTAGTTTCAGTATCATGCAATGTAATGTAAAAGTATGTTTGTATCATACGCATTCACTAATCTCAGAAACATCATATGTTTCACTAATCTCAGAAACATTCAGTGTCATAATCATGCAATGTATTGAATAAATATCGTTGACATAGAATGCAAATTCTATGTAATACATTTAGTGTCATACACTCATACTCCTTGCATAATACTAAAAAACATCTAATGTTATACATGTTTCCAATGACAAAAAGATTAAAAACCAAAATTTCAACATATGTCGGTTACATGACTTAAAATCCACATTTTCAAACTGAAATACCAAAAATTCCAAATCAGTGGCTGATGTTTATGTTAACCTTCGTTACTATCAAGGAAACAACCGATTAAAAACTTTTTTTGATTTGAATTAAATACATGATAATGATTAGAATAACCATCTTGCTTATTTTTAGGAATTTAGTAAATGCATTATACAGTTACCATACAAAACTGATTTTGGGTAAATCCCTTAAATACCCTCCACGAATTAATATAATATATAATTAATAAATATAAATTCGTGAATTCTGATTGGCTGAAAATTGGTTCTGCGGTTCTGTCACTTAAACCGGTTCTGCACTGAATCGCACCCTATATATATATATATATATATATATATATATATATATATATATATATATATATATATATATATATATATATATATATATATATATATATATATATATATATATATATATATATATGGTTGAATTAGAATCAGAACCAATTAAGGCTACAGAACCAGCAGAACTCAATCTAAACCATTGATTTTTGAAATGAAATGATCATGAAAGACACATTAATGTATTTGATGAGGGACCCCCAAATATTAGTTTGCATGGATGTCATTCATGCATGGATGTCATTCATGCATGTATACATATATGTATATGTTTTCATGTATGTATACATAAGTGTTATCTATACATATATGTATACATGCATGAATGACATCCATGCAAACCAATATTTGGGGGTCCCTCATCAAATACATTAATGTGTCTTCCATGATCATTTCATTTCAAAAATCAATGGTTTAGATTGAGTTCTGCTAGTTCTGTAGCCTTAATTGGTTCTGATTCTAATTCTACACTATATATATATATATATATATATATATATATATATATATATATATATATATATATATATATACAAATGGTGAAAATAGTGTCATTGTTGTAGTTTTTTTTTAATAAATATTTGACATTGTGCGTTTTTTGCATTTTTTAACCATAATGTAGATATTCAACTATTTTTGCGATTAAAAAATGCATGACATTATTATTTTGATATGTTTATAAATTATTGTTTATAGTAAAACTTTTATAAAATATTGTTTATGTTTATAAAATTTGTTATGTTTATAGTAAAACTTTTAATCTTACAATTGGTTAATTTATTGTTTCTTATAAATGGATTTATTACATTATTATTAATATTAAATGTAAGATAAATAATGCAACTTTAAACTTAAACTCAATATATATATATATATATATATATATATATATATATATATATATATATATATATATATATATATATATATATATATATACACGAGACAGCATGGCCCGTGCGATGCACGGGCTTTGTTCATGATAAAAAGTCATTGGTATCAACTACAAAGTATGTACCAAACAAAGTCTATCAGAGGAAAATATAAAGTTTGAAAACAAAAGTGCTTATAATAGCATAACACAAAACATGTTATTCATAGCACATAAATGTCACTACAAAGATGTTCATGCTTTTCTTTTATAAGCACAACTAATTGATAAACGATGATATATCTTCAACCAATATCAGTTGATTAATCCTTCATGAAAAGTAATGTCTAAAACTTTATTAAAAGGCAATAATTATAAATTATCTGTTTGCAGCATCAAAATTTAATATTTAATAAAAACTCGGTATCAAATTATATGTTTACAACATAAAATTTTTAAAAAGAGGATAATTCCAACTATTAACTAAAATTATATGTTTTCTTTCTTTTTCTTTTTCCTTTTATTTTTCCATTATTTATGTTTGATCATAACACAATACCCTTTACATTTACACTTTGCAAAAGATCCCCTGATGTAGAGTTATGAGTGGTGGTATTAGTGATTTGTGGTGGAGGTGTGACGATTGGAGGATTGTCATTATTCGAAAAATCACAATAACCATGCAATATATCACCTTCTTCGGAAGTGAAACCAAGTGATCCCATCAAAGATGGCTAATATTTCTTTTAAATTCTCTTTATTGCTCTACCAACAATCCGCCCCTATCCTTCATCAATTATGAGTTGTTCCATTAGGGATGGTACATCAACTTTTTTCATGTTGGTTAATGGCCTTGTGTGTACATTGTACTAACATGGACATGGACATGGTTGTAAGAAGTAGGGTTAGAATTGTTATTGGAGAAGAGTTAGGCATGGTGTGTGATTTGTTGTGTATTGTGCTTTGAGATAATGTGAGAGTGCAAATTTTATAGATGAGTGGCGAGGGAGTTATGATTTTTGGTAGGCCAAGGGACAAACGATGAGAAGTTAATGTTACTTGATGTTCTTGCTAATTTTTTATGTAGTGGAGAAGTTGTAAAAATGATAGGGAAATTCAATTGGTAGATGGAGAAGATATTTTATACATAATATTCAATACATGACATTTATTATTACATCACACATGAAACTCAATTTTTATATATACGAGGCAGCATGGCCCGTGCGATGCACGGGCTTTATTCATGATAAATAAATATTGGTATCACGTGTAAAACATGAACAAAGCAAAGTGTGTTGGAGGAAAACGTAAATTAATAATACATGAGTGCTTATACAAACATAACACAAAACATGTTATTCATGAAACATAAGTGCTGCTACGAATATCTCTATTCTTTGTCTATTTTAAGCACAACATATATCTTCTTTTTAATATTTTACAATGCTTAATGAATTAAAAACTCACAGTATTTCCAATTCAATATTTAAATTACATTTTGATTAATTATTTGAATCAAATAATATTTAATAAAATTATTTTTTCCACTATTCATTTATGCTATTTTATTCAAACAAACCATTTAAATACGTTGTTTATGTTTTTTTTTTTTTTTTTTTTTTTTTTGTAAGAATAAACTTAAACTTTTTAGTTTTGTTTCTTCTCAAGTGATGAACATAGATCAGATATGAGCAACGTGCTGATAATGTGTTGCAACCAATTAAATCATAATTATAGAATGAATCCAAATCTTTTCATTCATATATATGTGTGTTACAACAATATTATCAACTCACCATAAAATGTATATTACAACCCCCTTATGTAAGACAATGATTGTAAGTGAATAGTCAATTAATAAATACACATAAATATGGGCAATCATATAGACAAATGAGTTACAACAACATGATAAAATCTAACAAATTTATTTTTTCCACTCTTCCTTTATGCTATTTGATTCAAACAAACCATTTAAATTTGTTGTTTATGTTTCCTTTTGTTTTTCTTTCAAAGACATAAACTAAAAATATATATAATAATTCATGGAAAACTTACATTGTAATGTGTGGTAAGAATGATCTAAATTTTTTTGGTTTTGTTACTTTCCAAGTGACGAACATGGACCGAGAGCAAAAGGAAATTAATTAGCTCAAACTTATAAAATCAATCCAAACTTTCTGATTCATATGTGTGTTACAACAATGAAATCAACTCACTAAGAAATGTGTATTACACCCCTCTTATATAGGTAAAGAGTCAATTAACAAATATACATAAATATGTGCAATTATATAGACAAATAGACAAATAAGTTACAACAAACCATTTAGTACGTTGTTTATGTTTTATTTTTTTTTTCTTTCAGACATAGACTAAAAATATATATAGAAATCACAATATCAACACCTACATAAAAGAAGACAATAAGAAATTGATAATAACAATATGTTTCGACTAAAAGATCCAACACAAATTCAAAATCTATTATACTTTAACATTCTTAAAATAATTACAAGAATGGTGTTGGTTTAATACCTTAATAGATTGTGTTATTGAAACTTGAAGCTTGTAGACACGAACATGTTTTGTCTACCCAATTCTATGACATTTGTCCATTGCTTGTAAATCCATTTGATGCTTTCTTCAAAATTCATGAAACGTTTAAACATAAAATATAGTTATGAAACGTCTTTAATTTAATTTGAGATGATGAAATGTTTGTACTTGAGATGATGAAACTTGTAATAATGATATATAAATTACCTCCAAAAGCTCCAAAATCTATTATAATTTAGCATTCTCTTGCTTTTTTTCCCGGTGTAGCAATCACAATATCAACACCTACATAAAAAGAAGATTTTAAGAAATTGATAATAACAACATGTTTCGAGTAAAAGATCCAACACAAATTCAAATCTATTATAATAAGAAATTGATAATAACAATTAGTCGTTTGATACCTAAATAGACTGTATTGTTGCAACTTACAAGCTTGTTGACATGAACATGTTTTGTCTACCAAATTCTATGGCATTTTTCCATTGTTTGTAAATCCATTTGATGATTTCTCCAAAATTTATGAAATGTTTAAACATAAAATGTACTTTTTGAAACGTCTTTAATTTAATTTGAGATGATGAAACGTTTGTACTTGAGATGATGAAAGGTTAATAATTAAATGTTTGGTAATTATATTGATTTTTTTATAATAAAATGCATGGCTTATTATATTTATCTATATGTATCTATATATCTATAAAGAATGAGTTTCACTTTTAATAATGAATTATTAAATTGTAAAATCAAAAGTTGTAAAATCAAGAGTTATAAATTATAGTAATGAATTCATATTAATAATAATTTGACAAACTCACTAAATTGTATGATCAAGAGTTTTGAAACAAATATAAATAATGATAATAATAAAAAGTTCATTAAATAGGACTTTTCAAATGTTATGAACTTACACATTATGGTCTATAAATACTCATTTTCATGTTGCAAAAATTTTAACATTCTAAACGTGCATCCAAAAGAAACATCTAACAAGTGGAGTCAACAAGAAAGACTTTTAGTGATTATGTTCTTCAAAGAGATGAGGTGTTTATGCTATTATTTTAAAGAGAGTATGTTTGTTGTTATTGTTTAAAATTACACAACCTCTTCTGTATATGTATAAAATTGTTATTCGTTGTTTATGTACATTTTGTATAAAAATGAAATTATATAATGATCTAATAGTTATCATTATAGTACGTATATCAGATTGTGTGTAATATTATCACACAAAATTTAAGATGGACGTGTTATCATGCTAATGGTTACAATTGTTGTTCATTTGATTTGTTATTTTACTTTTAATCCAATTAGTATATTTTTATTTTAAAGAGAGTATGTTTGTTGTCTTTGTTTAAAATTACACAACCTCTTTTGTATACGTATAAAATTATTATTCGTTGTTTATGTACATTTTGTATAAAAATGAAATCATATAATGATCTAATAGTTATCATTATAGTATATGAGATTGTGTGTAATATTATCACACAAAATTTAAGATGAATGTGTTATCATGCTAATGGTTACAATTGTTGTTCATTTGATTTGTTATTTTACTTTTAATCCAATTAATATATTTTTATTTGATGTTGTAACATTTAATCCATAATTGAGTTCCAATTTGGTATTGTATATATATTATAATATTAAATAAATCATGCTAATAAAGATTGAGCAACTCAAAAGTTGTAAAATTAAAAGTTTTAACATAAATTATAGTAATGAATTCATTTTAATAATAATTTGACAAACTCACTAAATTGTAGTTGTAAAATCAAAAGTTTTAACATAAGTTATAGTAACGAATTCATTTTAATAATAATTTGACAAACTCACTAAATTATAAGACCAAAAGTGTTGAAACAAATATAAATAATGATAATAATAAAAAGTTCAATAAAATAGGATTTTTAAAGTGTTATGAATCTTACACATTATAATCTTCAAATACTCATTTTCATGTTGTAAAAATTTTAACACTCTAAAAGTGCATTCAAAAGAAACATCTAACAAGTAGAGTCAACAACAAACACATTTAGGGAAAATGATTATGAGTAATGAACTCATGTATGGTTAGTTATAAATATGATTAATAAACTAATAAATCTACCAAATTGTTATATCGACGGATTCCTAACGTAGCAAATTGTTATATAATAAAAATTGATTTCCATGTACGAAGTAACATTAAGTTCTAATCCATCAAATTGTCATATCAAAAGTCTTGAAATTATTATTAATAAATTAATATAAATAATAAACTCATGTATGTTTATAATAAAAACTAATAAATCGACCTATATCAAGACGTTTAAAATAATTATTAGTAAATGATTATGAGTTAGATAAACTCATGTATGATTTGTTATAAATATTATTTAATAAATTACTACCTCCGTCCCAAAATTATTGTCTACATTTGAATATCACACAGTTTAATAAAAGTGCATTTATTAGACTGTGCAACCAATAGAATTTTATCTTACCACCTATGTATTTTTTCATTAGTTGAATTTTCAAGTAGACGGTCATTTTCAGACATTTAAAAAAGGAAACATGGATAATAAAAATGGGACGGGGGGAGTAATAATTATTAGTAAAGGATTCCTAATGTAGCAAAGGGAAAGTCAGTTTTAACGTATCAATTCAATCAGCCATAATTTTGGGGTTAAAATGGAATAATAAAGATTTAACCTCTATATTTAACCTTTTTTAATAGTTTTTTATATAAACACATAAAAATTCTAATTATTTATTAACTATTAAATTTATGTTGCAAAGAAATAAGTTACAGTTATCCTTTTTTAATAATCTTTTACATATTGATTTTTAGGAACTACTATTGATTGAAACGATGATCGTGTTGTTACTTTGCCTTTTTCTCAATACACTTTGCTTATTTAGTAGATGACTCAATATCAGAGCTTACCATGTTAGCGATCATGATATTGTGTTTTTCCTGTGACACCAATACAATGTATACGATATTGTTTACGTTCAAAATAATTCATTATAATGAACAAAGCCCGTGCATCGCACGGGCCATGTTGTCTTTTATATTTAAAAATTGAGTTCCAAATTGAAGTTGCATTTATTACCATGTGATAAATTGAGCTTCAAATTGAATTCCATGCATTTATAATTATACATTTAATGAATTTAAGAATACACATTTTACGTTCAATTATCTCCACTCAAGAAGTAGCATTTAACCTCGAATAAATTCCTCTTAACCCCCCTCCACCTCCTCCATATAACTTCTATGAGCTCCTTCATATTCTTAAGTCTCATCAAATTCTCCATTAAAGGGAAAGAACATATTCTCTCCTTATAAATCTCTTCTCATTCAACCCCAACCTTCTCATCCTCTTAACCAACCCTCCAATCGAAAAGCAATCTCAATTCCCCAAAACTGATTTTCATGCATCCATGTATGTATATTATATATACATGCATCCATGTGGCAACAAAGGAAACTCAATTTTTGTTCTTGCAACGTACAGGTTGGTGATCATATGTGTTGATTCTACAATTTTATGAGTTTTCATTTACTTTTTTAATTAGATGTTAAATTATACAAGTATTTTAATAATTTCCATGTTCCATGGATTTTTAATAATTTCCATGTGCCATGGATGGGAGCGTTCTTTCTAAAGATCAACTGATTCCCTTTCAATTAGATGTAATCATCTTTTTCTAATTTCTATATGTAGTAAGGAGAGAAAAAAATCATAGAGATATTATGATATGCAAAAGATGAACGTGATTGAATGTTTATTTAATTTATATATTCATTTTATATAAATTGTTACTATTTTATAATTGATGTTATTATTTAATTTATGAAATGCAATGGTAGATATCTTATAATTATATTTTTTGGTAGCCATAGTGAAGATGGAGGATGGTGTACATGTTCATTTGTTAATATGTGTCAGTTAAAGTTACACAAATCCTTTAGGTTTTTTAATTGTTTTTATATGCATAAATAACATACCATATCATGAAAAAATAGGCACTTTGTGATGTATGGCGTTCACTATATTTTTATACTTCTATATTGAGCATTTAGGGGATATGGGTACTTTGGGCATATACTATATTCCCCTATTTTAAATTTGTACTACTCAATAATCAGTTTAATGCACTTAATGTCCCCATGAAATGTTAAAAGTCCCTTGCAAATGAAACGTTACCATGTTACCACTTAAATGTAAAAAAATTAACTCATTTCGTTTGAAACTCATTTAAGTGTATACGTTTGAAAAACTATATAACAATAAATTTGCAATTACTCAATAAATGTAAGTGTATACGTTTGAAAATATTATTTTCTGAAAATATATAATATTACTAAAGTAGATTATTTTATGTTTCTTTAGAAAATTTCATGACGGTTAATCGAGTAGTGGTTGATCGCGAGAAAAAATAGTTGGGTTGGAAATATTTTAATTGTGAGGAAACTCTTCATTTTATAATATATTGAGTACTATATATTATAACTATATGATTAAGGGGTGATTGTGTTTAATTTTCAGGTTACAATGCTATAGAATCAAATACTTTACCCATAAGCCCGCGAGGCTCCCCCAAGGGTTCTCTGTCTATGTCGATGGGACCTGAAGTAATGTCAAGAAATGGTTCAACTAACCAAAGTCAGAGTTAACCACAGTACATTGCATCAACATTAATCATACACATATTTCATAATCATAATCTCCATTCTTACCAATTTTTCATGATCATGTTGTAATATGTTTTTGTTTTGTTCTCCATAGAAATATGACTGAGTATAGTATATAGTATGGAATTATGTCACACATGATGCATACATATAATCATGTCACACGAAATGCATACATACATTCATACACGTTGATATATTTTTACCAATAGCTTCTTATCATAAACAAAGCCCGTGCATCGTACGGGCCATGCTGCCTCGTATATCTATGTAATTAAGTAATATTAATTAAATACTTTAATGGTGGCTTTTCATCTGAGGCCTATGTAGGTTTAATTTTTTTTATTGAATGCAACATTATTGCAAGATATTTGGAGTATTATTGTAATTAAGTGATTTTAGGAACTCAACTTTTGTATTAAACAATTACTTTAATGGTGGCTTTTCATCTGAGGCCTATGTAGGTTTAATTTTTTTATATTGAATGCAACATTATTGCAAGATATTTGGAGTATTATTGTAATTAAGTGGTTTTAGGAACTCAACTTTTATATTAAATAATTACTTTAATGGTGGCTTTTCATCTGAGGCCTATGTAGGTTTAATTTTTTTTTTGTTGAATGCAACATTATTGCAAGATATTTGGAGTATTATTGTAATTAAGTGATTTTAGGAACTCAACTTTTGTTTAATTTTTTATTAAATGCAAGGCTATTTAATGAAACTTTAAAATGAAACTCAATTTTTAATTTTATATATATATATATATATATATATATATATATATATATATATATATATATATATATATATATATATATATATATATATATATATATATAAAATGGTAAGATATTGGTAAGTTACATACTTGATACAAATCAATGAAATAAATAAGCATATACTATTACACACAATCACATATACTATGATAACTATTAGATCATTATATGTATAAATTTTTTACACAAAATGTACATAAACAACGAATAACAATTTTATACATATACGAAATAGGTTGTGTAATTTTAAAGAAAAATAACTAATATATTCTCTATAAAATAAAACCATACATACTTCATCCTATGACTTTTGTTACTTTAGAAAATACAAATATAAAGATTATGTTACATACATTTGCAAAAGAACAAAATCACTAAATGTCTTTGTTGTTGACTCTACTTGTTAGATATTTTTTTTTTGATGTACTTTTAGAGTGTTAAAATTTTTGCAACATGAAAATGAGTATTTATAGATTCTAATGTGTAAGATTTATAACACTTGAAAAATCATATTTTATTGAACTTTTTATTAGAATCATTATTTATAATTTTTTTACAAAACTTTTGGTCTTACAAATTAGTGAGTTTGTCAAATTATTATTAAAATGGATTCATTACTATAATTTATGTTAAAACTTTTGATTTTACAACTACAAATTAGTGAGTTTGTCAAATTATTATTAAAATGAATTCATTACTATAATTTATGTTAAAACTTTTGATTTTACAACTTTTGAGTTTCTTAATCTTTATTAGCATGATTTATTTAATATTATAATATATATAATATCAAAATGGAACTCAATTATGGAATTAAATGTTACATCAACAATGGAATTCAATTTTTATAGATATATAGAATATAGATATAGATAAAGACAACATCAAAATGAGACTCAATTTTTATGTAACATGATTTATTTAATATATTATAATAAACACAACATAAAATCAAAACCTACTAATTGGATTAAAGTAAATAACAAATCAAATGGACAACAAATTGTAACCATTAGCATGATAAGATATGATTTATTTAATATTATAATAAAGACAACATCAAAATGAGACTCAATTTATATATAACATGATTTATATTTATATAATAGTTTAATAAATACAACATCAAATCAAAATATATTAATTGGATTAAAAGTAAAATAACAAATCAAATGAACAACAATTGTAACCATTAATTAGCATGATAACACATCCATCTTAAATAATGATAACACATCTCATATAATATAATGATAACTATTAGATCATTATATAATAGAATGCGTAATAGAATTAAGTCGTTTTCTTTTGCTTGGTTTACCCATCGAAATCATGTAAAAATTTCGTGGGTAGATTGGTTGCGTTCTCCTTTGTAATTATTTTTTAGTCTAGTGTTTTACTAGACTCAAGTGTTTTAATAATAGTTTATGGAGGTCTCCGGGAGGGTGATGACAATGCCGAAGCTCTATCCGTTGCCTCCTTTGTTTGCTGTTAAAAAAAAAATAAATTAGATCATTATATAATATCATTTTTATACAAAATGTACAAAAACAATGAATAACAATTTTATACATATACAAATGAGGTTGTGTAATTTTAAATAAAAACAACAAACATACCCTCTTTAAAACAATACCATAAACACCTCATCTTTATGAAGAACATAATCACAAAAAGTCTTTCTTGTTTCTTTTGGATGCACATTTACAGTGTTAAAATTTTTGCCACATGACAATGAGTTTTATAGACCATAATGTGTAAAATTCATAACACTTGAAAAGTCCTCTTTAATAAACTTTTTATTATTATCATTATTTTTATTTATTTCAAAACTCTTGATTTTACAAATTAATGAATTTGTGAAATTATTATTAAAATGAATTCATTACTATAATTTATAACTCTTGATTTTACAACTTTTGAGTTTCTAAATCTTTATTAACATGATTTTTAATAGATTAATCATAAAACATCAAAATGAAACTCAATTTTTAATAGATGGTGATTAATGCAACTTCAAAAGTGGAACTCATTCTTTATGTATATATATATATATATATATATATATATATATATATATATATATATATATATATATATATATATATATATAAGTGGGATCCGGTGAGTACTCCAAAAACGGTGAGGACTCGTGAGGACACCTCAAAAAAATTTTAAAAAATTCCGAAAAAAATATATATAACTCCCCATGGTTATTACTACATTTGACAAAAAAAAATTTTGAAAAAAAATTTATGATCCACTTTTTTTTGTGGATCATAAAATGATCCATATTTTTGTTGTGGATCATTATTATGATCCATATTTTTTTTTTTGATCATTTTTGAAATTTTTTTTTTTTTGGATCTTATAGGCTGCGATTTAGATATTTAAAAAATGCCAAAATACATATTAGTACCCTGAACTTGACTAACCGGGTGCTCTACTACCCTGAATTAGTAAGCGTACACTATACTACCCCGATCTTGGCAACTCGATTAATTTTAGGCCTTAACTCACTTAAAACATCAAATGTCTCTCTAATTACTCCTACCCTGTTAAAAATTGATGGCCTAAATAGTTACATTAATAAGAAAACCTTAGCTTCCCAAAATCAAAACCCCCCCTATGAACGATCGAGAAGCAAAACCCCAATTCTCAATCGCCTTTCACCAAATCCTAGGTATGAACGAGCATCATTCAGCAATCCCTACATATGATGAAGACGAGAGGTACGGGGAAGATGAGAATAGTTCGAGAAAATAAAATAACCTTGAAATGGATTGTGAAGTTGAACTTGATGCGATAACTGTGACCCTTGCTCTGTTTACTTACTCTTTTTTGAAATTTAGTTCCAATTTAATTTCATAATTTTTGTGTGTACATGAGGGAATTTAGTGAAAATATGTAAATTCATGGAAATACAGTGAAGTTTGCAAATTCAGGTTAGTATAGTGACGTATGTAAATTCAGGTGAGTATTGAAGAATTAGTGAAGTATGCAAATTGAGGGTAGTTTGAAAAAGACCGTCAATTTTTAACGGAGTGGGATTGATTGGAGAGGCATGTATGTTTTAAGTGAGTTAAGGCCTAAAATTAACTGAGCTGCCAAGTTCGGGGTAGTATAGTATACGTTTACTAATTCAGGGTAGTAGAGTACCCAATTAGCCAAGTTTAGGGTACTAATATGTATTTTGGCCTTTAAAAAATAAATTTTTTGAAAAAAGTTTGTTTTGGTCATTTTTAGGTTTTTTTGGAGTACTCGCAGTCCTCACCGGGAAAAGAGTCCTCACCGGATCCGGACCCTATATATATATATATATATATATATATATATATATATATATATATATATATATATATATATATAAAAGGAGGTATTTTGAACATAAATCGTATACACTATTGGTGTTACGCGAAAAGTGCTTAAAGCATGATCGCTAACATGTTTGCTTGATTGTGGATAGTATACTAATTAAAAAAATGCGTCGGAGAAAATGGTAAAATAACAAAACATTTATTTATTAAAAATGTTATTTAGAACATAGAAGTAAGACATTTTCACATTAACACCTTTATTCATTGCATACAAAAAATTGTAAGTGAATATTAAAACATATGATTATATAGTAAACGCAAAATGTAACGTCAAATTATTTGAATTTTTACCATTTATTTGACTTTTAGGATATACATCCACGATGTTAGCATTAAAAATACATGAATTTATTACTTATATTAATTTACTAATAACTATTTGTATACTAATATTATTGCAATACTTTGGTATGATAATTTGATAGATGGTTGTAATTATATTAGATTCAAAATATAATAAATGGTTGTAATTAAATGTTAGATTCAAAATTAGAACTCAATTTTTACGAAATTAAGTTTTGTCTATAGTTTTAAATTAAAAGATTTTAATTGGAATTCATTTTCTAAAAGATTTTTAATTAAATATTCATTTGTTAAAAGATTTTTAGTTAAATGCTACTTTATACATGAAACTAATTATTTAGGGCATCATCCAATATCACATTGCATGAATTAAATAGTAACATCAATTATAAAATGTAGGAAAACCTTGTAGGATTCACATGGCGGAACTTGAACCCCACATACCGGATCACTACTAGTCAATGAGATCACAAGAAGAATAAGATGAAGAACATTGCCTTTAGATTACTAAAGAATGATCCACCTCTACTGCACCACCTGAACACGCTGCAAGACCGCGTTGTACTATCAAAGTAATACACGAAACTCGTGTGGGTGTGGCTTGCGTCGAACACGAAGTCGACGAACAACCCCTTGGGGTTTGTTCGTGCGTTGGCCGAAAAGGGAGAGGAGAGGGAGTGTCTAGGGTTCTTTTCTAATGTAATGTGTAACCCCTAAACCCTTACACAAGCCCTTTATTTATAAGGCTAGATGTTACGGTTTAGTCCTTGGACTTTAATTATGATTAATTTCATAATTAAACTTCCTATTAACACTTTAAACACTTGGACTTTTACTAGTTAATTAATTGACTATTAATTAACTGTCCATTAAATATTTAACTTAATATTTAACTTTCCTCTTAAATAATAACTAACTTATTATTACTTATTCTCTTCTCTATAATTAACTTAGCTAGTTAATTATTCCACACAATTTACTTTATTCGGTTGTCCATTATTGGGTGTGTAGTGGTGTGACCCTTTAGTGCCTTATAACATTGGACACGGTGACACGTGTACTTATCTGTGCACATTAATCCTTCAGGCTCCCACTTGTGCAAGTTAAGTATCACTTACTGATCATCGTTGGCCTAAAGCGGTCCCTAGCCAGACATTTAGGATAACGACGTTATAAGAACTCTTACATCCAGAGATAATATTCATAAATGAATAACACTAACAGATTTTCCTTTCGCATCATGATATTTCTTAATTTGAGTAATAGACATGAAGCAGGGATCTTGTTCTATATACTCGAATTTTCTCGACACTGATTTCGACTTTCTGCAGTAACGGATTACCGAATGATCTAATCATTCTCCGAGCGCGGTCACGCATTTCAGTAGTCTTAATCGTCGAGCGGCCATGAAATATCTCTTCTAGTTAAAGAAGGTGCAAATTCCATCCTGACAATTTGCGTTATCTTGCCCATGATTTCCGCTGTCTTAGTCAAGTTCCTTATGATCACCCTTTTACGGTGTGACGTTAGATAAATGCTAAAGATCAGAAGTCACCGTGTCTCAAACCAAATGTATCAGGTCAGAGGACATCTACTCGAAATTACTTATGCTTGGGCTCCATGATGTAATCTCGATCTTTTGGTCACGTCTAATATTTAGCAAACCTTGTAAACATCTATGAATATTTATTTTAACAATACTTATATCTCTATTCAATAACTACGAATAGATAAATATTCGTAATGGTATTAACTCCTAAATCTAGCTCCCACTAAATTCAAGCAACCACAGACATTTTAGATACTCAAAACTTTGCGTATCAAGGATAGGTTTAAAACATGTTAAGAATAGATAATGTGAAAATATTGCGTAAAACTTTCTATTTCTATCCCACGAAATGTTATTACATAATGTATCGATTTCAAACATATCTATGGATCATAATCAAAATTACTAGCTACCAGTAACCAGGTACTGCATGCCTATAGCGTGTGCATGTTTCTCATGCTTGGGTCCAGCTAGTGGTTTTGTCAACGGGTCAGCAACGTTGTCATCCGTTGGTATTTTCTTAATTATAATATCACCTTCTCTAACATACTCACGTATGAGGTGATATTTTCTGCGCACATGCCTGGTCTTTTGATGCTCTCTTGGCTCAACAGCTTGCGCTATTGTTCCACTATTATCACAGAATATTTCGATGGGTCTAGAGATACTGGCAATAACTCTAAGATCCTCGATAAAATTCTTAAGCCATATGGCTTCCTTTCCAGCATCATTTGCGGCAATGTACTCAGCTTCTGTAGTCGAATCTGCTATCGTATCTTGTTTCTGACTCTTCCAAGATATAGCTCCTCCGTTTAGTGTGAATACAAATCCCGATTGAGATTTGTAATCGTCTCTGTCGGTTTGGAAGCTTGCATCTGTGTAACCAGTTACACGTAATTCTTTCATTGAACCTCCAAAGACCAAGAACATTTCTTTCATCCTTCTCAAATACTTGAGAATGTTCTTGACAGCCACCCAGTGGGGTTCACCAGGATTCTTTTGATATCTGCTCGTAAGACTTATCGAGTAAGCAATATCGGGCCTAGTACATAACATGGCATACATGATTGATCCAATTGCCGAAGCATATGGCACCAAACTCATCCTAGCTATTTCCTTGCTAGATGTAGGACTCTGAGCTTTGCTCAGTGTAATGCCATCTGTCATTGGAATGAGATCTCTCTTGGAATCACTCATGATGAATCTCTTCAGTACTTTGTCAATGTATGTACTTTGACTAAGTCCAATAAGCCGCCTAGATCTATCTATGTAGATCTTTATACCCAGTATAAACGCGGCTTCTCCTAAGTCTTTCATCTAGAAACATTTACCTAACCAGGATATTACTCCTTGTAATGCTGGTATATCGTTTCCTATGAGCAGTATGTCATCAACATACAAGACTAGGAAGATTACTATGCTCCCACTGAATTTTGTGTAGACACACGCCTCGAACTCACTCTTGACAAAACCAAATTCTTTGATTCTTTTGTCAAAGTGTAAGTTCCAACTTCTAGATGCTTACTTTAATCCATAAATGGATTTCAGCAATTTGCATACTTTATCAGGATTCTTTGGATCAGTAAAACCATCCGGTTGTATCATGAATACGTCCTCATTCAACTCCCCGTTAAGGAAGGCGGTTTTAACATCCATTTGCCATATCTCATAGTCGTAATATGCTGATATGGCCATAAGAATTCTAATAGACTTAAGCATAGCGACTGGCGAGTAGGTTTCAGAATAATCCACACCATGTGTTTGCGTGAAACCCTTCGCGACAAGTCGTGCTTTGTAAGTATGCACTTTCCCATCCATGTAAGTTTTCTTCTTGAAAACACACTTGCATCCAACAGCTCGTGACTGTGGTGGCAAGTCTGATAACACCCAGACTTGGTTGTCATACATGGAATGCATCTCTGCTTGCATAGCCTCGAGCCATCTTTCAGACTCTACGCCATCAGCAGCCTCGCTGTAGGTCAATGGTTCTACTAGACTTCCATCATCTTCATCGATCATGAATCCAAGATACCTATCTGGTTATTGGCGTGGGATACTGGACCTACGAGGGTTGCGTGTTTCTTCTTCCTCAACCGGTGGTTCTGGTTGGGGATCAACAATTCTTTGTTGAACCACTGGTTCGAATGAAGTCGTAGGTGCATCTTCATTCTCTTCAATTTGTTGAAGTTCTATTTCTTTTCTTGGAGTTTCTGTCCCGAGAAACTTCTCCTCCAAGAACACACCTTTCCGAGCAACAAAAACTTTGTTGTCTTCCTGATGATAGAAATAGTATCCTAAGGTTTCCATTGTATATCCAACGAAGATGCACTTATCTGACTTGGGGTTTAGTTTGTCTGTGAAGTTACGTCTAACGTACGCCTCACAACCCCAAATCTTGAGAAAAGACAGTTTTGGCTTTCTCCCCGTCCAGTGCTCGAACGGAGTCTTTTCTACTGACTTGGTCGGAACTCTATTCAGTGTGAATGCTAGAGTCTCGAGTGCATGTCCCCAAAATGATAGTGGTAGGGGAGCGCGACACATCATTGAACGTACCATGTCTAACAAGGTGCGATTTCTCCTTTCTGATACACCATTCATCTGAGGTGTATACGGAGGTCTGAGTTGTGAAACAATCCCACATTCTTTCAAATGATTGTCGAACTCTTGGCTCAAATATTCGCCTCTTTGGTCCGACCGAAGTGACTTTATTTTCTTGCCCAGTTGGTTTTCTACTTCCCTCTGATATTCTTTGAACTTGTCAAAGCTCTCAGATTTTAGTCTCATAAGAAAGACATAACCATACCTACTGAAGTCGTCAGTAAAAGTAATGAAGTAGCGGTATCCACCTCTGGCTTCTAGAGTAAGGGGTCCACACACATCAGTGTGTATAATCCCTAACAACTCGCCCGCCCTTTCATTGAAATGGTTAAAAGGGTCTTTTGTCATTTTGCAAGATAAACATTCTTCGCATATGGCATATGATTCCAAATCAAATGGTTCTAGAATTCCATCATCGTGGAGCTTCTTAATGCGAGGCTCGTTTATATTACCTAAAAGACAATGCCAAAGATAAGTTTGATTCAAGTTACTCTTGTATCTTTTACTTATATGATAAATGTCTCGTTCTATGTTATTTAGATTTAACGTGTATAGACCATTATGAGAGTTAGCTTTAAAATATAAAATATCATCTTTTAAACATGAAATTGTTTTACCACAAAACTCATAATAAAAACCACTGTCTATAAGTAAATCAAATGCAATAACATTTTTAATAAGTCTAGGAACATAATAACAATCTTTAAGTTCCAAGATTCTTCCTGAAGGCAACTTGAGAAGATATGTTCCTATGGCTTCGGCTCCAACCTTGGAACCTTCGCCTACTCGTAGTTCAACATCCCCTCGTCCTAGCCTCCCGTTCTTCTTAAATCCCTGCAAGTGATTGCAAATGTGATGACCACATCCGGTATCCAATAACCAGGATTCACTAGAAGTAACAAGACAATCAATCATAAAGATATCTGAATCGCTGACAAAGTCAGCGTCCAACAGTCCCACATCGGATGTGTGCTCGCAAATATCCTTCCTGCCACAAGTTGGGCAACACAAATCAGCAAAGTTATTCAACCAATCATCGAAATCATCCTGCTGAATCTCAGGGAGAGATTCTTCCTCTAGCCTTTGAACATCGCGTATACACAAGAGATTCTCGTGTAGACCTGCGACAGTCAAATCAAAATTCCCAACTAAACGTACTACCTTGTCCTGATAGTATTGGGTGAGAGATTCAAACAAGAACAAGACTTGTTCTTGCTGGTTTGATGTGCCAGTAACCAGGGTGAGACAATCTAGCAACCTTCTTATGTTAATAAGATGGTCACTCAATGGTTGATCATCCTTCATCTTTGACGGAAAGATTTCTTGCAAAACGAACTGCTTACTTTCTTCAGTACTATCTTTAAACGTTTCCTCAAGATACTGGACAAAATCATAGCATGGTTTCTTACGTAGAATATCAGTAAGCTCTGATAATGAAGTAAGAATGAGAATCGACATAATTTGTGATTCATCTGCCAGATACTGATAATAAGCGTCAAGCTCATCATCCTGGGCATCTTGCCCTGGTTGTCCCTTGGGCACCTCGTCTATCACGTACAGTAGATTCTGTGCTTTTAGGTAACTCCTAAAATGCACTTTCCAAACTTTATAGTTTGGACCAGTAAGTTTCCATTTTCCAGTGATGAACTTTCGCGATTCATTTGGTGTGTAAAACGGAATTTCTGACAGTACAGACATCTATAAGAAAAACAACTAACGGTTAGTATGATTAGATAAATAAATAACTTCTAACATTATTACCTTTTAAGAATAATAGTTAGACTAGGATCCATATTTCACGCCCTCTAATGCAACGTTTGGGCACTTCCCATTAGAGCCACGCTATTTCTGGTAGGTATAGCCATACCAATCGCCTCTAAACTAGAAACGATTCCTAGATGTTCGGGATATCAAGTTGAACAACAAACTTGTACATGTTTTAATCCCTCTAGTGCATTTTGGGCCAGGACTCCCGATTATCACCAAAATAGATCGTACCACCTAAGACAGTGCGATGCCTTGCGCCGGGACTCCCGATTATCACAAGACCCTACGCACCCTAACACTCGCAATGATTTGAATCCACATCTAAGGTTCTTTCTCCTTACAATGTGAATATCCTTGAACAACTGAGGTGTTCCATTAGGTGGGTTGCACTCTGATCTAAGATTTTCTAAAAATGATTTTCCTTTGTTCGAAAAACGTTAGCCAGTTTTTAACCTTTTAAAATTACTTGGTTTTTATAAACTAGCTGTTTATAAACTCCATTTTTAATTTTTTCTTTATAAAACTTGGTTTATAAACAAACTGTTTAGTTTGCCATTATTAATTTAAAACTTGGTTTTCTAAACAAACTGTTTATAATCACCATCTTTTTATTAAAACTTGGTTTTCTAAACAAACTGTTTATAATCACCATCTTTTTATTTCAAATAAAGTAAATTAAAGAAATAGAATAAATACATGCAATTTCGAAAATTGCTATGTCATAACCCCAAAGACTTGGTTTTGTGTTTTGTTTATTAAAAAAATAAAAATTTAATTATTTCCGAAAATTAATTTAAAAAATTCGGAACTTTGTAAAATAAACACAGTGTCATGAATTTTGGGTTATGTCATACTAAATGAATAAATAAACTGATAATTTAAATTAGCAAACTGATAAATATTAAATTACACATAAACTGGTTTCTTATTTCCGCCTTAATTTTATAATTATCTTGATTTTAATAAACTATTAAAATCATTAGGTTTAATTAAAATATTTATTAAACTTTATTGTTATTATTTGACAAAAATAATAAACTAGCCAAAGATATTGAAAAGATTTGACTTTTAATGATAAAATCTTACATTAGAAACTTGTAGATTTTATCCCTTATTTAGGAACACATACTTCCCAAAAAACGTTGGGAAATCTTGGACCAAAAATAAAAGTTTATTGATCACGAAGTTACCCCAACCGAAACTCGGTGGGATGGTGTTCGTCGACCACCTCGATGGCCGAGCCGGTCCGACCAAGACTCGGTTGGTTCGGTTCGGTTTTTCGAAATTTTTTTATTATTATTTTGGTTGTAATAACAATAAGAAACAAATAAATTGTTAAATTTCATAAACGTAAAATTTAAAATAACCTTTTTTTATTTTTGTCTTCAAATCTTTTTATTCCAATTATTCTAGAACTTTGAATAACATACTTGGATCAAAAGTACTAGGTTTTATTTTACTAAACAAAAGAAAGAAACCTAGTTCTTTTTATCTTGAAACCTATTTAATCCAATTGTTCATGAACTTGAACAATTTTCTTGGATCAAACTTACTAGGTTTCTTTTTAAGATAAAAAAACTTAATATTATATATATACATATATACGAATTCGAAAAAAAAGAAGGGAAAAATAAACCTAATTTCTATTTATCTAGAACCCTATTCAATCCAATGTTCATTCAAAACTTGAAGAACACATGCTTGGATTCGAATTTTCTAGGGTTCTTTTCTAGACGAAAAAAAAACTCAACCGAATTTCATTGAGATTAGTAGATAGCTCTGATACCACTGTAGGAAAACCTTGTAGGATTCACATGGCGGAACTTGAACCCCACATACCGGATCACTACTAGTCAATCAGATCACAAGAAGAATAAAATGAAGAACATTACCTTTAGATTGCTAAAGAATGATCCACCTCTACTGCACCACCTGAACACGCTGCAAGACCGCGTTGTACCAACAAAGTAATACACGAAATGTAACACCTCAATTTTCAAAACACTTTTTAAAACATATTTTTAAGTAAAAACATTACAATTCCGATATTCCTCAAAATACGGTTTACCAAAAATCATCAAAGTTTGTCAGAGTATTAAAGTCGGTGTTACAAAAACAATATCATAGCCATAGGATAAACGAGAACTACCTACGAGCTCCCAAGCTAAACAACATTAGGCCACTTCTAACGCGACCCTCTAATCCATCGATCCTGAACCTGAGTACATAGCAAAAACACAAACATAGTACGTGAGACAAAATTGCCTCGTGAGATACATGGGTTTTAGACCCGATAAACAAATAGTCAAATAATATCATTTAATCTTAAAATAATATTACTAAGTTTGTTTTGGGTCACTTTATCACTTTCATCATTGGCCAATGTCAAGATAATCGGAATGCCTCCAATCTATCAAGACCATCATTTCCACGGTAATCGGAATGCCTCCAATCTACCGGGACTCATAGGTATTGGGTAATCGGAATGCCTCCAATCTACCACGAACCTTAAGGTACCGTAGTAACCGGAATGCCTCCAATCTACTACGGCCCTAGGGACATCATCATCATCATCATCATCATCATTACTTATCTTTTATCGTTATGAGCTTATAGCTCCATCATTTCTCAATAAATCAATCATTTCGTTATCAAACAAGCAATTCATCATAAATCATATAAATGACTAAATTACTTAAAGACTCGACAAACCATTAGGTCATAAAAACATTTACTAGCTATGTACCCAGTTTAAAAGTCACATGTACTCACCTTAGCCAAGCTAACTCCAAATCGTGTCTATCATCACAAATCCTTGCTACCCAATTTGTGAAATGTCACCAATCTTTAGGTCTTCTTGACCTATCATCCATATCATCATAAAATATAGTTATTATCCATAACTAATCACTAATCAATCCATATTCACATTCCTAACCACCAAGTTCATCCAACTTGGTGGAATCTCAAACCCTAGTTCAGGATTCCCATCAATAAACCCAAATCCAACTTGTACACATCGATTACAAGCTTACAATGAGTGTTCTACACCCAAGATTAGTCATCTTCCCCAAAGATGACATGGATGGTTTCCCCAAACCACCATTTCTACCCATACAAAGTTCACAAACTAACTAGATAACATCAACAATCAAGAAATCTTACCTTTGATGTTTAGATCCTTCAAGATGGTGAAGATTTGAGCTCAAGAACACCAAATTCGACCTTTCTCTCTCTAGAAACGGCTGCACCACGATTTGGGTGAGAAATGAGTAAACCCTAGCTCAAACCCGATTTTATTCTGCTCGTCCAGAGTTAGCGACGCGATCAATACTTCGCGTCGCGAAGTTCCCGTGTCGTGACCCCTTCGCGATCGTTACCTGGTCGTGAACTCTGATCGCCAAATAACCCAATTCCCTGTTTGATGTTCCCGATCGGGAACACCAGTTCGCGTCGCGAACTCTAGCAGCCAGCAGGGCTGCACTTTTCGGTCTTCGCCTCGACCCGGTTTCGTCCATAACTTTCTCATACGGTGTCCAAATGACCCGAAACCAATTCCTACGGTTCTGAAATGAATTATCCTTATTTATCATATTTTTCCCAAATTTTATTTTATTCAAATTTCGGGTCGTTACAACTATCCACCCCTTAAAAGGATTCCGTCCTCGGAATCAACTCAAGGATTTCCAATCCTCATTCCACTTCCAAATTACGATTCAATAATACTTATGCATTTAATCGCCCACTCGACCCGTTATACCCAAACGGGCCAAAGATCCAAACTTGAGTTCCTAATACCCGAACGGGTCAAAATTTCACAATTTGACCTTAACCTTTCTCATCACTTAACCAAACTCCTTACTCCCATTGGGATGATATGACCCAATCATTACTAATAACCATTTGACCAAAATGATAGTCAACCCCTCGCTTTGACCAAATTGTCAACATTGTCCCATCTTTGACTTAAGCATAAAGTCAACAATACCTTGGAAACTTTCCTTATCCATTAGTGGTTCCATTAATCCTCAATTCCTTAACCATCAATCTTACACTCATGGTCCAACAACAATCATATTCGATTTCTAGGCTCCATTCGGAATACCCAATGGTCAAAGTCGCACCCTTTGACTATAATTATTCCCATTAATCCATTACCCACTATTTTACACATGAAGATGATACATTATGCCCTTATCCTTGACTAACCAATTTAAACGAAAGTCAAAACCCCATTTTGACTAAAGTCAACAATCTACTAGTTGACTAACCTTGACTTTATGAATAAGGTCAACTTACCTTGCTAAATTCCACATATTCTTTATTACTAAGGCATCGCTTCCCCAGCTTTTCATTCCCGATTTCCTATTTTAGATTTCCTTTCTCAATTGTTCCCTTTTTCCTCGATTTCGATTTCCACAATCGATTAACAACTTCCATTTAAATCAATACCAAATCTCTATTACTTTTCAACTTTCATCCAATTACTTATACCTTTTACAATTTCCTTCAACATCCTTATACCATACTTGAATTTCCCGATTACCGGCTCTAGAGTCTCAATCGTATCCAATTGTGGCCTAACCACCCGATATACATCTTTCACCATTCATTGGCTACTAACCACTTTGCTTCCTAAAGCATTCCTTTTTCATGAACCGTTAACTTGTAGGTATCCCCTACTCATACCTCTACTTAAACAGGACCCGTGTTTTCAATACAAATTCTCATTTGCCACATAATTATAGCAATAACTTAACCATAAAGTTCTACATACAACAGATATAACTTCACATTCATGATACATCAAATCATACTTTAACTACTCCACCGAGATGATCGGAAAACCTCCAATCCATCAGGGCCCAAACTGTCACAATGATCGGAAAGCCTCCAATCCAAAGTGACTCATCCAAAACCATTCCATCTTGCATACAATTCATGTATGCATCATTACACTTAGCATCATGCTATCATTTTCTTTCACAATTTACTTTCAATTTTTCCTACTTATACATTATACCACACATATACACATAATCATTTCTAGTGCTTCCCACCAATCTACTCATTTATCAACCGACCTTATTCGATCCATACTATCATTACTAAAACTTCTAACTTTTCTTCCACCCGGTCATCATGAGTCAACCAATCACAAATTGATAAATCTTGACTTTTGCATGAAGTCAACCATACTTCTGCCAACTAACAAATTCTCTACTCGCAAGGTACTACCCGCAATTTATCACTTCCGGTTTTACTCATCATTATTTCCTTAATAATTGTTCCCGTTTCCTTTTTACTTAAAGTCCTCCCCAATTAATCCGAGAGTCGCACCTTTACTTAAAGGTCACACTCACATTTACCGTTTCTTGACCTTCATTTGGTCACTCTTTCTATCACTTAGTATTCCTTCAACCATTCTTGTACCCCACCGATCAATTTCATAACTTTTTATTCTCAAACATCGGTATTAGATCCTCTACCGCAACCCATTCTACAATTTCACGAAATTTTTACCATATCTTGGTTACCAAATAATAAATTGGTCTCTAGGAGTTCTCTTTCCTCATATTCTATATACCGTAGGCATCTCCTACCCATACATGTCCTAATGCAACCCGCACTAGCAAACCAACTTCTCATTTAACACGTAAAATTATAACGATACAAATTAACCACATGGTCCTACATTCATCTCATTAATACATAAACATTATCATACGGACATAACAATCCATAATTCAACCATCACATCAAGATGACTGGAAAACCTCCAATCCATCAAGATTCAACCAATTCTCATTAATCGGAAAGCCTCCGATCAAACGGGATTCCATTCTAAACCCTCCTACGTCACATACCATTCTAGTATACATCTTTTCACATCCCATAACTTTACCACTTTCTCACTCATTCAGTCGGTCATTTATTCACCATGCAATTAGCACACTCCCCATAACAACACCTTATCATTTTCTTCCATCTTTAACCTATTCCCCATTGGGCATACTACTTAACGCGTTTCATGTAACATTACCTTTTTCATCATCATATGCTTTCAACGGCCATCGCATAATACACGTGCATTGTACCCCGCGGGTAAACTATTAAAATTTCCGATTACTATTTGCCGTTCAATTACACATTGACCACCCTTAACCGATTCATTTCCTTATTACCAAATTTCCAAATCTTTTGTCACCACTGGGTAACCACCAATCTATTTCGTTAACCATATTTCACCGGCCAACCTGGTCATCTTTGAGTCAACCAACCGACTCCGGTCTCACTCGTGACCCATGACTTAGCACCCAATAGCTCAACACTCGCTGTTCCCACCTTTATACATCGTGAGACTTAGAATTAATCCTTTCCCAACCGTAGTCTCACGCTACTCTACGCCACATACCGCCATATCGTTACCATAACACGTAACCAACAATTATTTTCTTACCCTTAATATTGAATTCATCATTACTGTCACCAAGTTTGTCATGGCTATATGCCACCTTTTTACCCAACCACTTTCGACAATCAAAAGTCGTCATTCCCGACACTTATTCTTTTCCACATATTTCCCATTTATAAGTTCTAAGACATGACTATACCTTAGTCATTCTTTTGTTTACCATTCACGTGTAACAATCATTACATTATTTATTCGGATTCCCGCCGAATACCAAAATCCATTTCCAAGGATCCTATTCCAAAAAGAAAAAATTTCATCCATAGTAATAATTCTTATCAAGGCTTAGTACTTCATTGTACTACTACATTTCTGTTAGAAATACTCACCATATCTCGTGTCTCATCCTTTTTACATATTAGTATCAACCCTTATATCCTTACTACATGCGACACATTTGTCTATAGTCCTTTCCCTTACATGCTTCCACACACATCACTAACCGGGAAGACTATTCCCAAAAATAAATCCCCATGTCGTACGACTCGTTTCCAATTTCTAAAAGCACCAATTCGTGCAACAACCAAACAATTAAGCCATAATCACATAACGTCAATCTTCACCTAAGATCTCCGAGGCTGCATCATGAACCCCCCTCTAGATTTCTTTCCGGGAAGACTTCCCCTTTCAACTCACTCGTGAGTTCCTTTCACAACATATTGTACCGCACTCTCTTTCCAAAAGTTTCATACTACACGTTCCACCGCGTCGACGCCTCACCCTTTAATTATATGGATGTCAAACTTATCATATCTTTCTTTCTTCGCTTGCCACTCTCTAGCACTTGCTCAATCCACCGAATCCACCAATCGTGACCTCCAGTTCAGAACTTCCGATTTACCCCACGGTCTTACATGCTATGACAACCTTATACAACGTCCTTCCATTTCTTCCGACTAGGTCTGGCTACCTCTTTATGTAGCTACTTCTCACTACGGGCTTCGCCATTCGATGACTCTTCCTTCGTACGGGTATTGGAATCATTCCTCCTACCCTTAATCATACGGTCATCAATAGTCTAGTTCACATTCTCATTCATAACTCTTCCCAATTTAGTGGAGCTCGTCCACTTTTCACATTCATTCTTTCGCCATACCAACGTATTCAACAAACAAGATTCAAACGGGCAGCTCAACAGTAAAAAAAAAAAACAACAAGTTTAGATCAAAACATGGCACTAATTATAGGGGTCGACCCTATCATACTAATGCCTTACGGTCTCAAAAGACTCATATTGCACACTGCATAACAACTTCCATAGGTCCCCTAGGTTCAACCCTAAACTTATCATAAAGTCTCAAGGTCAACCTATCGATCTCAAGGAATCTTACATTCCTATTGCTACAGTCTAAGACTAGGATGGACATCCAACCTAATTCACTTAAACTATAGCTCTGATACCAAGTTGTAACACCTCAATTTTCAAAACACTTTTTAAAACATATTTTTAAGTAAAAACATTACAATTCCGATATTCCTCAAAATACGGTTTACCAAAAATCATCAAAGTTTGTCAGAGTATTAAAGTCGGTGTTACAAAAACAATATCATAGCCATAGGATAAACGAGAACTACCTACGAGCTCCCAAGCTAAACAACATTAGGCCACTTCTAACGCGACCCTCTAATCCATCGATCCTGAACCTGAGTACATAGCAAAAACACAAACATAGTACGTGAGACAAAATTGCCTCGTGAGATACATGGGTTTTAGACCCGATAAACAAATAGTCAAATAATATCATTTAATCTTAAAATAATATTACTAAGTTTGTTTTGGGTCACTTTATCACTTTCATCATTGGCCAATGTCAAGATAATCGGAATGCCTCCAATCTATCAAGACCATCATTTCCACGGTAATCGGAATGCCTCCAATCTACCGGGACTCATAGGTATTGGGTAATCGGAATGCCTCCAATCTACCACGAACCTTAAGGTACCGTAGTAACCGGAATGCCTCCAATCTACTACGGCCCTAGGGACATCATCATCATCATCATCATCATCATTACTTATCTTTTATCGTTATGAGCTTATAGCTCCATCATTTCTCAATAAATCAATCATTTCGTTATCAAACAAGCAATTCATCATAAATCATATAAATGACTAAATTACTTAAAGACTCGACAAACCATTAGGTCATAAAAACATTTACTAGCTATGTACCCAGTTTAAAAGTCACATGTACTCACCTTAGCCAAGCTAACTCCAAATCGTGTCTATCATCACAAATCCTTGCTACCCAATTTGTGAAATGTCACCAATCTTTAGGTCTTCTTGACCTATCATCCATATCATCATAAAATATAGTTATTATCCATAACTAATCACTAATCAATCCATATTCACATTCCTAACCACCAAGTTCATCCAACTTGGTGGAATCTCAAACCCTAGTTCAGGATTCCCATCAATAAACCCAAATCCAACTTGTACACATCGATTACAAGCTTACAATGAGTGTTCTACACCCAAGATTAGTCATCTTCCCCAAAGATGACATGGATGGTTTCCCCAAACCACCATTTCTACCCATACAAAGTTCACAAACTAACTAGATAACATCAACAATCAAGAAATCTTACCTTTGATGTTTAGATCCTTCAAGATGGTGAAGATTTGAGCTCAAGAACACCAAATTCGACCTTTCTCTCTCTAGAAACGGCTGCACCACGATTTGGGTGAGAAATGAGTAAACCCTAGCTCAAACCCGATTTTATTCTGCTCGTCCAGAGTTAGCGACGCGATCAATACTTCGCGTCGCGAAGTTCCCGTGTCGTGACCCCTTCGCGATCGTTACCTGGTCGTGAACTCTGATCGCCAAATAACCCAATTCCCTGTTTGATGTTCCCGATCGGGAACACCAGTTCGCGTCGCGAACTCTAGCAGCCAGCAGGGCTGCACTTTTCGGTCTTCGCCTCGACCCGGTTTCGTCCATAACTTTCTCATACGGTGTCCAAATGACCCGAAACCAATTCCTACGGTTCTGAAATGAATTATCCTTATTTATCATATTTTTCCCAAATTTTATTTTATTCAAATTTCGGGTCGTTACACGAAACTCGTGTGGGTGTGGCTTGCGTCGAACACGAAGTCGACGAACAACCCCTTGGGGTTTGTTCGTGCGTCGGCCGAAAAGGGAGAGGAGAGGGAGTGTCTTAGGTTCTTTTCTAATGTAATGTGTAACCCCTAAACCCTTACACAAGCCCTTTATTTATAAGGCTAGATGTTATGATTTAGTCCTTGGACTTTAATTATGATTAATTTCATAATTAAACTTCCTATTAACACTTTAAACACTTGGACTTTTACTAGTTAATTAATTGACTATTAATTAACTGTCCATTAAATATTTAACTTAATATTTAACTTTCCTCTTAATTAATAACTAACTTATTATTATTTATTCTCTTCTCTATAATTAACTTAACTAGTTAATTATTCCACACAATTTACTTTATTCGGTTCTCCATTATTGAGTGTGTAGTGGTGTGACCCTTTAGTGCCTTATAACATTGGATACGGTGACACGTGTACTTATCTGTGCACATAAATCCTTCATAAAATAGTAACAATTATATAAAGTTAGTAACAATTATATAAAGTTGTTAGAACTTTCAAATATTTTATAACTAATTTAATTAACATCAATTATAAAATATAAAATAGTAACAATTTATATATAATGAATATAAATTAAATAAAGATGATATTTAATATTGAAAGTAATTACAACTTTAAATTTGCAACTCAATTTTAAAATTTTGCCTCCATGCTCTTCATTGCAATAAAATCAGCCTAAATGAAGGTCATGTGTGTGTCACATGACTACAATATCAATATAATTTAACAATGTAAACTTTAACCTGAAACATAACATTAATTATGATTTAGTATTAGTTTCAACATCTTAAAAAAAGAAAGAAAAAACTGACACGTGATAATCTCTATGTTAAACTAAAGTTCAACAATAAATCAATAATGTCTACTATGAAACTTTTACTAAAAATTACCTTTTTACCCACTTAAATTCTCTGCAGAATTGACATCATCGTGATTAGAAGCATCCCTAATTTTTTCAATTTCCTCATTTTCCCATTCAAGAATCTTCTTTTGCAACTCCAATTTTCTCTGAAAATCCATCCTCATTTGCTGTAACTCCATCATTTGTTGTCTTTTTCTACCCTCAACCTTCTCTTAAATTTCCCCCAAATTCCGAAGCGATTTAGCCAATAACCTAAACCCATCATCATCATACATCCGATTATACGAATCATCATCATCATCAGATTTATATTCCCCAGGAGAATCACACATTTCATGTTGGGTTTTCTATGTATCTAGCCATAATTTGTTTAAAGCGGAAATCAAAAACAACTTGGTAGAACATTGACCCGATTAAAACTATTTGGACCGTTAGGTTTACAATTCTAACGCAACTAGAATTATTTAATAAACGAATTAAATAATAAATTCAAAACTTACATTGTTTTGGTTTGGCGAAGATGACAAACCTTGTGATCTCGTTATTGCCAGATTCACACTATGCCTAGGATTCAATAAAGAATCCCTCTATCGTATCACACCCAAGGGTTATCACGAACAGGACAATATACCACAACGTAGTATAAAGCACCTTGAGAAAACGAGCACCAAAATCCGAAACCGAAAACCTTTTCGGTTCGATCGGCGGTGGCGGGACGGCGGAGCTGCGGCGGCAGACGGCGGTCCGGCGGTGGTGTGGCGACGGAAGTGGTTTTCGGTCGAAGGGGTTCGGCCGAATGGGTACAAGGAGCAAAACCAAAAGTGTTTAGGTTAATACCCTTTAACCTCTATATATAGTGTACCAACCCTAATTAGAGTCAAACTCTAATTAGGTCAAAGCCCGTCACCACCAAGCCTGGTCCGTCCCTATGCCTAGCCCGAAACCATCATTTAATTAATTAATAACCCATTAACTAATTAAACCCGTTAAGCCCGATAGTCTATTTAATTAAACAATTAATTAAACACTATGTTTTCTCGTGTTCGTTGATTCCTCGAGGGCAACCTGAATAGGACTCTGAAATACCAGAACCGGAATACCGGTTTATTTGATGTGTTGGACACCAATTACAACAGTCTCCCACTTGGACATCTCATCAACTATAAACGGTACGAGTTCGTGTATCCTTTAGAGTGTGCATAGCATGTGCAGCTGCTGAACTCTGAACTATCAGAAACAGTCCTATAATAAGTGATCATATGTCCTTCGTTGCATGATATCATGTAACTAGTGACATGGACTTGTCAATCACTCTAGTTACGATTATGTTTCCTGATTCGAGATTTATGATGACGTTTGACTACATAATTGAACTTTCAATTTAGTCATGACATGCGAAGGTAATTTAGTGTCACATCAAATCAACAGGGGCCCCATAGATATCTCCACTATCACTTTGATCAGAGGGAACGAATAAACCTTAACTACACCATCTTCCTTCATAGTCATCACATGACGCATGGAACTAATCTATATAGCTACCAGTTACGAATAGCGTTGGAGTTAGACCAATGCACCACGAAATCGTACTAAGGAAATGATGCATCTTGGATTGAAGACTCATACGATATTATCGCCTCACAATTACCCATGATTAAGTCCATGGGGTAATTCTCTGAGCGTGGGTTTGTCCAACATTTAAATACTCCTTTTAAATGATCATGAGAGTAGCAACAATCTCCATGCAATGTTCATACCTTTGAACAATCTACTAACTCTCCCATGACATCTTAATTCAGTTCTCATTCCAATGAGAACGACTGACTGTGGACGTTCAAGTAATCTCTTAGATTACTTTGGAATAGGTTCTAAACATGCAAAAGGTTGAAATGGAATAATTAAATACTATATGAATGATAGAACACTTGCAAATTATTTAATCTCCATAAATAAATCATCAATTCATATAATTTAATTTTCACTACAAATTTCAAATGAATAACACTTTAAGATAAGTCACTATGAAATCTAATTCCTATCGTCCTCGCATGAGCATCATGCTTGGCACGACTCAGTGCTTTAGTGAAAGGATCAGTCGGGTTGTTTTTCGACGATACTCTAGTCACTATGATGTCACCTTCCTCAACACGCTTTCTCACATAGTGATATTTTCTGAGTATATGCCTGGTTCGACTATGATCTTTGGATTCTTTAGTCAAAGCGACTGCACCTTCATTGTCACAAAAGATTTTCAATGGGTCCTTGATGCTTGTTACGACACCAAGATCACCAATAAAATTCTTTAACCATGTGGCCTCGTTTGCTGCCTCACTGGCAGCAATATACTCAGATTCACATGTAGAATCAGCGACTGACTTCTGTTTGGAACTCTTCCAAGTGACAGCTCCTCCATTTAACAAGAACACCCACCCAGATTGTGAGCACGAGTCATCTCTATCCGTTTGGAAACTCGCGTCACAATAACCTTCCACAACAAGTTCGTCTTTCCCACCATACACTAAGAACATATCCTTTGTTCTCCTTAGGTACTTGAGAATCGTTTTCACCGCAGTCCAATGATCGTTGCCAGGATTGTCCTGGAACCGACTCACCATGCTCAAGGCATATGAGACATCCGGACGAGTACATATCATGGCATACATGATCGATACAATCGCCGAGGCGTAGGGGACTCGACTCATCTTCTCTAGTTCTTGCTTAGTACTGGGACATTGACTCTTAGACAATGTTATGCCATGATTCATGGGTAGATACCCTTTCTTGGAATCAACCATACTAAAACGTTTTAGTATTTTATCCAAGTATGTACTCTGGCTCAATCCTATTAGACGTCTTTCTCTATCTCTGTATATCTTTATACCGAGTATGTACGCTGCATCTCCTAGGTCCTTCATTGCGAAACATTTTCCCAACCAAGACTTCACATCTTGCAGTGTAGGAATATGATTTCCAATAAGGAGTATGTCATCCACATACAGTACTAGGAAGACTACAACGCTCCCACTAGCTTTTATGTAAACGCAGGACTCATCTTTACTTCTTGAGAAACCAAACTCCTTGACTTTCTCATGGAAGCAAAGATTCCATCTACGAGAGGCTTGTTTAAATCCATAGATTGACTTCTCAAGCTTGCACACTCTATCAGGATATTTCTTATTGATAAAACCTTCTGGCTGTCCCATATAGACATCCTCAGTAAGTCTTCCGTTAAGGAAGAAGGTTTTAACATCCATCTGCCAAATTTCATAGTCATGAAATGCAGCTATGGCAAGTAATATTCTGATAGACTTTATCTTGGCTACTGGTGAAAAGGTTTCATCATAATCAATCCCATGAGTTTGAGTATAACCTTTTGCAACCAACCTAGCCTTATAGGTGTGCACATTCCCATCCATGTCTATCTTCTTCTTGAAGATCCACTTACACCCAACGCTTTAATGCCGGGAGAAGTCTCAATCAAGTTCCATACTTGATAGTCATACATGGACTGAATCTCACTCTCCATAGCCACTTTCCACTTTTCGGCCTCAGGGCCTTCCATAGCTTCCTTATAACTCGATG
Organism: Calendula officinalis; assembly: GCA_963853835.1. Lineage (NCBI taxonomy): Eukaryota > Viridiplantae > Streptophyta > Magnoliopsida > Asterales > Asteraceae > Calendula > Calendula officinalis. The sequence goes on along the minus strand of OY970832.1, from coordinate 43,567,968 downwards.
GCTCATCGTCATCAACTGGTAAACTATTACCAGTAGATGCATCACCTTCAGCAATATTGTAATCATAATAATCACCAAAATGCTCAGGAGGGCGAACTGTTCTAAAGGATCTACGTGGAACGGTAGGAGTTACATTTTCTTCAACAGGAATCTCATCCTCTGGTTGAGTGCTAGTGTCAACTATAGGTTCCACTACATCTTCATTGGTTGACTCTTGACACTCTTCAAGATCAATTTTGCTCCCACTGTCTTCTTTGGATAATAACTCTCTCTCAAGGAAGAATCCTCTTCGAGATACGAACACTTTGTTCTCTTTCGGATTATAAAACCGATATCCAAAAGACTGTCGTGGGTAGCCAATGAAGTAGCACTTCTCTGATTTGTTATCTAGCTTGTCGTGAGATTCATGTCTTACATAAACTTCACAACCCCAGATTTTCAAATGTTTGAGGGAGGGAGGATTCCCTGTCCACATTTCAGAGGGAGTTTTTGGCAACCTTCTTAGTTGGTACAAGGTTCACGATATATGCTGCACTCTCTAAGGCATATCCCCAGAAACTCACTGGAAGTGTTGATCGACTCATCATTGATCGCACCATGTCTAACAAGGTTCGATTTCTCCTTTCCGACACTCCATTGAGTTGTGGAGTTTGTGGAGGAGAGAGTTGAGATACTATTCCACAACTCTTTAGTTAGTCGATAAATTCTTGACTAAGATACTCTCCGCCCCTGTCAGACATGAGCATCTTAATTTTCCTGCCCAGTTGATTCTCTACTTTTTTCTGATATTCTTTGAACGTTTCAAAAGTATCAGACTTATGTTTAATCAGATAAACATAACCATATCTACTGAAATCATCAGTAAATGTGACGAAGTATCGTTCACCATGTCTAGTGTTAGATTTGAACGGTCCACACACATCAGTGTGTATGAGGTCCAACAAATCTTTGCCTCTTTCACACGAACCTGTGAATGGCGCCTTTGTCATCTTGCCAAGTAAACAAGACTCACACACATCATCTGATTTTAAGTCAAATGATTCTAACACTCCATCCTTTTGGAGTTTAGCTATGCGTTTCTTGTTTATATGTCCTAAGCGACAGTGCCATAGACATGACTTATCCAATACACCTTTGGATGAATCAACATTCAATATTAGATTCCTTTTGTTTACGCAACCAACATTTTCATATATACCATTACAAGGAATAGCTTTAAAGTAAAACACATCATTTTTATAAACCAAAATGGAACCATTCTCATTGTCAAAAACAAAATTAAAACCATCCTTAAACAATGCGTAAAATGAAATAATGTTGCGTGCCATGCAAGGCGAAAAACAAACCTCTAATAAAAGTAAAGAACATCCACTGCTAAGCATGAGCTCATAATCTCCTATCTTGGCGACAGCAGCCGAGACTCTGTTTCCCATGATCAGATTAAGCTCTCCATGCTTCAACTTCCTACAATTCTTAAGTCCCTGCATATCAGTGCAAATGTGAGTACCACACCCTGTATCTAGAACCCAAGAATTAGACATAGAAGTATTGTGGAGTTCAATCATAAACGTACCTGAGGTGCCAGACTTTTGGACCTTATGATTTTTCAAATCATCCAGGTACTTTGGGCAGCTTCTTTTCCAGTGACCCTTTCTTTGACAGTAGTAGCAAACAGCCTCTTTCGGATCCTTAGTGGGTTCTATGTCAGAATCAGCCTTCCTCTTCTGGCCATGTTTGGTATGACCCACTTTGGCCTTACCTTTGCCACTAGGAGGAGGACGACGTTTCTTCTTGACACCGTCAGAACGAATGGCCAAGACATGAGCAGTAGGAGATGGACCTTTAGCCTTCAAAAGACTAGCCTCGGTAGTCTTTAACATACCGTGTAGTTCCATGAGTGTCTTATCCATATCACCCATATTATAGTGAACTATAAACTGTGAGTAGGATGCCCGAAGCGAGTTCCAAAACCATATCAGTGGTCAACTCCTTTGGCAAGGGGACACCCAAATTCTCAAGCCTGTCTATGTAGCCCTTCATCTTTTGGACGTGGCTACACACAGATTGTCCTTCTTGAAGTTTGCATGCCATTAGAGCACTTACCACATCGAAACGTTCTTGCCTAGCTCGGTTTTGGAACATTTCCTTGAGCTATTGGTTGATCTCATTAGCACTCATCTTCTCAAAATTCTTTTGGAGTTCAGAAGACATAGAGGCCAACATCAGGCAAGCAACCTTGTTCCGATTCAGTGTGATGAAGATTGTGGGCAACTATGTCCAAATCACTCGAATCATCAGTAAGTTCAACAATCTCGTTCTCGAGGACATACTCCTTGCCCTCGTACCTTAGTGTGATTCTAAGCGTACGAACCCAATCTATGTAGTTGGGTCCAGTGAGCTTCTCACGATTCAAGGTTGAGATTAGAGCAAAGTTTTGCGGTCCTTGTGGAAGTGGAGGTGGAGGAGGAAGTGGGACATTGTTATTGTTATTGTTGTTGGTAGACATCTACAAAAGAAACAATTTCTTTGTTAGTGTATTCATTAATAATCCTTATAATAATTTTCCCAATCTTTATTCATAAGGCTAGGATACAACCACTAGTCATTTGATGGGAAGAGGGATGCCGTATTTCACACCGAATAATTTCGTGTTGTAGGCAAACTATTGTCAATTTCAATCTTATGAAATCCCTAGTTCTTTGAGATTCATTCTCTTAGGAGAATGGCATGTTAATCTCGAATCAATGCTCTTTCTAATCTATATGACAGGGATGCCGTGGATCATATATTAGAAGGTGAAACAACCATAAGACACCCACGTAGATTCCCGGCTCAAGTTCGCTTGGGTATCGCGAGAATCGTTTCACTCACAAAATAATCTCATAATTAACGTACCGGTTAACCACACGAGTTCCGTTAATCAGATTATAATGTGGGCACGTGTCATCTTGTGGAGAGCACACGATGTTCACATTTATATTAAACGGGAAGGATTTGTTTAATTTTATGATTATAATTTTAATCTCGACATCAACCTATTATGTCCGTTCGGTAGCTGCATTCTAAGACAAGGGAAGCGGCGGGGAAGGTCAGTGCAAGGCGTGTTAAAAACGCGACCCCGTTTGAGATCATATCTCTCCTTTTCATCCTTTATATGCCTTGGACTATGGGTGAGCCTACTAATGACATAAGTGACGATGTATTTAACTTTAGTTATAATATATATAAACTATTATATAATTATATTATATGACAATTAAAACTATTTAATTTCATCTACTAAAGTTTATATAGTATAATTAATTTTATAGACGCGCGAGGACGCGACGTTTTAAATCCTATTATAACTATATCTTATATAATATTTAATAAACTTTTATTACATAATATTATATATATAAGGGAGGAATATCAAATCATATTTGATATATATAGGAATTTCGGAATTAATATATAAATATATATTCTAAATTAAACTTTTAATTAATATATAATATATAATTAATTACTTTTAATATTTATGCCTTTATTTCTATTATAAACAATTATAAGTAAATATGATAAATAATAAAATAATTCGAAAATCCAATCCCTTTTAAATATTTAAAAAATTCCGAAAAATATTTAAATATATATAAATATATACCGAAAATTATTTTCGGATATATCTATATCTATATTTAAAATATCTTTAATTTTTAAAATCATATCTTTTTAAATCTTATTAAAAATTTTGGATATATCTAATATCCCTAATTTAAATTTCCAAATTTTATCCTTATTTAAAAACTCTTTTAAATAATTATCTAGATTTACCAAATCAACTATTTTAGACATATATATATTCCGAAAAATACATATATCCATAAATAGGATTATTTCTTTTATTTAAATATTAAATAAATATATTATATAGTCTTTTATATATTTTCAAAAAAATATATAAATATATATAAAATATTTTTAAATCTTTTAAATAAAATCTAGATTTGATAAAATCCTTTTCTTTTAAATTCTTGATAATTCCAAACTTTTGAAAGTATCCTTGTAATTTATTTTAATAAAAAAACGTTTTTAATATTAAAATAATATTTCCGAAGAATCGGAAATAATAAAAAAAAACAATTTTTAAATTTTCGGTAATTTAATAAAACATTTTTAATAATACCGAAAATAATTAAAACAATTTTAATGGATTTCGAATTTAACGTCTAGCACAATTAGACTTGTAAACCAATGGCGCTCTGATACCACTGTTGGTTTTTCTATGTATCTAGCCACAATTTGTTTATGGCGGAAATCAAAAACAACTTGGTAGAACATTGACTCGATTAAAACTATTTGGACCGTTAGGTTTACAATTCTAACGCAACTAGAATTATTTAATAAACGAACTAAATAATAAATTCAAAACTTACATTGTTTTGGTTTGGCGAAGATGACAAACCTTGTGATCTCGTTCTTGCCAGATTCACACTATGCCTAGGATTCAAGAAAAAATCCCTCTATCGTATCACACCCAAGGGTTATCACGAACAGGATAATATACCACAACGTAGTATAAAGCACCTTGAGAAAACGAGCACCAAAATCCGAAACTGAAAACCCTTTCGGTTCGATCGGCGGTGGCGGGACGACGGAGCTGCGGCGGGGCAGCGGCGGCAGGCGGCGGTCCGGCGGTGGTGTGGCGACGGCAGTGGTGTTCGGTCGAAGGGGTTCGGCCGAATGGGTACAAGGAGCAAAACCAAAAGTGTTTAGGTTAATACCTTTTAACCTCTATATATAGTGTACCAACCCTAATTAGAGTCAAACTCTAATTAGGTCAAAGCCCGTCACCACCAAGCCCGGTCCGTCCCTATGCCTAGCCCGAAACCATCATTTAATTAATTAATAACCCATTAACTAATTAAACCCGTTAAGCCCGATAGTCTATTTAATTAAACAATTAATTAAACACTATGTTTTCTTGTGTTCGTTAATTCCTCGAGGGCAACCTGAATAGGATTCTAAAATACCCGAACCGGAATACTGGTTTATTTGATGTGTTGGACACCAATTCCAACATTTCATCCATAGCAAAACATTATGAAAAGGCAACACTAACCAAAATTCTATTGGAGAAACTACATTAACATGAATGTTAGCATGATCCGTATGTTTAGACGTCAGTCCAACCAAATTTAGAATCCTCAATTTGGAAATTTCTTACTGTTAAATAAATGAAGAAAAAATTCCATGTATTAGAAAATTGAAACCTTTATATGTCAAAAAAGAAGGTAATTTACATGCAATTACACCAATTCTTAGACTATGTGGCGTCAAGAGTTGATGATCAATGACCAATAACAACACTTTATAATCAAACTTGACAATACTCATCTTGGGGAAATAGCGTTTAATGTATGACAATATTTCTGGATATGATCGAGCTCGAGATCATCGAATTGCTCATTAGCATGAAAATAATCGACAATACTTAATTAGTCCATTTGCATGAACTGTAATATTCTTCAACTAATGAAGATAATCTTCGAGTTATGAAGAGGCCTTTTTATAATTTCCAGAATGAATCATGAAGAAGCAAAATATACAATAAAATTATGTTGTGATCAGTTATGCTGGACTAAATTTACAATCAATCACGCTGGACTAAATTTCCTGGATCGATTTTAGATGATTTACCATCACCATCATCATCATCATCATCATTCTGTGAACCCTTTTCATCTGCATGCATCGATAAATTTATTACGAATATGGTGGGGATGGTGATTTGAAATAGGTCTTTTACGGAGGAAGATTAGCAAAAACGGTAGCAAATAATGGGTGGAAATTAGAGAGACTGAGTTATTATCGAATTATTGCTTCACCGTTCTATTTAAAAGGAGTTAGAGGGACTGACTTCATTATCGAATTAATGGTTAAACATGCCCATCATTATCGAATTATATTTGAATTAATTGCATGAATTCTTTTGGCTGGAACGTTTTTGTGAATTCATGAATTCGTTTTTTGCATGGTAATAAATGCATGGTAATAATGACTACATCAAAATGAAACTCAATTTTTTATTATACGAGGCAGCATGGTCCGTGCGATGCACGGACTTTGTTGAAGATAAAGAATTATTGGTATCACCTAGATAGTACGAATAAAGCAAAGTGTGTCCGAGTTATTAGCTTTAGTTTTATAGTTAAAGCCCGTCGTGTGTCGTCCTATACTCGAGGCCTCGAGGGACCAATCCCTGATCCTTGTGCAGGTGAGGATGGTCCTAAATTACTTTATAAACTTATAAACACTACAAAATGAGCGTAATGTATCTTTTTAGATGCAATTTTTTTAACGGGTTACATTTGATTATAAAGGTTGCATTATAAATTAAAGGTTGCATTAGAAATTAAAGGATTTTTTTTACTCATTTTAATTAAATAAAAATAATATTCGGCTTTCTATAATGCTGGTGGACCGAGTTTGCAGTTTGCTTGGCCGGCCCAAAGCCAGAGGCCAGCGAAATGTATATGGGCTGAAACGACCACTTGGGCACATGTGGAAAAAGTATTTATTAAATCATTAAACTTGATATGAAACAATATAAAAAAAATCACATTTTTTATAATTCCAGTGAAGCAAAATCTTATATATTCTCATTTGGTATACATTCCAAGTTTCAAAAGGGATTTCCTCAATATTATAGAGAGCTTGGCTTTAGCAATAATGACTTTGTTACTATTATCTTAATTGATCTCCATCTTAACTTTGTAATAAAATCTTGCAACCCTTAGTGCATGTGCAATTAAATAAAATCTTGCAACCCTTTAGCACCATAAACCAACTTATTTACCTACAAACAATATAGATAAATTATTACTTAGTTAATTTATAAAAAATACAACCACATTATAGTAAAACTTAAGATCATGGTTGAACATTTGTTGATAGCATAATAATGGCTTCCATAAAAAAAGAGCATATTAGTTTCTCATTTCAATAATTTTATATGCAAAAAACACACACAAAAAAAACTAAAAAGAATTAGGATAGTAGAAGAAAACTTATAAAACCCAATAAATCATAACATAAAAATCCAAAGTTTAAAAAGGTTGTCTTGAAAGAGAATCATGGATTTGTTGGATGCTTAAGAACTTTCCTTTGATTTTCATTCTCAAGTTTTAACCATAAAAAGATAACAGAAGCTAACATTTTTTCCTAAATAAACCAATTAGAAAAAAAATAAAAAAATGTTGCATATTATGGATCACATTGCTTTTTATTTGCAAATGATTAACATAGGCTAGGAAACTCAGTGGGGGTGATACATCAACATTCTTATGTGCAAAACATACAACTATCAATCCAATTCAAAAAGTTCAATCATTCACCTTAAATTATAAAGTAGACAATAACAACAACATTCTTATGTGCAAAACGACGAAGGAGATGTACGATATATCATATTACTCTAACTTTCGTCTCTTTTTATAAGGGGATGAAAACAGATTATTGGGTATTGAAAGGCTTGTAACTAAGGTTGTTCAATTAGTAACTGAAGGGTTTTTTTTTGGGTTAAATTAAAGGCTAATAAAAATTAAGTGGTAATTTGGTTCAAGGACTGTTTAGTGGTACAATTGAATGGCAAATTTATTAGCGGTTCATTTCAATTTGCCACCGAGTTATGGAAGATTAAAGGCTACATAATCACGTACCGCTACATAAATAGAAATATCAATAGTTTCACAACGGGTTTTGGTTTTGTTCATATAGGAAGTAAATACTCGGTATTCATATAGGAAATAAATGCAAGGGTATTAAATTAAATAATTACAGATTTCAATGCTTTTCTTCATATACAAAATAAATTAGATGGTTTTTGGTTTTGCTTTTAGTTTCATAACGATGTGGTTTTTGGTTTTGCTTTTAGGTTCATAACGATTTCATTGGTTTGAATGTTAGGTAATAAATGCAAGGGTAAATGTTAGGTAATAAATACAACATCAATTTTGAAACTCGTTTTTTTATTATACGAGGCAGCATGGCCCGTGCGATGCACGGGCTTTGTTCACGATAAGAAGTTATTTTAAATGTAAATTGTGTACATTGTATTGGTATCAATTGGAAAGTATGAACATGGTGATGGGTTACATGTTTAGGTTGAATTGCGGATACTCAACTAAATAAGCAAAGTGTGTCGGAGGAAAATGTAAAGTAACAAAACTTGAGTGTTTATATTAGCATAACATGAAACATGTTATTCATAATACATAAGTGCTACAACGAAGATCTTCCTGCTTTGTTTTTTATAAGCACAACAATGGATAAACAATGATATATCTTCAAGCGACACTGGTAATTAGTAGTGTCTGAAAAACAATGTGTAAAAATTTATCAAAAAAGGAATAACTATAACTTATGTGTTTGCAATATAAATCTAATATTGAATGAAAAATCAGTGTCAAGTTCAAGTTGTAATCTTGATTGCAACATATATAATATTATTTATTGACAGAAACACAGAAGGATAAGATCAATTTACTAACAAAATGCTCATCGATTGCCTATATATTTATATATCACATTCATATAAACCTTTTTAGTTCACCCAAAAATTATTCATCAGTATATGTCAACAATTACACTGGAGATATACAAACTTAAATTTGAATTTTAGTATTACTAAGTGATGTATGTTGGTTTGTGGGTCTTGAAATCTAACCAAAAAACCTAAATGGCATAATTTGACCGACACTTAAAATTGTAAATAAAGAATCCATGTTAACATTTTTTATTTAACTATCATGTTTACCAATGCTTTCAAGTTCTACAGAAATGAACGTAAACTAAGAAAGTAAAACACGAAGAGTGGGTGACCAATTTTGGATGTTCAAAGAAAAGAAGTTTCAATTTTTTATCAGCTCTAGTCAAATCTCTGTAAAAAAAGACAGAACCGGCCTTAAGAAAAATGATTTCCCCACACAACCCACGGATATCAAAATACAAAGAGGGGGATTTCTCGGGAATTCCAATTCTCCATGTCTTACATTTCCCTTGGCTAACCAAAACAAAGGAAAGGAAACTAATTTCATTTTTTGGCTTCAATTCTCTCTGTCAAACATACCCTCACCTCCGTTGTAAAAATTCTTAAATTTGAATAGTTAGCTGATGTATTGTGAATTAGTGATGAAGAAATATCAATAACGGGATATGGCTACTGTTGAAACCCTAACTCATTTACGCGTTCACACGCTGCCCGTTTTTATACAATACCGTATGCATCCATTCAAACCCTAAAATCACTATTGTTTCGGTTCACATGTAAGCATCATTCAAATCCATGTACGATAACTTCCTCATCTTAATTTTGACATCGACCTATCTCACAAACGTAAGTTATCAAATTCATTCAATTGCTATTATCCATGTGTGTTTCATTTCTTTAGTTCCGTATTGTAGATATGAATGTATACTGAAACTCAATCAGATTGTTAGTGGAGTGATCAATAACAATGGCAATACCACAACCGTCAGTGATTAGTGTAAATTAAGGTTTTTTGAAACCAAATTAGTTGTTATTTTTTAAACTCTGATCTTATGAAGGCTAGACCTGTAAAAATGAGGAAGAAACATGTACAGATATGAAAAACACCGGGTTTTTATCACGGATTATAAGGTAAAATATGGATATGAATTATGTTGATGATCAAAAGTCAGTTACATATGTTGTTTAGAAAATTGAAAAATGAATTTGAAGGAAGATTTAAATTTTAAGATAAGATGTTCTCTCTACCTCATGTCTACTGGTGCCTCACACTCTGCTTTAATAAGATTTGGGGTTTTAGGCTAACATCTCATACATATATTTTCGAATGAAAACATTATCATCATCATCTTGAAATTCAAATTCCCATTTTCAATCTTCAGAAATTGAAATTCCCATTTTCAATTTTCAAGAAAATGGTGTTGATAATGGTGATGGTGATGCATATGATAGAGTTTAGATCAAGCTTTCATTGATGCACTCCCGATGTTTTCCTACAAATAATTAATGGGATTAAAACACTCGACGATCGAAGTTTCAAAAAGTGAGCCAACGATAAATTATATGCTTATTGTCACGAAAAAACATATAAAAATAAAGATTCACCTTTGACTTTGCTCGTCAACAATCTACTCTATATTTCGAAATGTGAGTCCACACGGTAAGAAAAATCATTCTATTTACTCCTTTGCTTCTTGAACCACTGTTATACTACTGAATCAGTTTTAATTTATTTATCTACAACTATAGAAGCCTTGAGTTAGTCTGTGTGTTTGATTTGCAGGTGTAGTGTTGCACTGCATTGGGAACATGAGGAGTGCTTGAAATGAGTTTTGGGCAAGAGATCGAAATTTTGATAGCTAATTTATAGATATTAGTGGTGAACCGAATAGGGCTTTTGGACAGTTTCTGAAATGGCTGAAATTATATTTCGGTTAATTAAGGTTGCGACAGTTAATTCAGTAACGGCTGAAATTATGGTCTGAACCGTTTCCTGCTTCTCAAATTCTAAAACGCATGTAATAAAGCTGTGTGGGCAATTTTTCATGTGTTAAATGAACTACTATTCATATTCGGGAGTTTTATTTGCTGCTTGGATATTCAATGTTAGATTGAATGCATGCGTTTTTTTATGTTGCTTGGATATTCAATGTTCTATTTTTTATGCGTTTTTTATGCTGCTTGGATATTCAATGTCATATTGAATGCATAGTAATCAATGCTACTTCGAAAATGAAACTCGTTTTTTAATGTTATATAGATATAGATAGATATAGATATAGATAGATAAATACACACAAGTGAATTTAATGCCTACATGCCAAAAGCAGGTGATGGAATATAAGATATGAATATTAGTTGTACATGTCAAAAAGCATACAACAAAGAATCAAAAAGGTTGTACATGTCAAAAAAACATACTACAAAGAATCAAAAAGGGAACCGGCACTCCATTCAAAATTCTAATTAACTACTTTCTATTAAAGAATAAGATATAAAAAAGAGTAAATTACACGGATAGTCGTTGTGGTTTGACAACTGTTTTGGATTTGGCCCCTAAGTATCAGAAATTACAAACGTGGTCACCGTGGTTTGGACATCGTATTTGTTTTGGTCCCTAATACTAACAGCTGTTAAACTTTTTTAATTGAAAATTTTACCCTCACCCTCACCATCTTCTCCGGCCAAATCTCCGGCCAAATCCCAAAACAAGTCGGCGACCTCCCGTACCTCAAAGTATTAGTGTTCGGAAAACTCACTAACCTCACCGGAGAAATCCTGGCGGCCACTACCAAACTAACACTCCTCACCAGCCTCAGATTAAGCTGGACTAATTTATCCGGTCCCGTCTCGTCCTTCCTCAATCAACTCAAAAACTCGATTTATCGTTTAATAATCTCACCGGATCTATCCCGCCAGAGCTTGCAACGTTGATGAAACTTAATGCCTTACATCTCGACAGAAACAAGCTCACCGGAGTCATCCCTGAATCATTCGGAAACTTCACTGGAAACTCACCGGATCTTTTCCTTTCACATAACCAGCTCACCGGAGATATACCCAAAATCATTAGGGTACTTAAATTTCAGAACGATCGATTTTTCAAGAAACCAGTTGACCGGAGACGTAAGCATGTTTTTTAGACCAAACAAGACGATTCAGATAGCTGATTTTTCGAGGAACATCTTTATGTTTGACCTCTCGGAGGTTGTGTTTTCTGGCGAGCTTGACGTCGCTAGATTTGAATCCCACAGGATTTATTTGAGTCTGCCAGCGCCGTTGACGGGACTAAGTTTGCACTACTTTAATGTGAGAATCAGTGTTTGACTTCTTTATGAGAAATTGAATGATTTTTTATTAGGATTAGGGTTTTGATTTGGGTGTGTTTTTACGTGCAGAGATGAAGAAAAGATGAAGGAGATGGTGAGGGTGAGGGTAAAATTTTCAATTAAAAAAGTTTAACAACAAATTTTAACGGATGTTAGTATTAGGGATCAAAACCAATACGAAGTCCAAACCACGGTGACTACGGGTGTAATTTCTGATACCTAGGGACCAATCCAAAACAGTTATCAAACCACAGGGACTATCCGTGTAATTTACTCTGTAAAAAACTAAATACAAAGGCAAGAAAAAAAAAAGCAGGTAAAGAGACTTGAAATACCATCTTCTTTGGTTATTTTTTGTTTCCACTAAACTCCCATCCACCAACAAGTAAATTATCTTCTAATCTCATGTTCATAAATCTTCAGTTAAAGACTTCAAAGCATCAGTTCATCCAACCAATGAACGGGATATATACATTAAATTCATACGACTTATTTCTTAAGCTTGTTCAATGTTGATAATGTAAACTTCACATTGAAGACCACTTGTGCACTTTCTTAGACCCCATCCACCAACAAGGATCTGGCTATTTACAACCAAGTACTATAATTTAAAGGGTTTTGATAATGACAGCCCTAAGGGCTGTCACTAAGTGCATAAAATGTTGTACCATAGATTAGTTCCTGAAATTCATGAGTCGGTTGAAGATTAAAATACAAGTATTTAATGCATGTCTTATGAAAGCCCTAAGGGCTGTCATTATTAAAACCCTAATTTAAAAGGAAGAAAAAACAAAGTATTTGACATGTGTACTCAATTTTATAAGTTTCCAATAGTTTATGACAAATTACCTCCTTTTCATTTGGAAATGTTGTTTGTATGGCCTTTATAATTTCCTCAACATAAGAAAAAGTGTAAGGATCGAACTCAAAACGACCATTTTCAACGTCATTTACAATGGACCTTCAAGACTTAACCCAAAATACAAGTTTTAAAAACATCTTTACCAAAAGACATACATACCGATTTCAAACTAACTATACCGGATACAAACCAACTATACAACCCCAAAAGATTATACATCATAACACTAAAATTTTATACCAAAAGAGAAGCTCTTCTAAAGCTTCAAGCTAACCAACTTCAATAATCTACTCACACGTGCATGCCCTTGCATTTATATTTTTCTAAAAATGGTGACAACTAAACGGGTAAGCTATAAAAGCTTAGTGAGTTCCACAATTTATAATGTTATACTAAATAATTATATAAAACAACACAATCAAACAAACGAATATCAACAAGTCAAAGAACCGGGTCATCACAACAACATCATAACGAAGAATCACATACCAATACCGGGTCAACAACGGGCAACTCACAAATTCTGGATTCAACAAAGTGCGTCATTCCCCCTTAGGCCATTAGGGAATGAAGTCGATGAAGGTGACCAAGGCACCCCTACATGAGTCCATGATCTAGATTCACCACCACGGTCCATACCACTCCTTCGCCAGGTACTCCCGCGTCCACCGCCCGACATATTACACGAAGTAATACTCGAACCGCCATGGGTACTCACGAAATGAAATATCACTCAAGGCATTCCAGTCAAACGGGTCAAGCAAGGTAAGGTTTGTCAAGATGATCTCAATGACCAAAGCAAGACTCGTGGTTATCAATTGAAACAAGTACCAACTAATCACATTGCACATATATAATTAAAAGTATACACATTGCACATAGTGAACTCACCTGGGATTAAGCAACTTCAACAATACACCGAGCAATTCACACGTCATTGATCAATGGAGTTATCACAATCCTCCAATCGTTTACCTAACACAATCACACATATCTTAGCCAACATTCCAACCCATAATCCAACCCATAATCATATCCAGTATAGTTCCTAATCACCAATTATCCCAAATTGGTGATGAAGTAAAACCTAAATTACCAACTTACCTACTTTTGTGCATGAACACATGATAATTACAACTCTCATAACTAAATACTCATTTATACTACATGCAATCTAAATTTCAGACTTATGATCCAAATCCTAACCTAGGGTTCTTGATTTTCCCTAATTTTACCCAATATAACACTTGCATGACCAAAAACTAAGCATCATACCTTTATAGCTTGAACTTATGATGAAAACCCCTTAGATTTGCACCAAGATTCGTCCTTGATTCACCAAAATCGCCTGAAGATCGCACCAAACACTAAGAAGAGAGAAAATGAGCTGAAATGGGTGAAAACCCGTTTTTATGCCTGCCAGCACAAGATAGCGCCGCTATCTTTCCAAGATAGTGTCGCTATCTCGACCCTGAGCTAAATAGCGCCGCTATTTCTAGAGATAGCGCCGCTATCTCCAAATATTTTCGCGGTTTACCCTTTGGTATTTCAGACTGCTGTTCCAAATCCACCCAAGATATCGTCACTTTCTAAAGATAGCGCCGCTATCTACCCAAAATGCTGTAAATTTCAGTTTTTCTTCCTTTTTAACTTATACCACTTAATCAAATATCCAAAAACACAGATTTTAACAATAAATCTAACTAACAAATCCTATATCGAATTATTTACCAAGTAATATTTAACTTAACAATTAAAATACTAAAAACAGATCACTTATGTTACAAAAAGCAACACCTTTTGGAGCATTAATACCAAATGAGGCCATCAAGTCAGCTCCCTGATTTCAAAAATATTTGTCAGTAAGCAATTAAATATAAAATGTATCATGTATTTAAAATTATATCAAATTCACATATACGGTAGTTAAAGGTCAAACAATCAATTTTGTATTATTAGTTTCATAGAAGTCACAACAAGCGGACTATCAAATCAAAATAAAAACAGATATTATCATAAACCCACACAGAATTTAACGATTGAAATCAATACATACTTCATGGCAAATAAATGAAATAAACGTTGATTTTGATCAATATAAAACATATACTTAAAAAACATCAAAAATACTGAAAAATATACAAGCACAAATAATACTTATGTTACATACATGCATGACAACATATATGTATACATGCTTGAATAACATACATGCATACCAATATTTGATGGTCCCTCATCAAATCCCTTCATGTATCTTCTAAGATCCGTTCATTTTGAAAATCAGTTGTTTAGATTGGGTTATACCCAAAATATGGGTTCTATATATAACTCTATGTGTATTCATAGGGTAATCGATGATGATTACACATTAATCATACATGATTAAACAGGGCATGTGTGCCCCCTCACACCGCGCCGCAGACTTTGCCGGGCCGTGAGCCCCAAATCCGCCCAGATCAACGGCTGAGATTTATTCTCGCATTCTCACTCAATATATTAATTCCCAAAGGAATATATATATATATATATATATATATATATATATATATATATATATATACCCTCTATATTTATATATAGAGGGTCGAGTTATATTGAGAACACTGATTTCAAAAAGAACTCTGAGAACTCTTATTAACCAATCAGAATTTAGTATATTAATTTTGATTTATTTAATTCATATTAAATATTCAGGGGTATTTTGGACATTTTACCAAAAAGAAATATATTTCCTTTTTTGAAAATTTCCTAAAATTTAGGAATTATTTTTCAAAAATTTAATGTTATTTTATTATTTCTGTCGAGCCGGTTGTGCATATATGTTTTTTTTTACATATATGTTTTTTTACATATATGTTTTTTGTATTAATTTTAAAATTTTATTGTTACATATACGTTATCTTGCGGTTGTATTGAATATACATGTTTGAACATACATGTTCAACTTATCCATACAAAAGGAAAAAAATATTTAAAAAAACACATATGTACAATATATATAACATTTATATTATCCAACTCAAATATACATTTTAATAAAAACATAAAAAAAAAATTTGAATAACATACATGCACGTACAACACATATGTATACAACACATATGCCCTAATCAAGAACAACACATAAGCAAACTTTGACTCACAAGACCTAATCATCTACACCAATGCCAACATCAACAACACTTTAATTTCTTGATCATAACGCCTTAATCTTAACCACCTCCTTCGGCACAATAATTTGCACAAATGTTGACAAAAACCGCACATTGTACCACCCACTACAAAACACAACTAATTATCAGATAACTATATCTTTTTTATAAATTAGTAATTGAATAACAATTAACAAGTAATGCAACATAAATCAGTGGTTATTTTCATAAATTAGTAATTGAATATAATCAATTCTAGTGCAACATAAATTTCACGTGTCCGCCTACCCAAACAAATATGGACGTTCCATGCTCTTTGAGTAAGTCTTTCTCAATTGATTTATCTACGATGTCAAAGTTAGAGTGATAATTTTTTGCTTTTGCTGTATACAAATCTCTACATACATAAAAAGATAATAGCTTCTTTCGGCAAATTCTAGAGAGAAATTATTAATCAATGGAGACAAATATGTATTACACCAGAAAATGATATCAACCCTAGCTTTCTCGTACAATGTTTAAACTGAGATTTCTGATCTATTCGTTGTAATATTATCGATTTTTAGGGAATTGTCAAAAAGAAGCTTTTACCTTGTCATATGATCTTCGATATACAAATATTAGATCGGAAAAGGAAACCGGCGCCAGATCTCTTAAATGGTACATCTCCGGGAAACCACAATCGGTTCATGTTTTACTTCTTTGCCGGAAACCGCCATCGCGTATCTTAGTACGCCGCTGCCGATCTTCTTTACATCGTCGGAAATCGCCGCCGCCGATCAAAGAGATGAACCAGATTAAATCGATGTTGGAGATGATGAAGGAGATTGTGTAAGTCGGCCGACAGACAAGGAGTTGGTGGTGTTGATTAAATTACTTCGTCGTGTGAATGATGAAATCATCTTATTGAAGTTTAGGATTTGTGGTGGTGATTGAGGTTAATTTGGATATGTGATACGGTTACAAGGAATACCAAAAAGATATGTTCAAATCTAATCCATGATTGTAGGGAATTTTAAGGTAACTTCCAAAATTATAAAAACTGATTTTATATAGTTAATGCCTATAATACTCTTATGAAACTTTTTAATAAAATAAATGAAAAAGATATTACTAATTTGTGATTGGTTAATAAAGGGTTCTCAAAGTCTTTTCAAAATCAGGGTTCTCAATATAATCTTTCAATATATATATATATATATATATATATATATATATATATATATATATATATATATATATATATATATATATAGGGTTTGATTCAGCGCAGAACCGTTTAAAGGTACAGAACCACAGAACCATCCTAACATCCAATGTTTTCTATGTTATACATAAGCTGTAAATTTGCATACACGTTGTAACCATCCTAACATGCAATGTTTCCAATTTTTTATACAAATAATATATAAATATATTTATATATTATATGTATAAAAAATTGGAAACATTGAATGTATTAATGTGTTACAACGTGTATGGAAATGTACACCTTATGTATAACATAGAAAACATTGGATGTTAGGATGGTTCTGCGGTTCTGCACCTTTAAACGGTTCTGCGCTGAATCGGGCACTATATATATATATATATATATATATATATATATATATATATATATATATATATATATATATATATATATATATATATATATATATATATATATATAGTTGAATTAGTTTCAGAACCAATTAAGGTTACAGAACCAGCAGAACTCAATCTAAACCATTGATTTTTGAAATGAAATGATCATGGAAGACACATTAATGTATTTGATTAGGGACCCCCAAATATTGGTTTGCATGGATGTCATTCATGCATGTATACATATATGTATTTGTTTTCATGTATGTATACATACGTGTTATCTATACATATATATATATATATATATATATATATATATATATATATATATATATATATATATATATATATATATATATAGTTGAATTAGTTTCAGAACCAATTAAGGTTACAGAACCAGCAGAACTCAATCTAAACCATTGATTTTTGAAATGAAATGATCATGGAAGACACATTAATGTATTTGATTAGGGACCCCCAAATATTGGTTTGCATGGATGTCATTCATGCATGTATACATATATGTATTTGTTTTCATGTATGTATACATACGTGTTATCTATACATATATGTATTTGATTAGGGACCCCCAAAATAGGGTGCGGATCCATAGAAACCACTACTAATTAAAGAATGCAAGGAATAAGTTAGAGCCTTTAGATCATATTTTGAAGGGTTGAGATGATAGGGTCTTTAAAAACGTGCATTCAGTAAATTAGGGAGGGGATCCGGCTGGTAAATTTGCATAGAGGGGTAATATTGTCAAAAATCTCGTCTCTCACCTAAGCAGAAACGACGCCTTTTGAGAATCACACTCACGTTTTATCTCCCCCTAGGGTTTCTCTCTTTCTCAAACTCTGTAATAGTCTCTACGGTTTCTATCTTTCTCAATCAATTCCACGATTCAAATCTTAATCAACGAAGGGAGCGATGCTCAGCTAGGGTTTCCACGATTCTTGCACATTTGATTCTCGGTCTCAATCGACCAATCGGCTAGGGTTTCCACGATTTAAGTCTCAATCGGTGATTTGCGTGAATCAATGTCTGAATCGACGATTCATTGGGTAATATTTTCCTTTTTCTTATTTGATTTTAGCTTTATATATCTATTATTTGTTTCCATTTTTGATCGAAATCATACAACGCCCATGTTTTAGAAGACGATTTATGTTTTTGATTTAAAATGTCTATTGGGTATGTTTTCAGGTAGAGTCATTGGTATTCCTTTCTTATCAGTTGATGTATTAAAATGTTTATTGTGTATTTTGTGTATGCATTTGCATTTTCATATGAGAATCGATCAATTGCAGCCCTGTTAAATAAGAAAATGCATATTGTTTGTTTGGTCAAGGATATTGCAAACTGCTAAAATGCATTTGCATTTTCATATGTGTATCTATTAAAGGTTTATTGACACAAAATGCTAATATGCTTCCTAAATTGCAGGTAAAGTTAGTGTTGTAAATGAGAAAGACATTCAATACTCTCATTAACAGATACAAGATGAAAAAAAGATCACAAACACGGGATTCTACAAGATGGAAATCTATGCAATCTAGGGTTAATGAAGGTAAAAGAAAGAAGACTACTAACATCGATGAGGAAGTTTAGTGTGTGGAAACAGAAAGGATAAATAATAACGAGGAAGTTCAAGAAGGTAATCACTCATTTGCATTTTTGTGTATGCATTTGCATTTCTGTGTATGCATTTTTAGGTTGAATTCTTAAAATGTGAGGTGATTATGTATGTGTGTATATGCATTGCATTATTGGAAAAAGAATTATGTAACATATGTAACATGTGGATTACAGAAATAGAGGCAAGTGAAGAAAAAGAAGAAACGGAAGGAGAAAGTGAAGAAACGGAAGGAGAAAGTGAAGAAACACAAGGAGAAAGTGAAGAAACGGAAGGGGAAAGCGAAGAAACGGAAGGAGAAAGTGGAGAAACGGAAGGTGATAGTGATGGTTGCGGGTCACCGTGTTATGCAAATCTACCGAAAAAAAGAAAAAGAATGCCGAAGAAGCAAACGGAAGTAGTAAAGGAGAAGGAAACGGTGAAGGAAAGGGAACAAAAAAAGGACAAGGAAGTAAGAAATCAAAAGAAAGAAACAACGGAGAAGCAAACGGAAGGTGTGTATTCATTCCCTTATTGTATATGCATTTATGTGTATAGAAAGTAAGAAAAAAAAAAAAGAAAATAAATTATTTTTTCATTTAAAGTTCATGGAGTATATTTACTGAAAATACAAATGCAACTACGAAAATGCAAATGCAACGGACAGTATTTGAAAATAGAACTGTTATGTAAAAAATTTAGGAAATAACTACATAAAATGGAAATGCAAATGCAACTGACATTATGTAGAAAAGCAGTGTAGAAAAGGTATGATTAAATGAAAATGCAAATGCAACTTTAAAAAATAATTGTTTTAAATTTGAAAGTGTTTATGTATATATATCAATTCATTCCCTTATTGCAAAGAAGCATTATGTAACATATGTAATATTTGCAGGAGTCAGCTTGAAAACAAGGCAATCACCATACCAACTTGTTATGTTAGTAAAAGAATTATCTGATGAAAAAAGTAAGAAGATAAAGGAAATTGGCTTTGGTGGAATTCTACAATGCCAAATTGATACAATCCCAGGAATGATGAGCTATTAGGCAGTAGACCATTTCAACCCTAACGAAATGGAAATGATAATTGGAGAAAAAATAGTGAAAATAGACATAGAGAAAGTGCATGAAATACTTGGGTTCCCGTTGGGAAAGAAAGTAGTGAAATCAGTAAACAGATCTGGACATAACGACACAAGTAAATTGAAAGATTGGAGAAAGCAATATGCTTCAACATCGAGAGGCGTACATAATATTACAGTTAGAGATGTAATTGATAAAATGCAAGAAAGTGAAGATGTTGGGCAGAATTTCAAGTTGAATATGGTAGTTTTG
The DNA here is from genome assembly GCA_963853835.1 of Calendula officinalis. Taxonomy (NCBI): domain Eukaryota; kingdom Viridiplantae; phylum Streptophyta; class Magnoliopsida; order Asterales; family Asteraceae; genus Calendula; species Calendula officinalis. The sequence goes on along the minus strand of OY970832.1, from coordinate 43,547,546 downwards.
ATAATGACTTTAATGGCGAAAGCGGTTACAAACGGGGCAGTTAATCAAAACATTCTGAAGTCGGCTACAAAAGTAGATGACATAAAGAAATTGGATTTGTGTGGATATGTGCTTGAATGCCTAAAAACATGCAAAACAAAGTGGAATAGAGATAACCCAAGAAGTTGGTTCAGCGGACCGTTGCTTTTGTTAGTGGTAAGTACGAGTTTAATTATCTTCAAAATGTTTATATATAAAAAATAAATGTTAACCTATATTCAATAAAATGTTGCAGATTTGTTATGCTTCAATGATTGGTATAGACAATGAACCAAACGATGCTGATCGTCCAAAAATTACATTTTGGACAAACAAAATGTTGAAAGATGTCGAAAAGAAAGTTAATGGAATAGAAGAATCAACAGAGGAAGGTTTAAAAGGAAAAGATAAAAAGGAGGAAAAAAGTAGGAAAGGAAAAACGAAGAAAGTGGAAAAGGAAAAAGGTAATAAAATGTAAAAATAATGTAGATTTATTTATTTTAAATATTTAATAAATGATAACATCTAACTTTATTAAATGCGTAACATGTTTTATCGAAATAGAGCTACGAGAAGAAAGGGAGGAACATGAAGTTGAAAGTTTTTCGTCAAGTAGTACTAAAGATTACTGCGTTGAGGTAAGTAAAAGTACGTTTTAATGAAATTGTAATGTATGTTAATATATAAATTCTTTGATGTAATTTTGCTGTTAAAAAAAAGCAGGAATTTGTATGATAAATAAAAGCAAAGTACCAAATATTCATCTCCATAAAAGATGAACTAACTGAGTTGATGTGGCAAGCAGAATTTAAATACCCATATGATGAAGATATAGTAAAAACTCTAACTGAACTTTGAGAAAAATTAATGGGAGATTTAAAACTTAAAGATTTTGAAACAACTTTGGAGACAACTCAAGATTTTCAGTCACAGCCAGTTGAAGATGATGAAAATGCAAACCTTGAAACTGAAAATGCAAATGTAGAACTAGAAGGTAATGCGAATGCAAATGCAGAAGCTGAAAATGCAAATACAACAAAAAATGAAGTTGCAGAAAAAAATGAAAATACAGAAGTCAAAAATGCAAATGCAGATAAAAATGGAAGTGGGGAAAAAAATGAAAATGCAGAAGTAGGAAAAAGTGAAAAAGGAGAGGGGCCGGAAGAGGCAACCAAGATGTTTGAAGATGTAAGTGAAGAAAGAGATGATGAAACAATTGAAGAGATGAAGAAGAAGATTCAAAAAGGGAAGAAAAAGAAAGTTGAAGTTGAACCGAATATTTCTGAGAGACCTAAAAGAACAGTGAAACCATCAGCCGCCCTACAATCGCCTTACGATAAATGCAGAAAAAAATGTGGTGGTCTAACTAAAAATTAGGTTTGTTATGTATAAGTATAAACTAGGTAATTTGTTGGCTTTTGATAATATGGATTGCTGGATTTAGGTGTTTGAATGTGTTTTTGAGGTTGGGTTGTTTATTTTCAAACTTTTTGTTGGTTGGTTTTTTGTGATTATATGGAATGATGGATGGTTGTAGAAGTAGTATAGATTGTTACGATTCTTTTTTTTTTGTTTGTTATGATATTCAATACAACAAGTGCAGGTACACAAAATTTGATCACGTGGTGATGATACATGAAAAGGTAAAAGAGAATAGAAATTGTAAAAAAGATACATGTAATGAAAATGCAAATGCAACTATGAAAATGCAAATGCAACTATGAAAATGCAAATGCAACTATCATTTATGTCAAAAAGTTGGATAAAATTTTAGGGAATGACTAGGTTTAATGAAAATGCCAAATAAATAAATGGTAATATTGAAAAGGCAAAATGTAAAAACTAGTGTTTGAAACAGTACTAGTATTTATAAGTTCACGGGATAACTGTATAAAATGAAAGGCGAAATGCAATTGCAAGTATGAAAATGAAAATGAAACTGCAAGCACGAAAATGCAAATGCAACCTAGTATTTAAAACGGAAAAATAAGTTAAAATTCAAATTACATAAAATAAAAATGAAACTGCAGGTATAAAAATGCAAATGCAACTGAGTTTTTAAAGCAGAATCATAATGTAAAATAAGAAAGCTACTGCTTGAATTCAACTAAGTATGAAAATGCAAATGCAACTGATATTATTTAAAACATAATCAGTATTTCAGAATTCACGGAATAACAAGATATAATGAAAATGTAAATGTCAAAGTATTTTTAACTACATTTGGTAAGAATATAAAACGGAACCAATAAAAAAATTAATGTGTCATTCAAGAAAATCCTGCATCATCATATGGTTGTTGCGCTTTTTTTCTATGCATCTTCAACTTTTTTTCTTTCTTCAGCTTTTTTTCTTTTTGGACAAGTGCGAATATTATGCGGATCACGGCTTTTACAGTGACCACACATTCTGCCTATTTTTTGTGATTTAGAAATAGCGTTTTCACGCGAACTAGTGATCCTTTTCTTCAACCTACTTCATTTATTGCGAATACCTTGAGGGGCATTAACATCACCTATCTCTGGTTGCTCAAAACCTACCATCTCACAAATAAACTCATTAGTTCCGATCTCATCAGAAGCATCATAGTCTTTCTCGCATTCCTCTAGAAGCTTTTCTTGTGATTTCAAAAACTTTATAAGTTTTTCCCTATTTCCAACAAGTTTATCCAATGATAGTTCCACATTGAAGTGAACTTTGCTAATAAGCTCACTCAAACCCAAATCCTCAGGTGAAATAATAGGCTTTACACCAGGGTTCAAACAAATTTTAGGGGGAACAACATTTTTTGTCCAACGTTTACATATATATTTCCTTGGGAATTTAGTGAACTTGCACACCCGGAGAACATAGAATATATGTCTACATAACAGTCCAAATCTTTCATATCGTTTGCATGTACATGTAAATTCCTCCAGAGAAACATTATAAACAACCTACAAGAAAAAAGTGGTAAAATGTCAAATAAGTCTTAAACATGAAAATGCAAATGCAAATTTAAATGAAAATGCAAATGCAAATGCAGATTCAAATGAAAATGCAAATGCAAAAGGTAATAGGGGAAAATAATTGAAAATTTTAACAACCTCACTCTCATCAGGGAAAAATTCATCAAAGAGTCTCGCCTGCTTGACTCTATCAATAGAATCATCAAGTAGGATGGAATCAACACTAGTGTCGGTGATTTTGAACTTCTTTAAACCATCAGCATCATCATAAGATAAGGACATACATTTGTTTATCTGAGGTCATCAAAAACTGATCGGGTGAAAAATCTAGCAGCTTCATTCTCAATAACCCAATCATGGGTCATAACGGGAGAAGTATATGAACTTTCATGGTCGTTTTTTGATTGCGTGAACCTCTGCTCATACATAGCAGTGTCAAAATGAGACAAAAACTCAACAAGATTTGAACTTGAATTCATCAACTGGTTAAACATATGATTCTCCGACTAGGATCTTGACGTAGTACGCATCAAGCCAGAGAATCCCAAGTCTCTAAAATATGCTGGAATCCAAAATTTTCTTAACCCAAACATGTCCGATAGCCAATTATTATCTTCAAGATTAAACTCAGCAATGGTGGCATGCCAAAGATGATCAAAAACTTCAGGTTCCAACTTATCCGTCCATACAATTCTACATAATTTCTGTTTAAAACCAGCATTACATACAACAAAGGAGACCTATATAAAAAAATAAATAGTTAAAACCACAAAAAGTAAATGAAAATCTTAAAATGCATAAGAAGTAATAACAGAGGATACCTTGGTAGTAACTTTCTCCATTATATGCCACATACATAGTCGATGCCTCGACATGGTAAAGCAAGAGTCAATAGCGGTTTTCATCGCCGGATCCTGATCAGTTAGTACCAATTTAGGCTGAGAAGGATAAGCTTTAGTAAAAGCATTGCATAACCACTTGTAGGATGCAACATTCTCTTTACTCAACATAGCAGCACCAAACATAACACATTTTTTATGGTTGTCTATCCCAGTAAATGGTATGAAAACCATATCATATCTATTAAAAAAACAGAAAGTAAATCAGAAAATAAATGCACAGTAATATGAAAATGCAAATGCACGGGAATATGAAAATGCACAAGAATACGAAAATGCATAACTCACTTATTAGTCCTATATGTAGCATCAAAAGACACAACATCCCCAAATGCACAATAATTTCTCTTTGATGTCTCGTCTGCCCAAAAAAACCCACCAAGCCTATTATCAGCATCAAGAAAGTAATCAAATGAAAAATCACTAACAGATTGCTTCCTCTTGTTCAACAAATCAACAACGATTTGGCAATCATTATTCCCAATGAATGTCAACACATCCCTCTTATAGTTTTTAGCATCAAGCTTTGTAAAACCAACTCCTTGTGCTCCACAAACCTTTGATAAAATACAATGACTAGTAGCGGGTCCAACACTTGCTTCATTCATCTTATGTAGCAAAGGCTTTTTAGAAAAAGTAACCTTGCGAGAAACATTAAAATGCTTGATATAGTCGGGATGAACCAACAAGTGGTTGTGTTCTTCAATGAATTGGTAAACATGGTATTTGTTTTCAAAAAGTTTTAATCTCAAATCTGCATGGCCATCCGTCTTCTTAGAAGATGACTTTCTTTTTTTATTTTTCTGAACTTCAATGGTTGTATTGTCATCAACAGGTCCACTAACTCCAACATCAACTTCATTAAATAAATGCACGTCATTTGCAACTTTTAAAGTGTCCACATATTTACCATTACTTACATTCTTACCATGCTTAGAACACCTAAAAATCTTAAGAGTAACAAGTCCACCATTCCTTGTTGAGAGAGCATTCTGGGTAGATTTAATTGGCTCAAAGCCACCTAAAATAGCATACTCTTTATAGAAATTCCAAGCATCGCCCAAAGAATCAAATTGCAAACCATTAATGGGTCTTTTAGGAATGGGAACATTAGGAACCCAATACTTATCACCAAGGGCCGATATTTTTTCAAAAACAATTTGAAGAGAAGCTGGAACATGATCAAAATCTAAAAAAAACAAAACAAAATAAAACATAGTTAAACTTTAGAAACTAAGTGCATAAGATGAAAATGCAATTGAAAGAATGAAAATGCAAATGCAGTCACTGTTTAATATTTCAGATGCAAATTATAGGCAGTTGTTTTATATTTCATATGAAAATACAAATTCCAGTAAGCTGTTTAGTATTTCAGATGAAGATTCAAAAGCAAATGCAGTCAGTTATTTAAATTTTCAGACGAAAATGCAAATGCAAATTCCAGGCAGTTGTTTAAAATCTCATATGAACATGCAAATGCAAATTCCAGGCAGTTGTTTAAAATCTCGTATGAACATGCAAATGCAAACATCAGATATAATTAGCACCAATTCACAGGTTCAAAGATCTGCGAGTTACCTGGATCTGGATCTGATTCATAAGAACGATCTGCATCTGGATCAGATTCCCTCATTGTAGACTGATTTAGGGCTCGCATAGGAGCTGCGCAACCTGGAGCTGATCGAGGAGGAGAAATCATTTGAACAGAAGCTAATTGAGGACTAGAAATCACGTGACCTAGGGGTTATTGGAAGAGAAATACGTTAATCATTCATATAGGAGGAGGAGAAATCACTTAGTGGTTGAGGACATACCTGTCTATACGATTTGAGCTGATTGGAGCTTATTCAATCACGAAATTGTTGAAGAAAACAACGGATTTAATGCCTGAATCACGTAATTGCAGATCTGAAATCATGTATTTGAGTTGGTTGATGTAATATGGTAGTAACAGGACCTTCATATCAAACGTACGATCACGGATTTGAGCTTATTTGGATCTGAAATCATGAAATTATTAGGGCTCTTTGAGGAGGAGAAGCCATTGATGGAGTTGTGGAAGAGAGTGGAAGAAGATGAGCAGTGCTGGAAAATAACGAATGAGAGATAATCAAAAAGAGAGGTTTATATGTTGGAGGAGGGGGTAAAATGACAATCATGCCCTTAAGCCCCCTTGAATGTTCTAAATAAATCAAGGCTCTTTATTGCTTCTTTAACTTCTCTAAATAAGCCAACTTCTTTCTTGATCCATATATATATATATATATATATATATATATATATATATATATATATATATATATATATATATATATATATATAGGGTGAGGACTGCGAGGACAATTTTCGTCCACTCATCTTCAAAATGGCATAAATGTCATTTTTGAAACCCCCTTTCCTCCTTTTGCCACTTGTGCTCTTATAATTGTAAGTGAGTTTTTCCCCCACACTTTGTTTTTCGCCCATAACTTTTTTTTATTTGTAAAATAAAAAATCTAAAAACGCCAAAAATTTTAATATTAAATTTTCTACAAAATGAGTATAGTCATGTAAATTTGAAAAAAAAAAAAAGATCCAAAATTGACAATGATCCATAAGTAACAAAATGATCCAAAAATTAACAATAGTACAAAGTAAACAGAATGACCATGTATAAACAAAATGATCCAAAATTATATATGATATATTATTTGACTAATTATTTATACAAAATTATGTTTATGCAAAATTAACAATGATCCAAAAATAACAAAATGATCCAAAATTATGACAATGATACAAAACTAACAAAATGATCCAAATTTAACAAAATGATCCAATATTTTATCCGGGTTTTTTTTTTTCAAAATTTCATGACTATACTCATTTTGTAGATAATTTAATTTTAGGAACTTTGGCATTTTTAGTTTTTTTTTTTTTTTTACAAAGAAAAAAAAGTTATGACCGAAAAACAAAGGTGGGGGTAAAAAAAAAACCCTATCAAATCAAGGCTTGACATGTGGCACTAGGAGAGAGAAAGTGTTTGCAAATGACTATTTTAACCCTCTAAATTTTTCTTTTTCCCCCCTATTATTTTCGTAAAGTTTACACAAAACCCCCCAAACTTCAACTATTATTTTTCTTTTTCACATTCAATCCTAGCCATTAATTTTTATGGATTAAAGGCTTAGATTTGTTCTCGCAGTCCTCACCGGAAAAAGAGTTCTCACTCGATCCCACTTCTATATATATATATATATATATATATATATATATATATATAGTCCGGATCCGGTGAGGACTCAAAATATGGTGAGGACTGCGAGGATAATTCTCAACCAATGTTCATTAAGGGTATTTTCGTCATGGGTTTTTAATTATATAAAATTAACAATGATCCAAAAATAACAAAAGGATCCAAAATTTAACAAAGATGCAAAATTAAGTAAATTATCAAAATGATCCAAAATTATGCTTTTTCAGAATTACCAATGATCCAAAACTTTCAAAATGATCCATAATTATGCTTTTTCAAAATTACCAATGATCCAAAATTAATAAAATGATCCATATTTTTCTTTTCAACTTTTCATGACTATGCTTATTTTGTAGAGAATTTAATTTTAAGAATTTTGGTTTTTTCAGAATTTTTTTTTTCAAAGAAAAAAAAAGATACAACCAAAATAAACAAGTGGGTGGAAAAAAGAATAGGTGCAGCCAATCACAACTAATTACGAAAATGCCATAATATCTCGCGAGATTTTTATGATAAATAAAATTGAATCTTGGTCACTCATTTTTTCAATCACGAGGCTAAGATTTGTCCTCGCAGTCCTCATCCAATTTTGAGTCCTCACTCGATCTCGCTTATATATATATAAATATATATATATATATATATATATCTATATAGGGTCCGGATCCGGTGAGGACTCTTTTCCCGGTGAGGACTGCGAGGACTAAAAAAAAAATATTAAAAATGATCCAAACAAATTTTTTTCAAAAAAATTCCTTTTTTAATGTCTAAATCGCAGCCTATAAGATAAAAAAAAAAGTTTTTCAAAAATGACCCAAAAAAAAATATGGATCATAATAATGATCCACCAAAAAAATATGGATCATTGTTATGATCCGCAAAAAAAAGTGGATCATAATATTTTTTTCGAATTTTTTTTTGGGTCAAATGTAGCAATTATCATGGTGAGTTATATATATTTTTTTCGGAATTTTTTGAAATTTTTATGAGGTGTCCGCGCGAGTGCTCAACGTTTTTTGAGTCCTCACAGAATCCCACTTATATATATATATATATATATATATATATATATATATATATATATATATATATATATATATATGTATGCATATATATGTATGCATATATATGTATGCATATATATGTATGCATATATATGTATGTATATATATGTATATATATATATATATATATATATATATATATATATATATATATATATATATATATATATCACGCGGACACCTCATAAAAATTTTAAAAAATTTCGAAAAAAATATATATAACTCACCATGATTATTACTACATTTGTCAAAAAAAAAATTTGAAAAAAAAATTATGATCCACTTTTTTTTGCGGATCATATATTTTTTTTTGTGGATCATTATTATGATCCATATTTTTTTTTGGATCATTTTTTAAAAACTTTTTTTTTTTTGGATCTTATAGGCTGCGATTTAGATATTTAAAAAAGAAATTTTTTGAAAAAAATTTGTTTTGGATCATTTTTAGTATTTTTTTGGAGTCCTCACAGTCCTCACCGGGAAAAGAGTCCTCACCGGATCCGGACCCTATATATATAGGGTTGAATTAGTTTCAGAACCAATTAAGGATACAGAACCAGCAGAACTCAATCTAAACCATTGATTTTTGAAATGAAATGATCAAGAAAGACACATTAATGTATTTGATGAGGGACCCCCAAATATTGGTTTGCATGGATGTCATTCATGCATGTATACATATATGTATATGTTTTCATGTATGTATACATAAGTGTTATCTATACATATATGTATACATGCATGAATGACATCCATGCAAACCAATATTTGGAGGCCCCTCATCAAATACATTAATGTGTCTTCCATGATCATTTCATTTCAAAAATCAATGGTTTAGATTGAGTTCTGCTGGTTCTGTAGCCTTAATTGGTTCTGATTCTAATTATACACTATATATATATATATATATATATATATATATATATATATATATATATATATATATATATAGAAGTAGGATCGAGTGAGGAATCTTTTTTCGGTGAGTATTGCGAGGACAAATCTAAGCCTTTAATCCAACAAAATTAATGGCTAGGATTCAATGTGAAAAAAATAAACAATGGTTGAAGTTTGGGCGGGTTTTGTGTAAAGTTTACCAAAATTATGAGGGGAAAAAGAAAATTCAGAGGGTTAAAAAAGTTATTTGCAAACACTTTCTCTCTCCTACTGCCACATGTCAAACCTTCATTTGATGGGTTTTTTTTACCCCCACCTTTGTTTTTTGACCATAACTTTTTTTTTTTTGTAAAAAAAAAAACTCAAAATGCCGAAGTTCTTAAAATTAAATTCTCTACAAAATGAGTATAGCCATGAAAATTTGAAAAAAAAACCCGGATAAAAGATTGGATTATTTTATTAAATTTGGATCATTGTCAAAGTTTTAATCATTTTGTTAATTTTGGATCATTTTGTTATTTTTGGATCATTATTAATCTTGCATAAACATAATTTTGCATAAATAATTAGTTAAATAATATATCATATATAATTTTGGATCAATTTGTTCATTTAGGATCATTTTATTACTTTGTACGATTGTTAATTTTTGAATCATTTTGTTATTTATGGATCAATGTCAATTTTGGATCATTTTTTTTTTCAAATTTTCATGACTATACTCATTTTGTAGAAAATTTAATTTTAATATTTTTGGCATTTTTAAATTTTTTATTTTACAAATAAAAAGTTATGGCCGAAAAACGAATTGCGGGGGAAAAAACCAACTTCCAATCATAGGAAGACAAGTGGCAAAAGGAGGAAAGGGGGGTTTCGAAAATGACCTTTATGCCCTTTTTAAGATGAGTGGACGAAAATTATCCTCGCAGTCCTCACCGGGTTTTGAGTCCTTACCGGATCCGGACCCTATATATATATAGGGTCCGGATCCGGTGACGACTCAAAAACCGATGAGTACTGCGAGGACTAAAAAAAACTCTAAAAATCATCCAAAACAAACTCATAATAATGATGCACAAAAAAAATATGGATCATTATTATGATCCACAAAAAAAAGTGGATCATAATTTTTTTTTCAAAATTTTTTTTTGGTCAAATGTAGTAATATTCATGGGGAGTTATATATATATTTTTCGGAATTTTTTGAAATTTTTTTGAGGTGTCCTCACGAGTCTTCACCGTTTTTTGAGTACTCACCGGATCCCACTTCTATATATATATATATATATATATATATATATATATATATATATATATATATATATATATATATATATATATATATATATATATATATATATATATATATATATATATATATATATATAGGGGTAAGTTATATAGATAACTCATTTTTTTAACCTAAACAGAATTTATTTAATACATATGCAAACGAATAACATTTAACCTAAATCAAACATATACTTAAAAAAACATAAAAAATACTGAAAAACGTATATGCACTAATAACACTTATGATACGTACATAAATAACATACATGTGTGATAACATATATGTATACATGCATACTATATTTGGTGGTCCCTCATCAAATCCCTTTATGTACCTTCTAAGATCCGTTCATTTTGAAAATAATTGTTTGGAGTTCATTTTTGAAAATCAATGGGTCCTCGATATAACCCTCCACTGTATATAAGTTTTGAAAATCAATGAGTTTGAAAATCAATGGGTTCATAATGATTCATAAGTTTTAAACTGAGATTGGGTAGGTGATTATGTTATATGTATATGGGTAAGGTATGGAAAGAGGCCACGTATCGCATATACAATTAAAGGGTTCATTAAATTATTTCTTAGAATAAAAAATTAGATACTTTATCTTTCTATTTAAACTAACGTAACCCACCCAAAAATTAAATACATTTTCAAACTTCACATTGAAGTAATTGCTTGTGATTGTACATGCATAACATGACTAGGTCTACATACACTTGCTTTTTGCTACTCATTATTGTTATTACAGGTTAGTTAACTTACTAGTGAATTTTAATCTCACTACAAGGCATTACCCATGTAGCAACGACATATTTTGTCCATATGACGATGATAAGGCATCGGTATAGCCTATCCCGACGACACGTCGTTGCCACAGAGTCGTCGATATAGCGTAAAAATTTCATTAGGACACGTGAACTTCTTGTAGTGTATTCTTTTGAACTATAAAAAGTTGTAATATAACATACCGGCCTATAGGAGGTGTATAACTTTTACGTGTCATTGCATAACAATTATTTGTTTCCCTACCAATTTCCTTTATATTATCATTTAATTTGTTTACTTTTTTAATATATGTTTCATTTTCCAGTTGGAGTTTTGATGGTGGTTGGCCAAACTGTATGTAACAAAATTTTGTCCCGCGATGGTTGTGATCTACAACCATCTTTTAGCTTGCCGTAAACAGTGTTTCGACCTCTACAATGGTCGTGGAACATGTGTCGGGTCTCCTGCTAATCCTGGTCATTATGCTTGTGTTTGCATTTACAACTGTTGATGAATTTCTAAAGGGATCCAATAATTTTGAGAATTAGAATTTATGGCTTTATTTTAGAAAAATTGTGATCGGACTAGAATAATATTAAAGACACTATGAATCCACTTTCAATATAATAAATGAATTTGTCTTAGATTTTTAATATATTTCGGTTTGATGATTGAGTCTGTTTTAAACTATGGGTATGTATAATAAATGATTAACCGACCCATAACCAAATTAATCGCCTCAAATTAATTGAACTGTTTTGATAACCAATTGTTCAATTTTCAAATTTTGGTGAGCCGGAAAATTCAGATACATTATGGCTTTAATGAAATAGTGATCCGTTGTAATCGAATCGTCCCATAATTTTAATTTAATCAATTTTTATATTATATTACTAGCCTATAACCCGTGATGAATCACGGGCGGCCTATAGAAATTTTCATAATCTTTAATTCTTTAAAAATACTTCATTCAATCATTGAAAATTATATACATTTGAAAAAATTTGTAGTTGAAACATCAATTATAGAGAACACAAATTCAGTAATTGAAAAAAAGCGCTCCCTACGCTCCCTAAATCCTCAGTATAAGATTAAAAAAAAAGAAGTACCAAACTATTAATTACCAAACTATGTTATGCATTTAAAAAATGGGAACAACTGAAGATTACAATGTCAAACCTGGACATATAAGAGGAAGTAGCTGCAAAAAAAACATAAACACTGTACTTCAATGACTACTTACTTTTTTCTTTTTCTTTTTCTTTTTTAGTAACTATATATACCATACAATCATCTAAAAAGAATAGAAAATGTTATGATATACCTGAAATGCAAGTCATTTTCATTACGAGTTGGCATTAAGACAGAAACATCATTTCCTCTCATTGTTGTGTTGATCACTTCTTTTTGGTTCAGGTGAAAAATGATTACCAAAAGCTTTCTTATTACTATATCAAACACTTCTCTTTTGTTCAAAGCATGTTGAAGTTGCATTACAATTAGCTTCCCCTAATGATGATGGTCAATTCTCTTACTTACTCGCAAAAAAAAACTTGAATTAAAAATAATGATCATAACTTCCCATGTTAAATTGCCATTTAACATCTAATTATTGATGCACCGGAACATACCTGAATCGTAATGTTATTCATCCACCCATGGAAGTTTCCAGAAGCATTAGATCTCCATCACCCACAAAATTCTTCGATGATGTATGAATTGTAGTGCAATTAGTACAACAAAACCATTCTCCTTTAGGCACAGATTATAAAACATCTCCAATGTTGTATGATTTGTAGTGCAATCAATACACCAAAGCCACCTGTGTACGTACTAATGAAATAACTTTGTAACATTAAATACATAAATTATGAAATAAATAAATATATATGTTCAAAATTTAAGGTTGCCCATTTTATGCTCCTTCATACTCCTAAAATGGTACTCTTTGCAACATTAAAACAAGAAAACCATATAACGATTATAATTCATAGGCATTAATTAAGAAGCATGGTATACTTTAAAGTTTAAACTACCACATATGAAATATTTGTATAAAAATAAAAAAAGAACCTGGTCACGAATGATGACAGTTCTTGGGCCAAATCCGGACTTTCTAAAATCCAGCTACCAAAAATTAACCGTTTTGACCCATTAACAGCTTGCTCGACCCGCGAGTTATTAGTTAACTATCTATGTTAGAAGCTATTGAAGCCTTGTTTAGTTTACCCCAAAATTCACGATGAGCCAGAAATCCTACAATTGTCTAAAAGAAACCCTTATAGTTTTCATTTTTAATATGCAAAAGACAAGGGGTGTAATGGGAGCTTAAGATAACATGGCAAAATAAGACAAATTGGGGTCAAAATGACCGTAAACACTTTGTGTCCGAAAAAGTTTACCTTTTGAAGATATTTATAAAATCAAATGCAACCAATATTTATAAGTTGACATCATTAAGATTTAATATTAAAAATTACCTAACGCTGTAAAAAATAGTGAATTGGCTGTTATTAGCAGTAACATGAGCCGTTGCAGCAAGGATTCTGACGTACACGAGCCTTTGCAGCCTATTTGGGCTGCCCTGAAATCCAAGATAAGCTGCCTGAATAAAATATGCCTTCAGTTCAGGTATCACATGTTTGCATAAATTGATTAGTTTTATTAGTTGATTAAAAAGGGTTAAAATTTTAAAAACCTCGAAAAATATGTCTGAATGTCCCAATTTAAAAAAACTTCTCCAGTCATCAGTAGACGATGCCCTTAAATCCAAGATAACCTTGAAATTTTTTAAACCTCAATAAATATGTCTGAATCATCATTTTGTTGTATGATAATCAGATTAGGTACTAATAACATGCCTCTTAATTTAAAACTAATAAAGCACATATGGCCCAATTTGCTAATAGTAAGTAGTAACAAAATCATAATTTAATATGTATAATTAGTGCTTACTTGAGCACCTCGAAGAACTGCCTCTGCACAGTTATGGTTAACTATTATATCTTTTGGGTGGTTTTATTGCTAATAATTATAGTGAATATCTTGGGGTTCAGGACCCTTTTCAAATACAACATTTGTAATAAATAACTCGAATACGGGCACTGCAGCCTTCACAAGCTGCCTAGGACTATGACTTCTTGCAAGGAAATACAGCCCACCTAAAATTGAAATTGTAAATGTGATGCTTGTTGATTATAACTAATATTTATAAAAAGGCAATTATTTATCTTACATTGAGCTAAGAAAATCTTCATAATCATCTTTAGTAATAGCAAGGTTTAGTTGTGACTATAATTACATACACGTATTAATTTTATCATAATGAAAGTAACTAATACATAAGTCGTAAGCCTCCCTAATGTATCATCTTAATGTAAGTTTCACTGCTTCATACTCAAGAACACATTATGAGAATTATACCTTGCTGAAAATAATATTTGTTGAATTTCATGTAACTATGGAGCATACTCCTTTTACCTTGCTACATAAAATTATACTTTATGGCATTCTTGATATTTTACCTGATTAATTTGCAATTGCAGAGAAAAATCCCAGACATCATCACAACGTTTCATAAAAAAATTAACATACTTTTGGGCATTTCATCAAACACCATGTTGTCGTTCTAATCCTTTATCTACAACATCAATTTCAAAATGGGTGCAGTACACCAATTATAAAAACAAAAATAGCAGATTCATAGAACTAAATTGATTGATGTAATAACATCATGAAATTGAGATTGTGGTTGAAAGAGGTACCTGGTACGAGCAGCAAGAGGAGAGAATTCAAAGAGCGACGGAACCAACACCATAGGCAGAGGTATAACATGAGTGCATCAATTTAAAGCACATCTTATGGTGAAAAACAAATAAAAAACCTCAATGATCTGAGCGAGGTTGATGCTAAGAGATTGGGTAAACTCTCTTGTGATTATTGCACAGGAAAACCATTACACCATTTAGATTCTTAAAGTATAACCTAAAGATATTGTACGTTTAGCAGTGAAGGCGAAGAGAACGCATGAATCACAAAGAATCATGGAAAAAAAAATCGCGGAAGAGAAATTAGGGCAAATTGATGATAGTGTGGAAGAGTAACGTAAGTGGCGATGCTTTAGTGGAAGAAAAAGAATCGTGGAAGAGAAATTCGGGCAGATTGATGACAGTGTGGAAGAGTAACGTAACTGGCAGTGCTTACATGGACTTTCCGTGGCATTATAGGTGGCATTATACGTGGCTTTAAAGTTTTCGTTTATTATATATAAAGATAGATTGTATTATTTGTTATTTGTGTATTTTTGAAAAGTTTATATTTGGCATTTGACTAACTCATACTTATTTAATTTTGAAATTTTCTGTTTCAAAATTCTTTCAATTTTATCATGTGTTAAATTATGGTTGACTTTTTTTATCATTAGGTCAACAAATTAGTGCAAAGAAAGGTTTCAAAAAAAAAACAAATGAATTAAAAATGTATAATTTGGCTAAACATATTGGTATTAAATAGATATGAAGAATGTTAACCAAACCAGTCTAAAAAATTTAAAGGTCTTATTACAAATAATAGGCCGCGTATGCATATGAAGGGTTCCTTAATTGGATTCCACATACGCAAATAAATGGTTCATTAATTTTTTTCTTAAAAAACACATTATATTTTGAGTAAATTACATGAATGGTCCTTTAGGTTTATAGCAAATTTCACCAATGGTCCTTTAGTTTCAAAAATTACACCGATGGTCCTTATTTTTGAAAGGTTTTTCACCGATGATCCTTTACGAAAAAGTCCGTTTATTTTTCAAGTTAACTAACATCACATGTGATGCACATGGGGGTATTTTGGTCAATTTGTCTTTCCTAAAGGACCATTGGTGAAATTTGCTATAAACTTAAAGGACCATCCATGTAATTTAATTGAGAATGGGAAAGATAAATTGACCAAAATACCCCCATGTGCATCACATGTGATGTTAGTTAACTGAAAAAATAGACGGACTTTTTCGTAAAGGACCATCGGTGAAAAACATTTCAAAAATAAGGACCATCGGTGTAATTTTTGAAACTAAAGGACCATTGGTGAAATTTGCTATAAACCTAAAGGACCATTCATGTAATTTACTCTTATATTTTTAAAAAAACTTAAATAAATCAGTGACATCATATCCATATAAATGTTTAATTAATATTTTTCTTAAAAACACACTATCTATCTAAAAATATTAAAGATTTTTATTATAAATCAAATGTCACATATGCATATAAAGGGTTCACTATTATTATTTTTTAAAAAACACATTATATGTCCACATATGCATATAAATGTTTCATTATTTTTTTTTTTTTCTGTACAACGCATCACTTGTCTAAAAATTTTAGAAGTTTTTATCAAAATTTAGATGTTACATATGCATATGGGAAGTGATTTTATCACGTAGTGTACTCTAAACACCACAAGTGGTCCACAACCAATGCTTTACAGTACTTATACAATATGCTTTAAGTGTTGTACAGTGTGGTGGATGAAGTAATTTATGTGGTGTTAAATCACTACCCTGTGCATATAAAGGGTTCATTAAATTTTTTTCTTTAAAAAATATATTATCTGATTAATTGTTTTTGAACGTTTCTACTATAATTTGAGGCCACTTAAGCATATAAAGGGTTCATTAATTTTTTTTTTTTTTTTTTGTAAAAAACATCATTAAAAACTCTACAAAGATCATTGATTTTTATTACAAATCAGAGATCATATTTGCATATAAAGGGTTCATTAATTTTTTTCTCTAAAAACATCATTAAAAACTCTAAAAAGATCAAAGGTTTTTATTACAAACCAGAGATCATATTTACATATAAAAGGATCATTAATTTTGTTTTACTTTTTAAAAGCATATTATTTGTCTATAGAAAATTTAAGGTTATTGTTATAAATCAAATACCACATATCCTAACAAGGTTCATTAATATTTTTCTTTAAAAACATATTAGTTGTCTAAAACAAACTAAAGGGTTTTATTACAAATTAGAAGCAATATATTCATACAAAATGGTTCATTAACACCCCTAACCACAATCGTATATAAATTAGAAGCAATATATTCTTAAAGAACAAATTATCCGTAAAAATAAATTTTAATTTTTTACTACAAGGGACATCCTACCCTATATATGAGGCCTAAATTTGAAGAGAGTTTGACACCATGGCAATTCCAAGCATTCCTATTCGTCCATAATGCCACTTGGAATTCCCTGATTGGTCCACGTCATTTGCACTAATACAAACGAATCTGGTACGGCTTACGGTCTACATTCATATTCATATGCTCCATATACGGCAAACGAATCTGGTACGGCTTACGGTCTACATTCATATGCTCCATATACGGCAAACGAATCTGGTACGGCTTACGGTCTACATTCATATGCTCCATATACGGCTTCCTACATACAAGGAAACAAATAACTATTTAAAAGATCGTACTTATAAATAACTATTTAAAAGATCCTATATACAAGGAAACAAATAAATATTTAAAAGATCAATCAGCGAAGGAAACAAATAACTATATGTAACATTTATATGTAACATTTCTTCAAATCCGTTTTTTTGTACAAAATCATCATCACATCTATCGATTATTATGTCATTTAGAAGTATATAAAGTTTTTGGACATTTTTCTACATACTAAAATTTACAGCATACCCGCCCATCGGGCGGGTTTTGTAGCTAGTACGTATATAAAGGGTTACTTAATTTTTTTTCTTAAAAACACACATTGTTAGTATAAAAAAATTAAATGCTTTTATTACAAATCAGAGGTCAGATATGCGTATAAAGGGTTCATTAATCTGTTTCTTAAAAAATATTATCTCTTTTAAAAAAATTAAGATTTTAATTACAAATCAAAGACACATCCATATATATAGGGTTCATTAGTTTTTTTTCATAAAAAAACACATCATTTGTCTAAAACAATTTAAAGGCTTTTATTACACATCAGAGGCCACATATACATTTAAATGATCCGTTGATATTTTTTCTTACAAAAAACACATTATATGTCTAAAACAATTAGAAGCTTTTATAGAAAATTTGGGTCTACATACGAATATAAAATTTAATAATTGTTTTCTTAGAAATACACATTATCTTTTCTGAAATAAGTTAAAGGTGTTTATTATAAATCAGAGGCTACATATCCATATAAAACATTCATCAATTTTTTTCTTTTAAATACACATTATTAGTCCAAAAAAATTAAAGCTTTTTATTACAAATCAGATTCCACGTATGCTTATAAAGGGTTCATTAAGTTTTTCCTAAAAAAAATTATCTGCAAACGCTTCCTTGTTATTACTCATTGTTATTATTACAGGCCTGTTAACTTAATAGTAAATAGTGACAACATCTTTTAACCCTAATAGCTACGACAAGGCTTCGATATATCCTATCATGACAACAAGTCTGACCATAAATTCATCGCTATAGCTTAAAATTTGTCAAGGATAGGTGTAAATTCTTGTAGTGTCCTCGTTTGAACCATAAATTCATCGCTATAGCTTAAAATTTTACGTTTGATTATATAACATTTATATATTTCTCTATCTATTTGTTTTATATTACCATTTAATTTGTTTTTTAATTTATTTTTCAGTTGGAGTTTTGATGGGAAGAAAACTTTATACCTAGATCGATGTGATCCTTTTGATTGTGGTAAACAATGTTTCGACACTTACAAAGGCCGTGGAAAATGCGTGGAGTCTGCTGGCCATTTGTAAGATCTCAAAACTCGGCCTAGTAGTTTATTGACCTTAAGCTACTTTATTAAATGATTAATTGAGTATATGGCTATTGAATTGTTTAGCCTTTTGTCCTTTTGTGGTATATTAACCAAGGGATTAAAATACGCGACTTTCTAAATGTCTATGTGAAAATATGATCATTATACCGTTAGATTCGTTTTTTAATTTCAATTCCGAAAATATATTCGTTTTTGAAAATGGAGTCCGTTTGCTATTTTAAATAAATTAACTGCGAGTCGGACCTTTCGATAAATACTGAAAAAGCTGGATTTTGAATTGTGGGTGGGCCCAACAGACCCTTTTTGGACGGTTTTGGGATAAGGGAGGGTAAACCCTTATCCCTTTCTTCACTATTCCATGGCAAGCCATTTTCCCAGTTTCTCTTTAAGACTTCCTTGCTAGTTCTTGAGTTTTGGTGACCCAAATCCTTGTTTAGATCCTGAAATCTTGCTAGATTCTTGTGTTAGAAGGAGCCTTGAAGTAAGTTCTTCCTTCCCTCTATTTGTTGTTGAAGTTCTTGAGTTATAGTATGAACTAAGTGAAGGGTTTCATTGACACTGATTGACCACTTGTGTCAACCTCCTAGTCACTTGGTTCGAACCACACTGACCAAGAACATGAACTTGTTCTTGACCGGTTAAACCAACTAGCTAGTTTAACCCCTAAAAGCGGAACTGAGATTAAACTTAATCCTTAAACCCTAAAGGATTGAGATCTTGGAAATCTAGATTAGATTAGCAAGAAAGAAACCTTGTACGAAAAACTCGAACACACACACACACTTGTGTGTATTTCGACGGCCACTAAGAACCCTAGGGTTCTTGGTGTCGATTTCGACCAAGAGGGGAGAAGGGAGAAAAGGGTTTTCCAAAACATACCTTTTTGTTTGCTTAAGAAAGTCCACTGGTGATGAACACGACGAGCGACCTTCTAGTTGATCCTTGTAATGATCTTCGATCTTCAAGACTTGAAGAACACGAAGAACGAACGAAGAACGAAGAACACAAAGATTTTGTGTTCTTGGTTCGACCGAAATAGAGAGAGGAGGGAGGCTAGAGTTTCGTGATTAGTGATCAAGGAATAAGGGAACCCCAAGCCTTCTATTTACAATAGAAGGACTTTCACTTAGGGCCCTTCTAATTTAATTAAGATCAATCTCTTAATTAAACTTATCTTTTACACATTAAACACTTGTAGTTTATCTAGTTTATTATTGTTACACTTAATTATTAAATGTCTAGTATTATACACTCAATATTTCGGTACCCATATACACGAAATATATTCTTGTATTTATACTTTTAATAATTGATTATATAATAAACTTTTATATAATATAAACAATAATATTATCCAAACACTATATGATTTAATAGCTTTAAATCATATTATGGATAATATATAATTAACACATTGTATATTTACTTAACTAGTAAATGTACAAATACTTATATTAATTAGTTAGTTAAACTAATCTAGTAATAAGTTGAACTTAACTTAATACTTAACTTGATTCATAAATGACAATTATGAATCAATCCTCTTCCAACTATCATTACATATCTTACTCGTATTACATGCACTCACCGGTGTGACCCTTAAGTGTTTCGTAGGCATGGATGTGTCATCATAGGTTGACTAACTGTGCACATAAATCCTTCACTAAGGTCTATGGAAAGTGATGTTTTGTTGGTGAATCTTGTTTTATATGTTATATTATGTGTTTATGAAAGCTTCTACATGTATTGTATGGTTACTTGTTGGAAGGAAACAAGGTTTCGTGAAAATCGCCTCCAACCTCCATTTATGGTGGTTTAGAGAAGATGTGTTAAGTAAATATACAATGTGTTAATTAACACATTGTATATTTACTTACCATCTTGTTATATTTCGATTCAAAATACAAATTCCTTTGTACCCAGTAAAGCCTCGCATGACAACCATATTTCAGAATTGTCTAAGACGAACCAAAGCACATTAGTCATTGTATCCCAAACCAAATACCTCAGGCTTAAGGACAATCCTAGTGAATAATAATTTTGAACTTTTCAACCACGAAGTATTATCACGGTGGTCAATCCAATATTCGTCGAGCTCCAAAAGAATATCAATATTTTGTTTACACAAAACTTGTGTAGCTATCTTCGAAGAACTTCGAATCTACCACCAAATACCGCGATGACGTTAACGTCCCATCAAGGTTCCCACCAAGACGAGTAGTCACGGATTTATATCTTTTGAATAAAAAGACTTTTATTCATGGATGTCGTAAAACATACAAAGTCTGAATAACAATGATGCTAATTCATGTATTATTCCTCACTGGACATAGATACTGAATTATTACTGGATCATTACTTATTCTTTGCGTTTGTGTTGATTGCTCAATGACCCTTAATTGTAACTTTTATCACTAACTACAATTAGTCATCTCTATTAAACCAAAGACATAAGACGAGTACTTTAAGAATACTATAACTTTTGTCTTTGCTAGATATTGTTCATGCAACATTTAGAACATATTCTAGTCTTTTCCTTTATATATGATTCGGTAAACATAGGAGAATTGGAAAATTACTCCTTTAGTTTCTTGAATCTATAAAACTTGCCTTGTAACTAAATCTCTTTTAGCTACTTGATTTGTAGGTACTTTCACTAGTTAAAGAAATTTCCTTAAATGATTAACTTGTTCAATGGAATGCGAACATCCTATTAGATATGCAATAATTAATCACAAGACTTGTGATCGCGCTATTAGGTTTGAATTAATCTAATCAATGATCATTTATTTCTCTTAACTCTTTGGCTAACGACTTGGTAATTCCTTGTTGTTAATGTCCTAACTAACTTACTATATTCATTAGTACCTCTAATGAATACGTTAGTCATAGCTCCCACTTAATTTTATGGAAAATAAGCATCGCTTAAACTACTACTTTTGACCTAGTCAAAAACTTATAGTTTAACCCTTTAAGATTTAATCAATTATCAAAGTCATCATTTGGATTTGTGAATATCCAACATTCCTTTTTAGGGAATCATGACTTTCATTGATTACTGTATCTAACTAGTATGAAACACTTGAAACGATACTTCCAATTCTTAAGTGTATTAGTATCTTTTAAAAATCTTATTTAATGCCAAAGTCATTTCTTGGATTTCTCAAATATCCATTATTCCTATTAGGGAATTATGACTTGATTAAATATTGTATTTATTACAAGTATAAAAGACTTGCAATAATACCTTTTAAATCTTAAATGCTTTAATATAGTTTGTCCCCTTTAAGAGTTCATTTAATGTCTAAGTCATTTTACTTGGATTTTACGAATATCCAATTATTCCTATTAGGGAATTACGACTTCATTAAATTCCTTTATCACAAGTATGAAAGACTTGTAATAATACTCTTTAAAGTCTATCTCGGTTATATACAATATAATCATACTATATTAATACTACCACTTTAAAACTTACTATCATATGTAACCATTACTTAAGATGGTTTAAATAAGTTCAATGTACTTTGAACTTTATGCTTTCCATAAAAACTCTTATATACTTTCATTATAAAAACTTTCCAATTACTAGCATCTAAGTAATTTGAGCTTCTAAGATATTCACACAACAATCAAACAAATATAAACAATGAGATCATTATTAAGTCAATACTTGACTTTATAATCTAGTCATAAAACTTGACTAGTATAATCAACACACATGCACACACAATATAATTCAACCATGGATTCAACGATAAACTTAAAATACCAAATTTATCATAAAAATAGAAAATGTAATTTTGTTGAAAACAACTTAAAAACGAAAATTGTTTTACTGAATCCGTACGAAAAATACTGAATTAAAACGTGGTGCTTGTGGGATCATTATCTCATGTTAGTCCATCTCACTTTTCATCATCTCATGCAATAAACGATTGCTAAAGTTGAGTTACTCGTAATAACTTTTACAAGTAGGAAAATGAGTATCTACAAGTTGGTCAAGTCAACAAAGTAGCAAGCATGGCCTCCTACCCTTTGACCCTCGCCACAACCAAGACACCGTTTCTCGGTCCTTGTCTTGTTTTGCTTTACCTTCTTGACCTTTTGTTTGACTCTATTACCCTTGGGCACGTTTTGGCTGGAACGGTTTTACCCTTTCCCTTTCCACTGCGCCTCTTTCTCTTTTTCACTACCATCATCAATTACTATGAGATCATTCTTAAACTTGGTCCCTAAACTCAACTCATTAGTCTTGAGCATGGAATGTAGCTCATTAATGGATTGCTCCATGTTATGCATGTTGTAGTTGACTACATAAGACTTATAGTCATCTAACAACGAGTTGAGTATCATTACTGTTGCTAACTGCAACGGTACTGGGTGTCCTAGTCATTGAACATGATCCATGTGCTCTTTCATTTTCATGACGTGAGCACTTACTGATGATCCCTTAACCATATGGCAAGAGTTGAACACTCTACAAGCGTAATATGCTTGTACTGGTTCATTTCTAGCATTCGCGTCAGGGGCATTTAGCATTGCTCTTTCTACGACATTTCCTTTTCTCTCATGCCAAAGGATACTCCGAAGATCACGCTTCCAATTGAGAAATATTGACCTAGTCAATTCGTCCTTTTCTAGAAACAAGCGTAGTGAGAGATTATTGGTACGTGTCGTTTTGGTTGCTACTGCCGTGTACAAATCAAACCCAGTTTAATAAGTAATCATCAACAATCATCTCTAAAATATATTATAAAACCATAATTAATATTTTAGGCCTAGGATCCGTATATCACATTCTCGCCGCAAGGTTTGGGCACTTCCCGACGAGACATGTTGTTTCTGGTAGGTAACATCCTTACCGATCGTATCAAGACTTGACACGATTCCTAGGGGTCGTAGAATCTTTAGACTTATAACTTATTACAACTTTGTACAATCTAATTGTACATTTCTAAGTTAGTAATAAAGTCTAGTATGTTTATTCTACTCAAGTACTTTTTGGGCCGGGACTCCCGATTATCACCAAAGTAGATCAGACCATCTAAGACAGTGCGATGTTCTGCGCCGGGACTCCCGATTATCACAAAACCTTACGCACCCTAACACTCGCAATGATTTGAATCCGTATCTAAGGTTCTTTATCCTTACAATATGAATATCGTTTAACAAGTGAGGTGTTCCATTAGGTGGATAGTACTTAGATCTAAGATTTTCTTGGGTTTGTTTAAGTCTTGAGCTAAACTTAAACCTTTATTCCAATCTTAATCATTGTTTAAAATGTGTGACTTGTGAATTCAAGAATTCAACAAGACACCTTTTAAATCTTAAGAACTTTTCTTAAACTTATAGTTTCAAGAATTGCGCGACTTATATGTATACCTAAAACGAGGTGTACAAAAGGTTTTACTAGGTTTTTGGGAAAAACATTTTCTAGAATAAAACTTACTTGTTTTATCTTTCTTGAAAAACTTTAAAACTTATGTTAAACTTTTAATTATTTTACGATTCATAAACTTGAATCATAAATCTAGTTTAACACACCTAGTTTTTCACATGTTTAATAAAGAAATTAAACATTTGTTTTGACTTACTAGATTCGACCAAAACTTATGTCTTGACGACATATTTATAAACTTTGTGATTTTCTTGTGTGGCTCCCACTAGCTCCAACAACCATGATGGAACTTAAGCAAACACAATCACCGGTCTATACTTGGTGGAACTAATAACCTTATTATATAAACACTATATATAATAATTCTTAGTTTTTTTTAAACCTTTCTTACATTTAACTTTAACTAGTCAAATATAGGTTATAAAGTTTTCTTGTTATTTATCTCTTGATCATTAATCTAGTATCTTACATGACTTGTAAAATACTTATATTATACTTGTATAATTAACTAGTTATAATAACTTATAACTTTATACACCTTATAATAATAATATATATAACTTTGTATATTTCTAGTTCATCATATAATCTCAACTTGTACAATTTCTAGTTACAATGGGATTATAACTTTGTACTTCCTAGTCTCAATTATATAATCACCTTATACAATAACTAGTTATATTATTAACCTTAAGGATCAAAATAACATTATCCTTTTAATGTTCCATTTAACCTTGTATTTAATATATACATATATATTTCCTTTTAAAATAAACTTGTAACATTCTTATAAGAATATTACATCTAATTTATACGTATGTATTTCAACTTAATCTAATTAAAATATGTATAAACTACTTTCTTGATCAAAAACATTATTTATCAAAAATTAATTCTAATCAATCCTATTTAAACAATAAACTTTGTTTAAATTCTAAGATAGATTAAAACCCTAATAAATTTATTTAAACTTTTTAATTTAAACCTTATAGACAATAAACTTTGTCTAGATTTCTAGGTTTAAAGAACTAGTATTAATAAATCTATTAAAAATAATAATTAAACCTATTAAACATAAACTTGTTTAATTATCTAGGTCTTAGATTATCATCTTAATTAATTCTTTTAAACAATTAAACTCAAACTAGTTGAATGTTCTAGGGTTCTTTAGGGTTTCGAAATTCTTAACACTAAGAAACTTTTTCACCAATTAAACTAAGCTAGTTTAATATACTTGGTGTCCAAGTTTCCTCCTAGATTTCGAATTCTAAAGGAATTAGGAAAGAATCCCTTTGACCAATTAAATAAATCTTGTTTAACATACTTGGTCCTAAAGATCTTCCTACATCTCGAACACCTTGAGGAAAAAGGAAAGAATCCTTTTGATCAATTAAACAAATCTTGTTTAACACACTTGATCCTAGGGTTCTTCCTTGTACACGAAAATTCTAGGGTTTTAGAAAAGAAGCCTTTTGATCAATTAAACTAAACTAGTTTAATATTCTTGATCCTAGGGTTCTTTACAAATTTTGAAATTTCTAGGGTTTTCTAGAATCCTTTTGACCAATTAAACTTAACTAGTTTAATATGCTTGGTCCTAGGGTTCTTTACCCTTTTCGAAAATTAAGGAGAAGAGAAAGAAGTTGGAACAAAAAAAACCTTATATAAAAAATTTAAACAAACAAAACTTTGTTAATCTAGTTTAGATCTCTAAACCAACTCTCTGATACCACTGAAGGGTTTCATTGACACTGATTGACCACTTGGGTCAACCTCCTAGTCATTTGGTTCGAACCACACTAACCAAGAACATGAACTTGTTCTTGACCGGTTAAACCAAGTAGCTAGTTTAATCCCTAAAAGCGGAACTGAGATTAAACTTAATCCATAAACCCTAATGGATTGGGATCTTGGAAATCTAGATTAGATTAGCAAGGAAGAAACCTTGTACGAAAAACTCGAACACACACACACACACTTGAGTGTATTTCGACGGCCACCAAGAACCCTGTGTCGATTTCGACCAAGAGGGGAGAAGGGAGAAAAGGGTTTTCCAAAACATACCTTGTTGTTTGCTTAAGAAAGTCCACTGGTGATGAACACGGCGAGCGACCTTCTAGTTGATCCTTGTAATGATCTTCGATCTTCAAGACTTGAAGAACACGAAGAACGAAGAACACAAAGAGTTGTGTTCTTGGTTCGGCCGAAATAGAGAGAGGAGGGAGGCTAGGGTTTCGTGATTAGTGATCAAGGAATAAGGGAACCCCAAGCCTTTTATTTATAATAGAAGGACTTTCACTTAGGGCCCTTCTAATTTAATTAAGATCAATCTCTTAATTAAACTTATCTTTTACACATTAAACCCTTGTAGTTTATCTAGTTTATTATTGTTACACTTAATTATTAAATGTCTAGTATTATACACTCAATATTTCGGTACCCATATACACGAAATATATTCTTGTATTTATACTTTTAATAATTGATTATATAATAAACTTTTATATAATCTAAACAATAATATTATCCAAACACTATATGATTTAATAGCTTTAAATCATATTATGGATAATCTATAATTAACACATTGTATATTTACTTAACTAGTAAATGTACAAATACTTGTATTAATTAGTTAGTTAAACTAATCTAGTAATAAGTTGAACTTAACTTAATACTTAACTTGATTCATAAATGACTATTATGAATCAATCCTCTTCCAAGTATCATTACATATCTTACTCGTATTACATGCACTCACCGGTGTGACCCTTAAGTGTTTCGTAGGCATGGATGTGTCATCATAGGTTGACTAACTGTGCACATAAATCCTTCACTAAGGTCTATGGAAAGTGATGTTTTGTTGGGGAATCTTGTTTTATATGTTATATTATGTGTTTTTGAAAGCTTCTACATGTATTGTATGGTTACTTGTTGGAAGGAAACAAGGTTTCGTGAAAATCGCCTCCAACCTCCATTTATGGTGGTTTAGAGAAGATGGGTTTTACCAAACCTTGGATTCCTTGGTGTCTTAATGTTTGTTGTTCTTTGTTATGTTAAGAAAACATGTTTGGTAAGTTATTTAAGTTAAAAACCAAGTATTAGTGGATTTTGTGAAATACACTAACTAGTGTTTGGATGTTTGGGTCAAAAGGATGAACTAGTGTTTTTGGAAGTAAAATACTTGGATTTTTGGTAGCCATGACCTTGTTGAATTGTTTAAATGGTTATGACTTGCTATTTGTGGTGATTGGGTGCTAGTTGGGTGAGTTTTGAAAGTGTTATAGTTATATTCGGGTTGTGACCAGTTTGGGTCAATTAATTGTAAAATTGACTAAATGGTCATAGATGGCTAAATGATATGTTGGTGTCTTTGGACTAGTCGGAAATGTCATAAAATGTGTATTTTATGAGTCTTGAATGGTTAATCGTTAGATTTGATGATTTTGACAATTCGGTAAATTAGTTACTAATTTGGTATACTTGTTACAGGAACCGAGAAGGGAACTCAGTAACAATAGATCACTGAGTTGCGGAAGTGAAGGTCGAAAGGTGAGTAGATTTAACCTCTAACTTATGTTTTGATAGCAATTAGGTTGGAAATTGCATACTTGGTAAAAATGCAGAATACGCAGGGCTGAATCAGGGAGTTCGCGTCGTGAACTTTAGTTCGCGCCATGAACTTTAGTTCACGGTCGTGAACCATCGACAGAGATTTTTGGGGTAGATCGTGAACTACTTCGCGGACAGGTTCATGGATGCGAACAGAAGGTCGCGACGCGAACTTTGGGTTCGCCACGTGAGCTTGTCTGAGATGCTTTTCAACGCGATTCTTCGTAACTAGCTTACTTGATATGTATAACTGGTTGCTTGTGAACTACTATACATGACTATGTGCACATTCGGGGAGAGGTCAGTGTCTGATGGATAATGGTTGGGTGTAGTGTATCGATGATCGCAGTATTCAGACCTTACGGATATGCGTTATACCTAAGGGGGTTTACCGGGCCTATGGGTACATGGCTATCGGTTACCATGGTTATGGCCAACCATGGTTTAGGGTTCGGCAGAACCGCTGATCCTCTCATATTTGGTTACCTCTCGGAGATGTTAACTGCTTGATCGTTGTACTTAACATTGTTTGTATGTTTTATTCATTCACTAAGTGTTAGGTCACAACAATCCTGGTTTTCTTGGATAATTGATATAATAATTATACTTAAGACAAACAAAGTGAAAAACACAATATTATAGTCAAATGTATAATTCCACTAAGTGTGGCATTCTGCGGAAAGGCAATACCACTGATCAATTACAAGTGATATGAAAGTGTAAACGTAAATTTGGTGAGTATTCCTTTGCCAAGTGATCTGTATTTATAATGACATAGAGATCTCAAAAGAGGCAAATGAATGATTGAAGGAACCGAACAAGGAAAGTGAGCTAGATCAAAGGGATTTGATCTGGTCACGTAAACATGGAAATGTCCACTCGGTCCTTCTACTCAGTATTGGATTTAAATACTGAGTTCTGATACTAAGTGACCAATACGGTCACTCAGTGAAACACCAAGACTTAGCTAATTTTACATACTAAATAAATCTAAGCTAGTCTAAATTGTCTTCGTATCCTAAGATCACAAGGAGTAAGACTTTTTGCCTTAACAATATCCCCCTATCTAATGATAACAAGACAATTAATACAAAGAGAGAAAAAGAAGACAAAATAAAAAACAGAATATTCTTCTTCATGTGCAACAAAATCTTCTTCTTTATATACTATTGATGGTCTCATATTCATAGAAGATTTCATGCTTTACATGGGTGAACTCAGACTTTCTTCTGAGTTCATCAACTCTTATCCACAGTGCTTTGATGATCTTCTTTCTGAACCAAGAATCCTCCTTGTTTATCAACCATTTTAAATCAATTAGATGACTGATAGGAGCCTTTGCAAGATCTGATTCTGAAATAAAGCATTCTCTGTACTCTGAGTCAGTGTACATATATCCAGGAGCAGGATATATGGTACTCTTTTGATCTTGAAAGATTAAGTTAGGAGGAACAATATATGCTTCATAAGTTCTGAAGGTGTGAAGACATTCTGTATGATTGTTCTGTAGGACTCAGTCAGAACATGGAATTGTTTGTATTCTCCTTGAAACAGAATGCCCTTTTCAAAGCAAACAGATGCAACAACACATATTTCATCCAAGACCACATTTGCTTCAGAAGATCTGGAAGGGATCTCCTTGATCAGTTTTACAAGCTTTATCTAGTCTTGAAGCCCCGTGTCTTGAATACTGTGTAGAAAGATCTTCATTGGTGGATTGAATGGTCCAGTAAAAGTAGTGACAATAGACCCTGATTCAGGCTCCATTGTTGCTTTGTTGGCATCAAAGTTGATCCAGCAAATGTCTCTCACATTGAGGAACTTTTTGTTTCTCAGTATATTCATTATTGTTTCTTTGAAGTAGGTTCTTTCAGCAACTACATTCCATTGATTCTCTCTGAGGTCAGAACCTTTCTTCTTTATAGACACCGTTTGAGAAGTTGAAGGAACATCAGTTAGTGCAGGATCAGTATCAGGTCTACCCTTGATGTTTAGCAGCAACCTAGTATGTTGTTCTTTAATTTCTTGACTAGTCATTCTTGGAACCTATTCTTCATCACTAGAAATAGTTTGAACATGACTTCTTCTTTTTGTTATTATAAGAGGAGAAGGATCCTTAGTTGATTCTGAAGACTGTACAACATTTACAATACTTCTTCTTTTTGCAGATATCACTATGTTGTCTTCAGAGTCCTCAGAAGAAGAAGTTGAATTGGATGGTTGGGGTTGTCTTCTGATCATTGTGGAGATTGGCTTATCATCATCTTAAGACTTAGATGATGAGCTTTCTTTGTTTTCCATATCCAATGTTGAGGAGTATAAGTTATGGATAGGCATTGGATTGTACTCCACCAGTTGAAGTTCTTCATCATCAGATATTAAGATTTGATCTTTTGGGGGTGATGGTGAAGGAGATTTTTCAGGAGAGGAGATTCGGTCTAGGACAATATTTCTTTGTCTTGTCCTTTCATACCGAAGAAGATTTGTTGCTTGTTGAGAAACTCCCTGAGCAGTTGGCTCTTCGAGTCATTGTTGATGTTGATCCTCATTTAACTTCCTCCTTTTCTCCCACTGAGCAGATGGCTCAGGTTGATCAACCTCATATTCTCTTTGTCTTTTCTCCCCCTTATTGTTATCATTTGATGGGGAGGGAAAAGGTTCAGTATCACCACCTTGATCCCCTTGGTTGTCATCATTGGTTGGGGAAGGAAATGGTTCAGTATCACCACGTCCTCCTTGATCTTCATCATCTTCACTGTGTTGATGTGTTGGAGTGAGTGGAGGTGTTTGTTGTTGTTGTTGAAGAAACGCAACAGATTATTTTATGTTGTCAATGTCTTGACTCAGTCATTCCATTTTGGCCAAGATTGTATACTGAGTTCTCTGCATGGCCAAGATTTGTTGCATTATTGTCTGTAAAGACACTTCTTCAGTGTGAGCAATGGTGCCCTGAGGACCCTGCACAAATGGTGCTAAAACACAAGAACAGTAACATGGTTAGTATTGTGGTTTATCAACTAGAATTATGGTGTTTTTAATTCTAAAATCATGTAAACAGAATGTCAGATTCTGTACGTATCTCATATGTGTCATGATGAGATAGTGTGAACTCGTGCAAAGCAGGTGTAAGAAATTTTGATTGTAAAAAGTGAGAGTGATGTTGAGTAGCTCAGTGTAGGATAAGTCACTTTTTATGAAAGGTGTGGGTTTGGAAATCGAAGTATGGGATGAACTTCTGTTTATATTCAATGTTTATCACTCGGTATTAGAGTGATAACAACAATGTGGCTAAAACCCCATGGTATGATATTTGGCTAGTGTGTCTTAAAGGTTTAGTATCATTTCTTAAATCATAAGGTTCATCTTGAAATAAGATGATTCATGATAAAAGCAGTACTAGTGGGTGTCAGTGTGACATCAACCACCATTGCCTCTTACAATGTTGAGACAACTATAGACTGTCAATGATTATTTTAGTGCTCAGTTTGGAGTGTTGCATAGCAGCAGTGGGCTAACACTTCATCTCTATTTTTTTAATATATATATATATATATATATATATATATATATAAGAGATTAAGGTTTTATTAGAGATTTATACCTAAGAGTTTGTCAGATTCTCTCCGGGCTTCAACAGAGGTCGTGCTGGATTATTAGTGTGTTGATTTGAGCAACCAGCACCTTCTGAATCTTGTTCAGAATTGTATTCTCCAGAGGGTTGGGTTGTGGTGTGGGTGTCTATTGATTGTTCATCCAAACCCTCTAGAACAAGATTTGGATCTTCTTCTTCTCCTTGTTCTTCTTCCCCTTTCAGAGAATCTTGAACCACCAAGTTCTCATACGCAATTTGTTCATCCAATGGAACATGTGGCTCCATCAGTGGTGCTGTTTGTGCATTTATTTGTTGGCCTAGATCCGGAAGGTCTGCAGCAGCAACTAGTTTATGTTGTTCCTCCACTGAGGGTGTCAATGAAGGAATATTGCCTTGTAATACCGACTCAGAAGACAAATTTCCCATGATGACAGGAGACAGATGCCCATACTATCTTGGTTGATCCTGGATCAAATTCAGTAGAGTGGGGTCGGTATTAGTGTCTGATGCAGTATGAGTTGCATCAGGATCTTGTTGTTGTTGTTGTGGCACACTTTCTTCTACTTGTGGAGGTTGAACTTCCACTACAACATCAGAATCATCATCATTATCGTCATTGTCATAATTATCATCATCATTTCCTTCATCATCATCATCATTTTCATCATCATCCTCATCATCTTCATTATCTTCATCATTTATATGAGCCTGAACAATGGCCCACATTGGACTGCTTAGTAAGGGTTCTCCCACCCTTGGTTGATGATAATAGATCTTCTCATGTATTGGAGGAAGATCTACTCTTAATCCATTGAATTCGTCATAGACATGAGCTGGCATTGAGTTCTAAAAGATGATGGACAAAAATCTGTAAAAGGGAACATTATGTTCTCGTATTGGAGAATTTACCAGTGATGCCAATTCATAAAAAATGAGTCCGGCATAATCGATATTCCTGTCATAACACATAGCATGTATTAACTGCATCCTAAAATCGTTGAATTGATCCAACGCTCCTGTCTTGTGGGTCATACACCGAATAATGATTGAGACCAATATTCCCCACATTGGACCAAATTCCCGCCTTTTTAGTATTCTTGTGGTTCTTGGGCGGCCGAGTAAGGGAAATTCTACTATGGCTTCATCTCTGCTAACGAATGGGTCATATACTGAGCTTGAGCAGGAAGACGAAGTTCGCTGCGAATTATAGCTGTTGAGATGAAAGATCGTCTTTGCTCTCGAAGCACCCATCCCGTGATCATATCTGGAGAATCGAGTTATGCAGAGTACAAGAATTCGCACAACATTTTTGGATAGATACACCGAGGAGAAGCTTGTAACGCATAAGCGATTGGGATGTGTCGCATGTATGTAATAATGTGTTGAAATTCAGGACACACCAAAGCTTGAGGAATTGTGAAATTGGTGGTAATGTTGTTCCTCAAAAACCTTGGCAGTTTGTCTTTGCGGAAAGGTTTGCTGGTGCAGTCGGTGGTGCAGTGAAATTGCAGTTCTCCATTGCTGTGATTAACGACACGAAGAGTGCCTAGGAAGATTGTTAATAGCAGAGAGTATTGAGAAGTAAAATTGGCTGAAATGACAGCCTTATCTACTCTAATGGTAACTTTTTGCAAGGAAATTTACCGTTGGGGTTAAGGAAGGATTACATCTTGATCAGGTAACCCCAAAATTTCCAATACCGATTAAGAAAAAATCAATTAAATTAAAAAAAAATAAACAAAAAAAATTAATTTAACTAATAAATTAATTTAAAAATAATCAAATTTGACAAGCCAGACGAGAGATACTTCACTGGTCAGTATTGGGTAATTCTGAGCAGATAGTCTAGGAGAAAATTTAAAAGATTAAGGATTCAGCATGCCCAATTGTCCTAGTAGATACATAAACCTTTCTTCTAAGAGAGGCTTAGTAAATACATCAGCCAATTGATCACCTGTTGGCACATAGTTTACCTGAACCTTACCTTTTTCCACATTATCCCGGATAAAGTGGTGTCTAATATCAATGTGTTTTGTTCTTGAGTGATGGAATGGATTTTCTGTTATAGCAATATCACTCTTGTTATCACGGTGGATTGGAGTCTTTGTTAAATTGTATCCATAGTCTATCAGTTGGTATTGCATCCATAATAGTTGAGCACATCAACTTCATACAGCCACAAACTCTGCTTCTACAGTGGAAGTTGCAATAGAATTTTCTTTCTTGGATGACCAACCAACAAGCCTCCCACCGAGGAATTGACATCCTCCACTTGTACTTTTCATGTCCAGTCTGCAGCCTGCATAATCTGCATTTGTATACCATTGAAGATCAAAATCTGAGTCTTTGAGATACCAAAGACCCATGTTAGTGAAGGATTTATGTGCACAGTTAGTCAACCTATGATGATACATCCATGCCTACGAAACACTTAAGGGTCACACCGGTGAGTGCATGTAATACGAACAAGATAAGCAATGATACTACGAAGATGAATGATTAGGGCTGTCAAATCGTGCTATCGTTTCGTGTTTCAGTATAACACGACACGACACGACACGACGCGAATTCGTTCAACACGAAAACGACACGACACGAAGTCGTGTTTCATTTTGCTAACACGAACACGACACAATTAAAAAACGATAAACACGACAAACACAAAATAAATAACAAAAATAACAAATTTCTTACTTATTACATGTTAAAAACACGAAAAACACGACAAAATCATAACTATCGTGTCAATTTCGTGTTAATCTCTGAACACGAACACGACACGACACGACTTCGTGTTTGTTTTACACAACACGAACACGACACGAACACGAATTCAAATTTCAATTTTGTCCCAATTTCGTTTCGTTTCGTGTATTTTTATCGTGTCGTGTCAGGTTTTGACAGCCCTAGGAATGATTAATAATAGTCATTATGAATCAGTTTAGTATTAAGTTAAGTTTGACTTATTACTATATTGGTTTAACTAACTAATTAATACAAGTATTTGTACATTTACTAGTTGAGTAAATATACAATGTGTTAATTATAGATTATCCATGATATGGTTTAAAGCTATTAAATCATATAGTAAATTGGATAATATTGTTGTATAAATTATATAAAGGTTATTATATAATTAATTATTAAAAGTATAAATACAAGTATATAATTCATGTATATGGGTACCGAATTATTAGTGTATTAATACTAGACATTTAATAGTTAAGTGCAACAATAATAAACTAGTTAAACTATAAGGGGTGGAAGTGCTAAAAGGAAGTTTAATTAAAGATCTAATATTAATTAAACTAGAGGGTCCTAAGCGAAACTTATTTATCTATAAATAAGAGGCTTAGGGTAACCCTAAAACCCCTTACAACATCACACGAATTCCCTCCCCCCTTGTTCCCTTCGATCGGCCGAAACCCAAGAACACCATCACTTGGTGTTCTTCGTTCTTCGTGTTCTTCAAGTATTGTAGATCAAGTTCAGTGCTTAGATCAACTAGAAGATCGCTCGATTTTTTCATCATCAGTGGATCTATCTTAAGCAAACAACAAGGTATGTTTTGGGAAACCCTTTTCTCCCTTCTCCCCTCTTGGCCGTATTCGACTACCAAGAACCCTAGGGTTCTTGGTTGGTCGTCGAATACCACAAGGGTATGTGGGTATTCGAGTTTTTCATACAAGGTTTCTTTCATTATTAATCTAATCTAGATTTCCAAGATCCCAATCCTATAGGGTTTAAGGATTAAGTTTAATCCCACTTCCGCTTCTAGGGATTAAATTGGCTAGATTGTTTAACCAGTCAAGAACAAGTTCATGTTCTTGGTCAGTATGGTTCGAACCAAGTGATCTAGGAGGTTGACCCAAGTGGTCAATCAGTGTTAATAGAAACCCTTCAGTGGTATCAAAGCGTTGGTTTAGATATCTAAATTAGATTAACAAAGTTTGTTTGTTTATTTTTATTAAAGTTTTTTTTTTGTTCCATCTTTTTCTTCTTCTTCTTAATTTACGAAAAATAGTAAGAACCCTAGGACCAAGTATATTAAACTAGTTAAGTTTAATTGGTCAAAAGGATTCTAGAAAAACCCTAGAAATTTCGTGTAAGACAAAGAACCCTAGGATCAAGTATGTTAAACAAGATTTGTTTAATTGATCAAAAAAGGCTTTTTTCCCTAACTCTAGTGTATTTCAAAAATAATAGGAACCCTAGGATCAAGGTTGTTAAAAACTTTTGATCAAGAGGATTCTTTCCTTAATTATTAGATCTTCAAAATCTAGGATCAAGTATGTTAAACCAAGTTTTGGTCTAATTGATCAAAAAGGATTCTTTCCTTTTTCCTTAAAGATTTCGTGATCTAGGAGGTTCCTTGGACACCAAGTTTGTTAAACTAGCTTAGTTTAATTGGTGAAAAAGTTTCCTAGAACTTAAGGGATTTTTTGAAAAACCCTAGATATAATCTAGGACCAAAACATTAAACTAGTTGAGTTTAATTGTTTAAAAGAATTAATTAGGATAATAATCTAAAACCTAGGTAATTAAACTAGTTCATGTTTAATATGTTTAATTATTATTTTAGTAGATTTATTAAAACTATTTCTTTAAACCTAGAATTCTAGACAAAGTTTATTGTCTATAAGGTTTAATTAAAAGGTTTAAATAAATTTATTAGGATTATAATCTATCTTAGAATTTAAACAAAGATTATTGTTTAAATAGGATAGATTAGAATTAATCTTTTAATAAATAATATCTTTGATCAAGAAAGTCAAAACCCTAGTTTTGATTGATCAAGAACAGGATTAGGTATTTTTAAATAGTTAAAAAGAATTTTAATAGATAAAGTAGTTTATACGTATTTTTAATTAGTTCAAGTTAAAATACATACGTATAAATTAGATGTAATAATCTTCTTAAAATGTTACGAGTTTATTTTAAAAGAAATATATATGTACATATATTAAATACAAGATTAAATGGAACATTAAAAGATAATGTTATTTTTTATCTTAAAAGTTTATAATATAACTAGTTATTGTGTAAGTTAATTATATAATTAAAACTAGAAAGTACAAAGTTATGATTCCATTATAACTAGAAATTGTACAAGTTGAGATTATATGATGAACTAGAATATACAAAGTTATATATTATTATTATAAGGTGTATAAAGTTATAAGTTATTATAACTAGATAATTATAGTCATGTAAGATGCTAGATTAATAATCAAGGGTTAAATAACAAGATAACTTTAGAACCTATATTTAACTAGTTTAAGTTAAATGTAAGAAAGGTTTAAACAAACTAAGGATTATTATATATAGTCTTTATATAATAAGATTATTAGTTAACCAAGTATAAGCCGGTGATTGTGTTTGCTCAAGTTCCATCATAGTTGTTGGAGCTAGTGGGAGCTACATAAGAAAATCACAAAGTTTATAAATGTATCATCAAGACATAAGTTTTGGTCGAATCTAATAAGTCAAGACAAATGTTTGATTTCATTATTAGACATGTGAAAAACTTGGTGTGTTAAACTAGATTTATGATTCAAGTTTATGAATCGTAAAAGAATTGAAAGTTTAACATAAGTGTTTAAAGTTTTTCAAGAAAGATAAAACAAGTAAGTTTTATTCTAGATAAGGTTTTTCCACAAAACCTAGTAAAACGTTTTGTACATCTCGTTTTAGGTATACATATAAGTCGCGCAATTCTTTGAACTATAAGTTTTAAGAAAAATTCTTAAGATTTAAAAAGGTGTCTTGTTGAATTCTTGAATTCACAAGTCACACATTTTTAACAAGGATTAAGATTGGAATAAGGTTTAAGTTTATTTCAAGACTTAAACAAACCCAAGAAAATCTTAGATCTAAGTACTATCCACCTAATGGAACACCTCACTTGTTCAACGATATTCATATTGTAAGGATAAAGAACCTTAGATACGGATTCAAATCATTGCGAGTGTTAGGGTGAGTAAGGTTCTGTGATAATCGGGAGTCCCGGCGCAGAACATCGCACTGTCTTAGATGGTCTGATGTACTTTGGTGATAATCGGGAGTCCAAGCCCAAAAAGTACTTGAGTAGAATAAACATACTAGACTTTATTACTAACTTAGAAATGTACATTGATGATTACTAATTAAACTGGGTTTGATTTGTAGATGGCAGCAACAAACACAATGATAACTTACAACAAACTCTCGCGACGTTTCTTTCTAGTAAAGAAAGAAATGGATGGGTCAAATTTCCTCAATTGGAGACGTGATTTTAAAATCATGCTCAGACAAGAGAGGGATAGGATTGACCAAGAAAGAAACGTGTTGAAAGCTCCTGCCGAGGATGCAAAGAATGAACCAAGACAAGCATTTTACGCTTGTAGGTCACTCATTTCTTGCAAGATGGCTAAGGGAGCATCAGTAGGTGCACACGTCATGAAAATGAAAGTGCACATTGATCACCTTACTAGACTTGGTCACCACGTGCCATTGCAGTTAAAAATTGACACTGTACTCAACTCATTGTCAGATGACTACAAAGTCTTTGTAGCCAACTACAGCAAACGTAATATGGATAATTCCATTCCCGAGCTACGATCCATGCTCGAGGCTATTGAGTTGAATATTAAGACCAATTCTAAAAGGAGTCGCACAACTGATGATAGCGATTAAGAAGGGCATGGTGGTAAAGGAAAGGATAAAACCAATCCTAGCCAAGTAGTGCCAAATGATAAAAGTGTCAAACAAAAGGTCAAGAAGGTTAAGCCTAACACAACGAGGACCAAGAACCGGTGCTTCAAGTGTGGTGAGGCTGGGCATTGGAAAAGAAATTGTCCAAAGGGTGCAAGTGGTGGTGGAGGAAACGCAAGTTCCTCAGGTAACACAACCACACTTCTTAATCACTTTTAAGATACTTGTAAATTACATTACGAGTAATCTATCTTTTGCAATCGTTTATTGCAGGAGGAGATGGAAAGTGATGATGACCGGCATGAGATGGTGATGATCCCACGAGCACCAAGTTTTTTATGATTCAGTATTTTATGGATACAGTAAAACAATTTCATTTTTTGTTGGATAATTTTTATTTTATGATTAAAACAAGTTTTTCTTTATTTTTAATAAGAATCCATGGTTGAATTATATTGTGTGCATGTGTGATAATTACACTAGTCAAGGTTTATGACTAGATTGTAAGTCAAGTTTTAGATTTACTTAATATTTCATGTTCTTATACTTGTTTGATTGTTGTGAATGTCTTAGATAGCTCAAATACTTAGATACTAGAAATTAGAAGTTTTTCTTCTAAAGTATTTAAGAGTTTTTATGGAAAGCATAAAGTTCAAAGTACATTGAACTCATTTAAAACATCTTAAGTAATGGTTACTTATGATAGTAAGTTTTAAGTGTTAGTATTAATATAGTATGATTATATTGGATATAATCAAGATAGACTTTGAAGATTATTATTACAAGTCTTTTATACTTGTAATAAAGGAATTTAATGAAGTCATGATTCCCTAATAGGAATAAATGGATATTCGTAAAATCCAAGTAAAATGACTTAGACAGTAAATGAACTCTTAAAAGGGACAAACTATATTAAAGTATTAAAGAATTAATAGGTATTATTACAAGTCTTTTATACTTGTAATAAATACAATATTTAATCAAGTCATAATTTCCTAATAGGAATAACGGATATTTGAGAAATCCAAGAAATGACTTTGACATTAAATAAGATTCTTAAAGATACTAATACACTTAAGAATTGGAAGTATCATTTCAAGTTTCTTATACTTGTTAGATACATTAATCAATGAAAATCATGATTCCCTTAAAAGGAATGTTGGATATTCGCTAATCCAAAGGATGACTTTGATGATTGATTAAATTCTTAAAGGGTTAAACTATAAGTTTTGACTGGGTCAAAAGTAGTAGTTTAAGTAATGCTTATTTCCATAAAATTTAGTGGGGGCTATAACTAACGTATTCATTAAAGGTACTAATGAATATAGTAAGTTAGTTAGGACATTAACAACAAGGTTTTACCAAGTCGTTAGCCAAAGAGTTAAGAGAAATAAATGATCATTAATTAGATTGTTGCAAACCTAATAGCGTGATCACAAGTCTTGTGATCAATTATTGCATATCTAATAGGATGTTCACATTCCAGTGAACAAGTTAATCATTTAAGGAAATTTCTTTAACTAGTAAGAATATCTACAAATCAAGTAGCTAAAAGAGATTTAGTTACAAGGAAAGTTTTATAGATTCAAGAAACTAAAGGAGTAATTTTCCAATCCTCCTATGTTTACCGAATCATATAAAAGAAAGACTAGAGTATGTTCTAAATGTTGCACGAACAATATCTAGCAAAGACAAAAGTAATAGTATTCGTGAAATACTCGTCCTATGTCTTTAGTTTAATAGAAATGACTAATTATAATTAGTGATAAAAGTTACAATTAAGGAGTCATTGAGCAATCAACACAAACGCAAAGAATAAGTAATGATCCAGTAATAATTCAGTATCTATGTCCATTAAGGAATAATACATGAGTTAGTATCATTGTTATTCAGAATTTGTATGTTTTACAATATCCATGAATAAAAGTTTCTTTATTCAAAAAGATATAAATCCGTGACTACTCGTCATGGTGGGAACCTTATTGGGGTGTTAACGTCATCGCGATGTTTGGTGGTACACTCGAAGTTCTTCGAAGATAGCTACACAAGTTTTTGTGTAAACCAAATGTCGGTGATATTCTGTTGGAGCTCGACGAATATTGGATTGACCACCGTGATAATACTTCGTGGTTGAAAAATTCAAAAGTATTATTCACTAGGATTGTCCTTAAGCCTGAGGTATTTGGTTTGGGATACAATGACTAATGTGCTTTGGTTCGTCTTAGACAATTCTGAAATATGGTTGTCATACGAGGCTTTACTGGGTAGACAGGAATTTGTATTCTGAATCGAAATATAACAAGATGGTAATTGCAGCTCCTTCCTAGGAGAGATATTTATAGGTCCTTTGACATGATGATAACTGGAAAGTGCATGGCCATGCCCAAAAAAACTGATTTGTTCTTTGTCGTTTATCACAACAGTTTGAATCAAGAAGTCATGAAATGATTTCGAATACATGAGTTGATAATCTCTACCATGCTCGTATTCGTTATCACAAATATCGTGTTGCAAGGGATGAACCTAACATAGTTGCCCAAGAAATAGAGACAGAGCGTTCTTTACTAGGAGACACTATTAAAGAGTTTTTCAAAAACTATACCTGGGTTACATAAGCTGTTTTTATGGGGTTGGTTACCTACATGCCCATCTAGAAGGCCACTGTAGCTCGTATCATTAAGATAAAGGTTACAAACTTGCACAAATGGGAGTCTGAAGGATTTATGTGCACAGTTAGTCAACCTATGATGATACATCCATGCCTACGAAACACTTAAGGGTCACACCGGTGAGTGCATGTAATACGAGCAAGATAAGTAATGATACTACGAAGAGGAATGATTAATAATAGTCATTATGAATCAATTAAGTTTTAAGTTAAGTTTAACTTATTACTAGATTAGTTTAACTAACTAATTAATACAAGTATTTGTATATTTACTAGTTGAGTAAATATACAATGTGTTAATTATAGAACAAGTTCATGTTCTAGGTCAGTATGGTTCGAACCAAGTGATCTAGGAGGTTGACCCAAGTGGTCAATCAGTGTTAATAGAAACCCTTCAGTTTGGAGTACCAAATAAATATCTAAAGATTCTCTTAACACCTTTTAGATGAGATTCTTAAGGATCTGCCTGCTACTAAGCATACAAACATGATATCAGGCCTAGTAGCTGTTAAGTATAGTATGGAACCAATCATACCTCGGTATGTGTATTGACAAATAGGTTTTTCCTGTCTCATCCTTACTAATCTTATCCTGAGTACTCATAGGGGTGTTCATAGATGACAAATTTTCAAATTTGTATTTCTTTAACATATCATGAACATACTTACTTTGGTTTATAGAAGTGTCATCAGACTTTTGATCAACTTGTAAGCCTAAAAAGTAAGTAACTTCTCCCATCATACTCATATGATACCGAGCTGACATTATCTTTGCAAATCAATCACACATTGACTTGTCAATGGATCCAAAGATAATATCATCCATATATATCTGAATGAGTAAAATGTCAGATCCTTGTCTTTTTTTAAATAATATTTTATCCATTTTACCATGTGTAAATTTATTTTGAATTAAGTACTCAGACAGGGTATCATACCAAGCTCTAAGAGCTTGTTTGAGCCTATATAAAGCTTTATCAAGCTTGAAAATATAATTAGGAAATTTAGGATCAACAGAACCTAGGGATTGTTTAACATAAACTGTTGGATTTATGTGCATAGTTAGTCAACCTATGATGTCACATCCATGCCTATAGAACACTTAAGGGTCACACAGGTGAGTGCATGTAAACATCAAGTAGTTATGCAATGATACTTGCAGATGAATGATTTATAATAGTTATTATAAATCAATATGTATTAAGTTAAGTCTAACTTATTACTAAATTAGTTTAACTAACTAATTAATACAAGTATTTGTACATTCACAAGTTGAGTAAATATACAATGTGTTAATTATAGATTATACATAATATGATTTAAAGCAATGAAATCATATAGTGTTTGGATAATATTATTGTCTAAATTATATAAAGTTTATTATATAATTAGTTATTAAATGTATAATAATTATATATACG
This sequence comes from Calendula officinalis, assembly GCA_963853835.1. Taxonomy (NCBI): domain Eukaryota; kingdom Viridiplantae; phylum Streptophyta; class Magnoliopsida; order Asterales; family Asteraceae; genus Calendula; species Calendula officinalis. Next base: position 43,505,229 of record OY970832.1, on the reverse strand, counting down.
TATATATTTCGGTATTTGTACCGAAGTTATATATATATATATATATTATACATAGTATTTAATAGTTATGTGCAACAATAATAACTTGTCAAACTATAAGGGTTAGAAACGTAAAAGGGAAAGTTTAATTAAGTATTAAAGCTAATTAAACTAGGAGGGACCCAAGTGAAAGTTCTTCTATTATATATAGAAGGCTTAGCGTTCCCTTAATCCTTGAATCACAAACTAAAGAACCCTAGCCCCACCCCCCTCTTGTTCGGCCGAATAGAAGGAAGAACACAAGCTTTGTGTTCTTCAAGTCTTGAAGAATAAGGATCATTGAAAGTAACCGACTAGACGGTTTCTCGTCTTACTAATCATTGGTGGACTAATCTTAAGTAGTTAAGGTATTAATTGGAAAATCCTCTTTTCCCTCTTCCCCGTGTTCGATCGACGAACCAAGAACCCTGGGGTTCTTGGTTGTTCGTCGAACACACACAAGACTTGTGTGTGTGTTCGAGTTTTTCGTACAAGCTTCTTTTCTTGTTAATCTTGTCTAGATTTCCAACATCCCCCAATCCTTTAGGGTTTAAGGATTAAGTTTAATATCAGTTCCGCTTTATGGATTAAACTAGCTAGTTGGTTCAACCAGTATGAACACAAGTTCATGTTCATATCAGTTTATGGTTCGAAACAAATAGTTTATGTTTGTTTAATTTTAAAGTTTTATTTAATTTTTGTTCCAAGTTTTTTTCTTCCCTCTAATTTTCAAAAAAAGAAAAAAAAGAAAAAGAACCCTAGGACAAAGAATGTTAAACTAGTTAAGTTTAATTGGTCAAAAAGGATTAATTAAAAGTATAATCTAGAACCTACAATCTTAAACACGTTTTTGCTTAGAGAAGGTTTGATTATGGTTTTAATAGGTTTATTAAAACTAGAAATCTAGACAAAGTTTTTGTCTAAAAGGTTTAAGTTAAAAAGTTTTAATAAGTATATTAATATTATAATATGGTTTAATAAAATCTAGACAAAGAATGTTAAACTAGTTAAGTTTAATTGGTCAAAAAGGATTAATTAAAAGTATAATCTAGAACCTACAATCTTAAACACGTTTTTGCTTAGAGAAGGTTTGATTATGGTTTTAATAGGTTTATTAAAACTAGAAATCTAGACAAAGTTTTTGTCTAAAAGGTTTAAGTTAAAAAGTTTTAATAATTATATTAATATTATAATCTATCCTAGAATTTAAACAAAGAATATTGTTTAGATATGATTTATTAGAATTTAAATAAAATTCAAAATTAAGAAAACTAGATTAAAGGATAAAACCTAGTTAGTTTAAATCTTGGGATTAATTATGTTTAATTTTTAAATAGATAATGTTTTTGATCAAGAAAATTAAAGCCTAATTTTAATTAATTAAAAACAAGATTATGGTTTATTAATAAAACTAATAAGGATTAAAAGATATGTTAATTTTAAAGTCTTAAAATTGACAAGTTGTATTTTTATAATTTTCAAAATACATATACATATTTTTCAAAAATTTTATAAGCATTTAAAAGGTTGATGTATTTTAAAGATAAACAAAGTTTGTGTATTTTGATTAGTTTAAGTTAAAATACATAAACTAATATTATATTCTAGTTAGACTATTATAAGGTTTTTTTAAGTAAGAAATTTTATATATATAATATACAAGTTAAAATGGAACATTAAAATTAATTGTTATTTTGATCATATAGTTATCATCTTAGTATAACTAGAATTTATATAAGTTATAATATCATATAAACAAAAATGTACAAAGTTATGAATTCATTGTAACTAGAAATTGTACAAAGTTCTAGTTTTATTATAATTAGAATATACAAAGTTATATAATATTATTTTAACTAGAAATTGTATAAGCTATAATTAAACTAGAATGTACAAAGTTGTAATAACTAGAAATTATACACAATGAAGTTTTGTTATAATTAGATAATACAAAAGTTATATAATCATATTATAATTAGAATGTATAAAGTTATAAAGTTATTATAACTAGTTAATTATACAAGTACAATATAAGTATATATTACGAGTCACGTAAGATACTAGATTAAAGATCATAAGTTAAATAACACGAAAACTTTATGACCTATATTTAAATAGATTAAGTTAAATATAAGAATGGTTTAAACAAACTACATTGTTGCTTATTTTATTATATATGTTTTTTTATATAATTGATTATTGTTAGTGTTTACCAAGAATAGACCGGTGATTGTGTTTTTGACATTACTCGAGTTTCACCATGGTTGTTGGAGCTAGTGGGAGCCACACAAGAAGATCACAAAATCTATCAAGATGTCCTTAGGACATAGTTTTGGCAAACCTAATAAGATTAACGTTTATGTTTTGCAGGGTTGTTTGTTTTATTTGTAAAATAAGCAAGTCTAATATTTTATTATTAAACAGTGAAAAATGAGATTGCCGAACTAAAATTATGACTTACGTTTTTAAGTCATCAAGAGTTAAAATTTATGGTTCTAACATAAGTTAAAGTTTTTCAAGATTAATAAACCAAGTTTGTTTTATAAGGAAAAGTTAATTTTTAACTTAGTAAACCTCATTTTAGTTTTACATGTAAAGTCGAATAAATTTAAAACTATAAGTTTTAAAAGGAAAAGGTTTTAAATCTTAAAACACTTCTTGTACACCTCTTTTTGGGTATACAAGTCGTACAATTTAAAAAGGATAATTTTAAAAGGATAAAATTGTAAAAAGATTTAAGTCTAGTTTTTTCGAGACTGAAAAAAAAAACTCAAGAAAATCTTAGATCTAAGTGCTACCCATCTAATGGAACACCTCACTTATTCAACGATATTCACATTATAAGGAGAAAGAACCTTAGATGTGGATTCAAATCATTGCGAGTGTTAGGTTGTGTAAGGTTTTGTGATAATCGGGAGTCCCGACTTAGAACATCACACTGTCTTAGATGGTGCGATCTATTTTGGTGATAATCGGGAATCCCGGCCCAAAAACTACCCGAGTCGTTATAAACATACTAAATTTTATTATAACTAGAAATGTACAAAGTTATAAGTCTATTATAATTAGATTGTACAAAGTTGCAATAATTTAAAATTTATATATTCTACGACCCCTAGGAATTGTATCAGTAAGGTGCGATTGGTAAGGATGTTACCTACCAGAAATAACATGTCTCGTCGGGAAGTGTCCAAACCTTGCGGCAAGAATGTGAAATATGGATCCTAGGTCTAAAATATTATTTATGGGTTTATGATATATTTTAGAAATGTTTATTGATGATTACTAATTAAACTGGGTTTGATTTGTAGATGACAACCAACAAGACAAGTACCAACAATCTCTCGCTTCGCTCGATACTAGAAAAGGACAAGTTGATCGGTTCAAACTTTCTCAATTGGGAGCGCAATCTTCGCATTGTGCTCAGGCATGAAAGACAGTGGTATGTCTTAGAGAGAGCTTTGCCAATTGTCCCTGCCGCGAATGCTAGATCCGAAACGAGGCAAGCTTATGATAAGCATGTAAGTGATGCACTTGATGTGAGTTGTCTGATGCTCGCAACCATGAGTCCAGAGTTGCAAACAGGACTTATGGATGTATCAGCGTATGAGATGATCCAGTAGTTAAGGGATATATTTCAAGAATAAGCTCGCACTGAAAGATTTGATGTCAATCGAGCCTTCATTGTTGAAAGGGCATATGGATCACATTGCTAGACTTGGTCACCCTATACCATTGCAGTTGGCAACAGATACTATACTCAACTCAATGTCTGATGACTACAAGCCTTTTGTGGTCAACTACAGTATGCATAATATGGAGAATCCATTGTTGAGCTACATTCCATGCTCAAGACCACTGAGTTGAGTTTGGGGACCAAGACTAAGGATGTTCTGATGATAGGAAATGGTGGTAACAGTGGCAAGAAGAGAAAAGGGAAAGGTGGTAAAGGAAAGGGTAAAACCAATCCTAACCAAGGAGTGCCAAATGGTAAAGGTGTCAAACAAAAGGTCAAGAAGGTGAAGCCTAACACGGTAAGGACCGAGAATCGGTGCTTCAAGTGTGGCGAGGTCGGGCATTGGAATAGGAATTGTTCAAAGAATTCCAGTGCGGGAGGCAATGCTAGCTCCTCAGATGACATGACCAACTTCTAGATATTCACTTTTGATACTTGTAAAGTTTATTACGAGTAATCTAACTTTTGCAATCATTTATTGCTGGAGGTGATGGAAAGTGAAGATAGTCTGGCATGAGATGGTGATGATCCCACGAGCACGTGGATTTTATAATTCAGTTTTTTAGTTTGGATTCATAAAACAATTTTACTTTATTTCTTGTAGGATAAGTTTTATTATGTTAAAACTCATGTTTTTGGTTTATCAATTTTGAATCCATGGTTGAATTATACTTATGTGCTTGTGTGATAATTACACTAGTCTAATTTATAACTAGACTGTAAGTCAAGTTTTTTATTTACTAATAATCTTATGTTGTATATTTTTTGTTTTATTAATGTATGATGATATCTTGAAAGCTCATTACATGGATACTTAATATTAGAAGTTTTTCCTAATAAAAGTATTTAAGAGTTTTTATGGAAAGGTAAAGTTCAAAGTTCATTTAACTTATTTAAAACATCTTAAGTAATAATCATTACTTATGATAGTACGTTTTAAAAGCATTAGTATTAATATAGTATGATTATAATAGTTATAATCAAGATAGACTTTAAGAGTATTGTTACAAGTGTTTCGTACCTGTAATAAAGTACTTAATAAGTTCATAATTCTCTAACAGGAATATTGGATATTCGTGAAATTCAAAGAATGACTTAGACATTAAATAAACTCTTAAAAGTATCAAACTATATTAAAGTATTTAAGAATTAAAGGTATTAATACAAGTGCTTCATACTTGTGATAAATATAGTATTTAATTAAGTCATAATTCCCAAGTAGGAATATTGAATATTTATGAAATCAAATGAATGACTTTGACATTAAATTATGTTCTTGAAGGATACTAAGGTATTTAAGAATGGGAAGTACCATCACAAGTGTTTCATACTTATTAGATACAGTATTCAATGAAAGTCATAATTCCCTAAACAGGAACGTTGGATATTCGTAAAATCCAAAAGATGACTTTAATGATTAATAAATTCTTAAAAGACTAAACTATAGGTTTTGACCGAATAAGTCAAAGTGTTGACTTAGTCAAAGTAGTAGTTTAAGTAATGCTTATTTTCCATAAAAAAATAGTGGGAGCTATGACTAACATATTTATTAAAAGTTTTTTTTAATAAACATAGTAAGTTAAAAAGATATTACCAACAAGGCATTACCAAGTCATTCGCTAAAGTTAAGGGAAATAATAAATGATCGTAAATTAGATTATTGCAAACTTAATAGCGCATTCACAAGTCTCGAACTGATTATTGCTAATCTAATAGAATATTCACAGGCTAGTGAATAATTTATTGTTTAAAGGTATTTCCTTAACTAGTAATAATATATTTACAAATCAGTAACTAAAAGTAGTTTAGTTACAAGCTGAATTTTATAAATTCAAGAAACTAAGGAGTTAATTTCCAATCTTCCTAAGTTGACTGAATTTTATAAAAGAAAAGACTAGAATGTCTTCTAATGTTGCAAGAACAAAATCTAGTAAAGACAAGAGTCATAGTATTTTTCAAATACTTGTCTTATGTCTTTAATTTAATAGAAATAACTAAATTGTAATTAGTGATAAAGTTACAATCATAAAAGTTATTAAGTAATTAACACAAACACCAGGAATAAGTAATGATCCAGTAATAATCCAGTATTCATGTCCAGCTAGGAATGACACATGAATTAGTATCATTGTTATTCACACTTTGTATGTTTTAAAATATCCATGAATAAAATGTTATTTTATTCAGAAGGTATAATCTGTGATTGCTCGTCTTTGTGGAAACTTTGATGGGATGCTAATGGCGTTACGGTATTGGTGGAGATTCGAAGTTTCTCGAATATAGCTACGAAAATTTTGTTTGTAGGCCAAATATCAGTGATATTCTGTCGTATCGACGAATATTGGATTGACCATCGTGGTAATAGTTCGTGGTTGGAAAGTTCAAAAATATAAATCACATAGGTTGTCCTTAAGCCTGAGGTATTTGATTTGGGATACGGTGACTAATGTACTTTAGTTCGTCTTAGACACTCCATGAAAGGATTGTCATACGAGACCTTATTGGGTACAAAGGAAGACGTAGTCTAAATCAAAATATACAAGATGGTAATTGCACCTCCTTTTTAGGAGAGATATTTCTGGGTCCCTTGACATGATGGAAAATTGATAAAATGCACGACCGTGCTCAAACGAACTAATTTGTTTTTTGTCGTTATCACACAGTTTAAATCAAGTAGTCAAGAAATGATTCCGAATACAGGAGTTGACAAGTTCTACCATGCTCGTATTCGTTTTCGCAAATAGCGTGCTGCAAGGGATAAGCTTAACAAGTTACCCAAGAAGTAAAAACGATGTGTTATTTACTAGGCAACGCTATTAAAGAGATTTTTCTAAACTTTGCCTGGGTATGAAGAGTTTCTATTGGGTTGGTTATCCTGTATCGCCTATCTAGGGGTCTCTATAGGTTAGTGTCATCAAGTTAAGGTTACGAACTTGCACAAGTGGGAGTCTGTTGGATTTATGTGCACAGTTAGTCAACATAGGATGTCACATCCATGCCTACAGAACACTTAAGGTCACACCGGTGAGTGCATGTAAATATCGAGTAGTTATGCAATGATACTTGGAGAGTAATGCTTTATAATAGTTATTATAAATCAGTAAGTATTAAGTTAAGTTTAACTTATTACTAGATTAGTTTAACTAACTAATTAATACAAGTATTTGTATGTTTACTAGTTGAGTAAATATACAATGTGTTAATTATAGATTATCCATAATATGATTTAAAGCAATTAAATCATATAGTGTTTGGATAATATTATTGTCTAAATTATATAAAGTTTATTATATAATTAATTATTAAGTGTATAATAATTATAGGGGAGGGTTCCTTTGAGAACTGGAAAAATTGTGAGAATGTGAGAATCATTGTAATCATACATGATTACACTATGTTGTATTCATAGGGTAATCATTGATGATTACACATGTAATCATGCATGATTAAACAGGGCTCATGTTCCCCCTCGCGTTGCGCGGCAGACTTTGTCAGGCCGTGAGCCCCAAATCCGCTCAAATCAACGGCAGACTTTGTTTGATTGTTGTATGAATTATGATATCTTAGAAGCTCAAATTACTTAGATATTAGTAATTAAAAATTTGTTTTCTAACATTTAAGAGTTTTATGGAAGCATAAGGTTCAAAACTTATTGACCTTAGTTAAAACATCTTAAGTAATAGTCATTACTTATAGTAGTACGTTTTAAAGTATTAGTATTAATATAGTATGATTATATTGGATATAATCAAGGTGGACTTTAAGAGTATTATTACAAGTGTTTCATACTTGTGATAAATGATTTAATAAAGTCATAATTCCCTAACAAGGAATGTTGGATATTCGCAAATCCAAAGGAATGACTTAGATATTAAATAAACTATTAAAATGGTCAAACTATATTAAAGTATTTAAGAACTAAAGGTATTAAATGCAAGTGTTTCATACTTGTAATAAATATAGTATTTAATCAAGTCATAATTCCCTAATAGGAATAATGGATATTTGAGAAATCCAAGAAATGACTTTGGCATTAAATAAAGTTCTTAAAAGAATACTAAAGCATTTAAGAATTGGAAGTATCATTTCAAGTGTTTTATACATGTTAGATACAGTAGTCAATGAAAGTCATAATTCCCTAAACAGGAATATTGGATATTCGCAAATCCAAATGATGACTTCAATAGTTGACAAATATTTAAAGGATTAAACTATAAGTTCTTGACAAAAAGGTCAAAGTCTTGACTTGGTCAAAGTGATAGTTTAAGTGATGCTTAAATTCCATAAAATTTAGTGGGAGCTATGTCTAACATAATTAATTAAAGGAATTAATGAATTTAGTAAGTTAGTAAAGATATTAACAACAAAGTATTGCCAAGTCGTTGGCCAAAGAGTTAAGAGAAATAAAAAATGATGATTAATTAGATTATTGCAAGCCTAATAGCATGATCACAAGTCTTGTGATTAATTATTGCAAATCTAATATGATATTCACACACCAGTGAATAAGTTATCATTTAAGAATATTTCTATAACTTGTAAAAGTACATACAAATCAAGTAGCTAAAAGAGTTTTAGCTACAAGACAAATTTTATAGATTCAAGAAACTAAGGAGTTAAATTCCAATCCTCTTATGTTTATCGAATCATATTAAAAAGGCAAGACTAGAATATGTTCTAAAGTTGCATGAACAAAATCTAGCAAAGACAAAAGTAATAGTATTTTCCAAAATACTCATCTTATGTATTTAGTTTAATAGAAATGACTAAATTGTGATTAGTGATAAAAGTTACAATTAGGAGTCATTGAGTAATCAAGACGAACGCAAAGAATAAGTAATGATCCAGTAATAATTCAGCATCTATGTCTAGTTAGGAATAATACATGAATTAGTATCATTATTATTCAGACTTTGTATGTTTTACAATATCAATGAGTAAAGTCTCTTTATTCAAAAGATATAATCCGTGACTACTTGTCTTGGTGGGAACCTTGATGGGACGTTAACGTCATTGCGGTATTTGGTGGTAGATTTGAAGTTCTTCAAAGATAGCTACACAAGCTTTGTGTAAACCAAATATCGGTGATATTCTGTTGGAGCTCGACGAATATTGAATTGACCACCGTGATAATACTTCGTGGTTGAAAAGTTCAAAAGTACTATTCACTAGGATTGTCCTTAAGCCTGGGGTATTTGATTTAGGATACAATGACTAATGTACTTTGGTTCGCCTTAGACAAGTCTGAAACATAGTTGTCATACGAGGCCTTACTGGGTACAGAGGAAGTTGTATTATGAATCGAAATATAACAAGATTGTGAATCCGTATCAATCGATTAAGTAACAGATTAAGCACTAACAATGATGAATTAGAAGAACAAGATGGGAAGAACAATGTGAAGCTTTGCAAAATCACGTACGTATTATTTCAAAATGTCGGCAAGCTTGGTCAATACTAGGTTACAACTAGGTATTTATACCTAGGCCTAGTATTGACTAATTACATAAAATCACCCTAGACTATTTGTTACAATAAATGTCACATTACACCCCTAGAGTATTGAATACATTAAAATGTGACCCAACAATCTCCCCCTTTGTAGCAATAGTATGGAAAGCATATCTTTGAAGTCTTCATCTTTAGCCAAGGCTTAGTCTTGTAGATATTTCGTTGCATAATAATCTGGATCAGGCTTGAGCTTTGTTTGTCTGTGAAAATGAATACTTATTGTAGCTTTTCAACCACAAAAAGTATTTTGAAGACTTTACTTTGAAGATATATATTGATCGATTAAAACTGAGACCCATAATGATAGAGAGATTAACAGCGGAAGTCTTTTCTTGAAGTTTGTAGCTTTATGTCGATCAAAGGTTCTTGTTAATTGTTATTCAGGTAAAGTGTTGATAAGGTTTACGCTCCCCCTCAAACAGACAATTATTTCTTCATGGGGTCTTTGGTTCCTCGTTTACTCTACCTTCATCGGTGCATATGTGTATTTTTGATGTGGAGTAAGGTAGGCTTATATATTCTCCCCCTCATGATGAACAAGATTTATCTGAATCATCATGCAAGCAGGAAAAATCTCCGAAGCTTTTTGATAAAAATGTGTTGAATAATGATATATTCATATTTTGAATGACTCAATATATAACACATCTTACATCATAGTCAAAATAGGGTAAACCGGGATCACATAGATTGCCTGTTAACACGACAGTTAAAGAAAAACTGTGTGACCTACGTTTAGTGTTGGCTTTGATGTTAGCACTGGTAGGATTTCCATTCAATCATTGTGGAATACCAATATGTTTTGGTAGCACTATGAATGTTCCGACAATATCACAAAGATATGCTTGATGGAATGCCTGTGTCCTAGAGAAATTTAATTCGGTTCTAGACTCTGGACGTGGACAAACGAAGGCGAGGACTGGAGGTGGGTCCTCTTTTTCAATATCAACAATCTCCATATGAGATGTCGATAGTGTATGTGTTAATCTCCGTGGTTTTGAAACAAGTATTTTTCGTACTTGAGTGGCTAGTGGGGTTGTGCATTGCATCACTGGGTCCATGATGACTTTTTAAATATCAGAGAGCAACATATGCAATCTGATGAAAATGTGGTTACCCAGCTTTTTAATTGGTTAGGTGAGGGTTTTCCATTTTCTTTAACCCTGTCACACGCTCTTCACACTAGCTCACTTTTTCACTTTTCGACTACTCCCTCGTTTCATTTCATTAGCTGACTTGCTCCCCATTCTTCATTCCCCCTCTCAATTTTTCTGCTCACCTCAATCAAGATCTCATGATACTTGATTTCACTCACCTAGACCTAAGGACCCTCACAGTATGGCCTATATTGTAGGTGGCTCCTGGGGAAGATCATGCTGGTTTTAGCAGATCATAGGAGTTATTTGAGAGTGAACTATAACGCTCATGTGCAATTTAGTCAGCATTTGAAATTGATCAATTTTAATAGTCAGAACAGAGATTGATGAAGCTAAGATCTTAAACAGATGCAATCTTTACTTAATAAGTTCAGTAAAGAGATCGTTTACGAATAAGATCTAAGCCTAACCAAATACTGTTCTGACAAAAGATTTTGATGTGAAGATCGAATTTTGAATGAAAAATTTGTCATTTAAAATATTTGAGAGAGTAAGTAACGAGAACTAAAAGAAGTTGTAATAAACAGATACAATCTTTACTGAATAAATTCAGTAAAGAGATCGATTACGGATAGAACACCAACTTATAACTATCGTTACATGTAAAACATTTTTGATTTTGAATGAAGAAGTTAAGATCGAAGCAACAGAAATTAAAAGGAGTTGTAATAGACAGATGCAATCTTTACTGAATAAATTCAGTAAAGAGATCGTTTACGAACATTACAACAACTTATAATGACAGTTGCAATCAAAAACGATTTTGGATTAACACACTTACCTTTTAGGTTCTGTTTTGATTTATGAGATTTTTGAGCAACGAGAATCATAAGACTTTGTAATAAACAGATGCAATCTTTACTAAAGTTTTAGTAAAGAGATCGTTTACGGATATTACACCGACTTGTGATCAACGTTGCTAACAGAAAAAGGTTTGTTTGTTTTGCTATTTGAAATTTTCTCCCCCTAGAAATAATAATTCTCCCCCTAGAATTAGTATTTCTCCCCCTCGACAAAACAAAGGTATTTAAAAGTTTATTCGATTAGAGATGTACCTTAAACATCGTCGGAGGGGTGGAGAAGAGGTTTTGCATTTATGGTTGTTTGAGCTCGTGCTATCTGGTTGTGAGCGGGTTCTAAATCTGAGATGATCAGAAGCCATTCTCCATTGAGGCTCGGGTTTCAAGCTGAAGTACTTGAAAGCCATAGCTTTAAAGTGCGAGTCATATACTGATGTGTATATAAGTCATAGCTTCGAAAGATTTAAGCAATGAAAAGCATTTTGCAGAAACAAAATTGAAATTTAAAGAGTTGAAAACGATTTATGTTTTGAGATTTAACATACCAAGCTTAGACACAAGAAAGTTAAACCGTTTTTCGTCTAAAGCCTTGGTAAATAAATCAGCTAACTGAAAGTCGGTGGATACGAAGTACAATTCCACTTTGATAAAATGATATCGAAGATCAATATGTTTAGTTTTGGAATGTTGAACAGGGTTGCATGAAATTGCAATTGCACTTCGTGAGTCACAATATAAAGGGATACAGCTGTATGAAAAGTCGTAGTCTTTCAATTGTGACTGCATCCAAATTACCTGGGATAGGCAGCTTGCAGCAGCAACATACTCCGCTTCGGCAGTTGAAAGAGATACACAATTTTGTTTCCTTGATGACCAGCTCACCAATTTATCCCCAAGAAATTGAGCACCTCCAGAAGTGCTTTTACGATCCAACATACAGCCAGCATGATCAGCATCAGAGAATGCAAGCAAGTCAAACGAAGTTTCTTTGGGATACCAAAGACCAAGATCTCGAGTACCTTTTAAGTAACGAAAGATGCGTTTGACTGCTTGAAAATGAGACTCTTTGGGAGCAGCCTGATATCGAGCACACACGCAAGTCGAGAACATAATATCTGGTCGACTAGCAGTTAGATATAGTAATGACCCTATCATGCCGCGGTAGTTGGTTACATCAACCAGCTTACCATCGGGATCAACATTCAATTTTAAGCCAGGTGACATTGGTGTAGAGATTGGTTTACAGTCATCCATCAGATACTTCTTCAGTAAGTCAGTGATATATTTTGATTGATTTATGAAGATCCCGGTAGGTAACTGACGAACCTGTAGACTGAGAAAGAAATTCATTCCCCATCATACTCATTTCAAATCTTTTGATCGTAAGATCTGAAAATCGTTTACAATATTTAGGATTTGTGGAACCAAAAATAATATCATCTACATAGATCTGAATGAGAACGATATCCTCCCCTTGGCATTTGATGAACAGAGTTGTGTCCACTTTGCCTTTTGAAAAGCCAGAGTCGACTAAAAATTTTGATAGAACATCATACCACGCACGAGGAGCTTGCTTCAGACCATATAAAGCTTTATCAAGAATGTAGACATGGTTAGGAAAGTGTGGATCGACAAATCCCTCAGGTTGATGAACGAAGACTTCTTCACTAAGAATGCCATTAAGAAATGCAGTTTTGACATCCATTTGATAGATTGTAAAATTCTTGTGAGCTGCATATGCCAGAAATATTCGGATGGCTTCTATTCTTGCAACTGGGGCAAAAGTTTCCTCATAATCGATGCCATCTTGTTGAGAATACCCTTTAGCAACCAGGCGTGCTTTATTTCGAATAAAAATCCCATTTTCATCATTTTTGTTCTTAAAGATCCATTTTGTACCAACAACAGACTTCCCAGGTGGTTTTGGAACTAGACGCCAAACTTTCAATCGTTCAAATTGATTGATTTCCTCTTGCATTGCAAGAATCCAGTCTGGGTCTGTGAGAGCTTTGCTGAGTTTCTTAGGTTCATTAGAGCTTAAAAAAGACGAGTACTGACATTCATCAGCAGTTGCTCTACGAGTTTGAACAGAAGATTCAAGATTTCCAATTACTTGATGTAAAGGATGCTCTTTGGTCCATTTCAGAGTATGAGGAAGTGGAAGTTGACCTGGAATTATGTTGGAGGTATCAGTGAATGCAGGATGCGGGATCATAGCAGTTTGAGTGTTGGATGTAGAAGGTGGAGGATCAACTTGTTGAACATTGTATTTTGAGAAATCAATCACCAACTTTGGAGCTTGAGCTGGTGCAATGATTAAATCAGAAGCACCGGCAGCTTGAGTTGGAGGTGAAGGAACATCCGGTGATGATTGAGTTCTCATTGATGACGAAGAAGAGTCTGAATTTGATACTGATATCAGGAGCAGCAGATGTTGGAGATGGAGAATCAGGGGAACTTGGAATTGGCATCTCAGGGACAGTGATAGACTGAACATCTGCAGCTGAAGGGAATGGAACGCCAGCCTCCTGAAGTAATGTATGTTTGATGTTATGATATTCATCATAAAAATGTTCAAATAAAACATCGAAGTCATTTTCAGAGGTGGAAGGAGATGAAGAGGGTGGAGGAGATTTGATATCTGAGGTTAGTGAATCAAGAGGAAATGTCTCATCAAAAGTAACATTTACACTTTCTCTTATCGTCCGATTTGATCGATTATAAACTCTAAACGATGCAGATTCACGTGAATACCCAACAAAGACCCCTTCATCAGCTTTTGCTTCAAATTTATTCAATTTATCTTTGTCATTTAAGATGAAGCAACGACTCCCAAAAACATGGAGAAATTTAACATTTGGGATTCTTTTATTTATCAATTCATACGGTGTCTTGTTGTAGGTTTTGTTGATGATAGAACGATTTTGAGTGAAACATGCCGTGTTGATGGCTTCAGCCCACATAGATAGAGGTAGTTTGGAATATGAAAGCATTGTGCGGGCTGCTTCAACTAAGGTACGATTTCTTTGTTCAACTACTCCATTCTGTTGTGGAGTTCTAGCAGCGGAAAATTGATGGGTTATACCAACAGATTCAAGATAAGAATCTAGGGTTTGATTCTTAAACTCAGTTCCATTATCAGTCCGAATGGTATTGACGTTCAAGTTCAGATTTGTCTGAGTTTTCTTGATAAAGGCGATAATAGTATCAGCAGCTTCATCTTTGGTACGTGAGAAGTGAACCCAGGTATAACGTGAGTAGTCATCAACAATTACTAACACATACCTTTTACCAGCAATTGATTGTACACTCATTGGTCCACATAGATCCATGTGGAGAAATTCAAGCGGTTTGGATGTACTTTGAACTGGTTTTGACTTGTGTGACGTCTTCTTCATCTTTCCCATTTCACAAGACGAACAAAGATGATCGTTTTCAAAGGAAACATCTGGAAGTCCAGACACATGACCACCCTTGACCAACTTGTTAATAGTTTTGAAATTAAGATGTGAGAGGCGGCGATGCCATAGCCAGGACTCATTAGACGTTGCTTTTGAGACTAAACACACCTCTTCAAGAGGGACCACATCATTCAAGTTGATAGTGAAGAGATTTGTATCACGGGTGCCGGTTAGAAGTTCCTTACCTTCATAAGTGCGAACTGCACATTTATTAGTTCGAAAATTGACTTCCAAGGTTTTATCACAAAATTGCCCAATGCTAAAAAGATTGTGAGCAAGATCTTCGACATAAGTCACATTTCGAATGATTAGATTTTCACGAATGATATCCCCAATGCCCATGATGGCAGTTAAATGGTCATTACCAAACCGAACAGTGCCCAGATATTTTTCTCTAAAATTTGTTAACAATTCCTTGTTGCCAGTCATATGCCTTGAACAGCCAGAATCAAGGTACCATGTATTCTACATAAAACAATTAAAACAATTTAGGTACCCAATCAATTATGGGTCCTCTACGATTAGTAATGGATGTTTAATGTAGATTTTACTGACAGATTTATTTAGAGATTTTGGGGAACTGCTAGGAGGCAGTTCTGTGTTGGTTGTTTTGACAGACCATTTAAATTTTTTCTCGGGGGAATGTAAGATCCAGTTTGAATGTTCATTCTTGATCCAATTGTAATGAACAAACGTGGATTTTGTGTTACGCATTCTTGATTTGGTTTTCGGAGAATTGGAAGAAGTGCTTGAATTTGATGATTTAGGAGTGGAGATACCTCGAGATACATGACGTTGAGTGTTCAGAATTTTATTAGAGACGGATGATTTAGCGGAAGAAACATTCATCGGTTTGTGACCTTGTGGAGATGAATGTTTTCGTTTAGTGTTCAGTGGACGAGAAGCAGATGTTTTGCATGGGTACGGGAAACAAGTTTTGCATGACTTAACAACTTTACCAGATCGGTGAAGAACATCGATTCTAGGACCACATGGAGCATCCATCCTAATAAAATATCGTTCATCATACTGAGAAATTTGTTTATTTGTTTGTTTGTCACAATATATCTTTTTACCGGTTTTATCATATTTAACAAGCATATTATCACCATTCACAGAATAATTCACAGGACGATAAACAACAGAATCATAAACAATACCAAAGGCCAATTTAGGAGCAATAAAATCCATGGAGTTATTACATTTATTATTAACAGGAAAAGAAGAAACTAAAAACGACGATGGACTAGACTTCTTAAGTTCCTTTGACTTAAGCATACTAGAGCCGGACGACTTAGACTTCTTAAACTGAGCTGCTCCTCTGTCTCCGATTGGCATGGGCTTCTCAAGCTTCGATTCTAAGGTTTTATCTGAAACATTTAAAACAGTTGAGTCAGAGCTTCTTTTTAAAATAGCAGAGATTTTAATTGTAGAAGTCTTTTCAAGAGTTTTAGTTAGAGCAGAAGAATCAGATTGAGAATCATTTTGAATACAAGACGAATTGGTTTTAACTAGTTTATCTTCTAATTCATGAATTTTGGTTTGTAAAACTGATTTTTCTTTGTCAAATGCCTTATTTGTTTCATCAATTGCCGTTTCCAATTGGCAAATTTTCTTTTCGAGGATTAAAGATGGAATATAAAGCTTTCATGTCACTTTTTGTTGAACGACAGCATTCTCTTTGATCTCAAATTCTTCCGGAGTTATTATTGGAAATTATTCATCATTTTCAAATTTAGCCTTTTTAGTTTCATATGTTTTGTTCAATTCGACATAGTTGAAACTGATTTGTGCATTCTCCTTCTTTGCTCTATTGAATGTCTCAATTTCTTTTTCTTCATCGGTTACTCTCATGAAGCTCTGCCAGATTTCTCTTTGCATGTAACTATAGTCATATAGTGTTGGAAGCACCCTACATGCCTTGCTGAGATATCCTGGGTTGTCCGCACCTAGACCTTGTTTGGAATTAAAGAATTTAAACTCTTTTGGTTTATTCAGATGAATTGTTTGATCAGTGTTTCCTCGTTTGGCAATCAATTCTTCTAGGTGTTTACCATGTGCGACTAGCTGATCTTTGTCGTAGGTGAGACGATTGATAATTGACTGTTGACTATTTATCTCTTGTGATGATTGGTTTATTTGATTGCTTAATTTGTCTGTTAGTTCTTTGATTTGTTCGTCTAAAGATTTAAATTGATTTTCATTATCTTCAAATTCTTTTTGTTTACATTCCAACCAATTCTTTGTAAGTTGATATTCATGAAATGTTTCAATGTATAATTTGTAATATTTATCATTTCGTTCGTTTGATATTGAATCTGTTGAACTTTTAAGATTTTGAATTTCAACTTCTTTTTCGGAAATTGTATGTGACAATTTCTGAATTTCAGACTCATGTTGGACCTTAATTTCTTATACCTGTTTTTGTAAATCCTGATATTCCAGTTTGAAAATTTTATTTTGTTTAATGTGATGAACAAGTTGATCGCCGAGATGAGCAGTTTGTTCATATTGATTTTCTAAGTCAGTTAATTGTTCCGAAAGTTTTGTATTTAAATCTTTTTCGAGCCTAATCGTATGTTTTAGAGAATCAATTTCAGAATTCAGATTTTTATCAAAACACGTATCAGAATCAGTGGAATAATCAGAAGTAGATAAAAGAGAACTGATTACCTCAATTTCCTTCTTGGCTTCCTCATTGACACGGTCTGAAATTTCAGCATTCTCTCTTGCCATGAAGCACAAGTTTGCAGAATGTTCTTCATCTTCTTGATCTGAATCTTCCATCCACTGAAGGTCTTCTGCTAACAGCACTTTCCCAGACATAATTTGTTTTGCCATTAACATCTTTCGTTTAAAATATTCAGTGTCACGAACTTTAGGTTTCGTGCAATCACGAGAGAAGTGACCAGCAACACCACAATTATAGCATTTCTTTGTAGGATCCAAAGGTGTCATGGTTGGCTTATCAGTTGAAGGGGAAGCAGATTGAGCTTGTTTAAAGTTGGATGAAGATCGCAGATTGTTGTTTGTAGGCTTTGAATAATATTTCTTCTGATAGTTAGAGATGAGTGACATAGCTTGTAGCACTTGTTGAAGTTCTTGATCCAGATCATCAGTATTTGCAGGTGTGGGTTCTTCTGCTTTTTCTTTCGATTTAGCAGCTGCATTTAACTGATGTTGTTGTTTGGTAAGAAGTGCAAGAGTATCTTGTGTCTCTTGTTTTGTTTTTGCTATGTTATTCACCATTGGTGCATTTTGATACAGATATTCATACAGCTCATGAATATCTATCAGACTGAGATCTTTATGCTGCATAGCACTGTTACCAAACATTTCCCACTCAGGAAGAAGACTGTTGATAAATTTGATGTTGATCTCTAGATTTCCCTTTGATAGACTGTTTTTATCGAAAATCATTCAGCAGCTTACAGTATCGGTGGTAAGTGCTTTGCAAATCTTCCCCTGCTGTGGCTTTAAAGTTTTGATAGGAGTTTAACGTAGTGACCATTTTAGCCTTTCCCAAGGACTGTTCCCTCCATTTGTTTTCTAATCTCATCTCATAGTTCTTTACCGCTTTCAAGACTATCTAAGCTATTGTAGATGTCATTCGGTAAACCTTGGAGCATGAACGAATATGCCTGTAGATATGCTTTGGCACGTTGCCTTTGTTGAGCATTATATCTGGCAGGAGGAATAAGAAATCGACCGCCAACAACTGGAGGATTTGCATCAGGAGCATCAACAACATCTTCATAGAATTTAGCATTTCCATTCTCAAGAGACTCGAGAATTTCAGTAGCTAACTCCTGGTTTCTGATAACGTGGAGAAATTTTCTTCCACTGAGCATACTCTCCTCTGAATAATATTGGAGGTTTTAGATCAGACCCAATCGAAAGTGCTTCTCTTGATGTCATTGTTTGGATGGTTAAACTTCAAGTACTACCGGGAGAGAGAAAAAAAATTTGAATTTGAAAAATTTTCAAAGTGGCCGGATATGATAAAAGACACTTTAAATATGTCCTAGATTTTTTAATTGATCAAAAACGACGATCGGGTTAGAAACTGGGGCTAAACGAAGTTCGGAAATTGACCGAAAAATCACAAAAACGCAAATAAAGTGATTGAAACAGGTCTCTTTGGGCCGGGAGCTTGGGTAAACCGCCTACGGCTGTTTATCACATCGTAGCCTTCGTCTCGGGCTTCGATTTGGTTACTCGTGGGCGTGAAACGGACACCCGAGCTGAAAGTTATGATCGTTTTTATACAGCCCCTTTTGTCACGCGATTTTGAGAAGTTCGGGCCGAACTGTGGAAATGTTCGGGCCGAAGATGAGGTTCGAGCCGAAGATGAGGTTCGGGCCGAAGATGGTGTTCGTGCCGAAGATGGTGTTCGGGGCGAAGATAGTGTTCGGGCCGAAGATGAAGTTCGGGCCGATGATGAAGTTCGGGCCGAAGATGAAATTCGGGCCGGGAACAGTGAAGAGTTCGGGCCGAACTTGTTCTTGGCAATGACTAACGAACCAGCTATTTTTCTCACTAAATCGATCCTAGAATGCTCAATACTTAACCAAATCGAGTGATTCAAATCCCAAAATGCTCGAAAATTGATTTCGCACGTAATGGTATAATAAAATCGATTAAAACACAACAAATCAGATGGTAATTTCGATTTAACAGAGGAAAAAATGTGTTTTAATGGTTTTCTTTAAAATCAACGAATTAGGATTAATTCTTGATGGATTTAATCGAAACTTGATTCTAAAATGCTTAGAATTACAAGATGAATGTAATGAACAAAGAATATAGACGATTTAATACCTCAAATTCCGATTTTTGATTCTTGAGTTCTTCACAAAAAACTTCAAAACTTTGCTTAATCTTCACTGAAATGGATCGAATCAATGGAGATTTATGCTCTGATACCAATTGTGAATCCGTATCAATCGATTAAGTAACAGATTAAGCACTAACAATGATGAATTAGAAGAACAAGATGGGAAGAACAATGTGAAGCTTTGCAAAATCACGTACGTATTATTTCAAAATGTCGGCAAGCTTGGTCAATACTAGGTTACAACTAGGTATTTATACCTAGGCCTAGTATTGACTAATTACATAAAATCACCCCAGACTATTTGTTACAATAAATGTCACATTACACCCCTAGAATATTGAATACATTAAAATGTGACCCAACAAAGATGGTAATTGCGCCTCCTTTTTATGAGAGATATTTATGGGTCCCTTGACATGATGAAAAACTGATAATTGCATGGCCATGCCCAAAGCGAACTAATTTGTTCTTTGTCGTTTATCACAACAGTTTAAGTCAAGAATTCAAGAAATGATTTCGAATACAGGATTTGATAAGTTCTACCATGCTCGTATTCGTTATCACAAATATCGTGCTGCAAAGGATGAACCTAACACGTTACCCAAGAAGTAAAGACGGAGTGTTCTTTACTAGGCGACGCTATTAAAAGAGTTTTTCTAAAACAATAACTGGGTTACAAAGCTGTTTATATGGGGTTGGTTACCTACATGCCTATCTAGAGGGCCACTGTAGCTCGTGTCATCAACCTAAGGTTACGAACTTGCACAACTGGGAGTCTGTTGGAATTATGTGCATAGTTAGTCAACCTATGATGATACATCCATGCCTACGAAACACTTAAGTGTCACACCGGTGAGTGCATGTAATACGAGTAAAATATGTAATTATAATTGGAAGAGGAATGATTCATAATAATCATTTATGAATCAGTTAAGTATTAAGTTAAGTTCAACTTATTACTAGATTAGTTTGACTAACTGATATTGACGTCTTTATACATATTCTTTGTCGTCAATATCGCGTAAATTGACCGTGTTTTTAATAAATTTCATTTGATATTACTCAATTTACTTGTTCTTGTGTATTTCAGGCCCAAAGAGGAAATATATGGCGAAAACGAGCGAAAAAAGGAGCTAAAACGGACAACGCGTGAAAATCAAGCCTTCTGGGCGCGAGTCTGGGCGCGAGCTCGACGCGAGAATGTCGCGCCGAGCTTAGGGACAGTCTGTTTAACCTCGCGTTTCTTAATCGCGTTTAGACTCCTTCTCGCGTCCAAAAAATCGAAGCAGTTTTCCAGTTCTCGCGCCGCGAGCTCGGCGCGAGATCGACGCGAGTCGACGCGGGAATTCGTTTTTTATATCAGATTTAGTCAAAAGTAAAGGGGACTTCGAACGTGACTGTGTTTTTGGACGGTTGGGCGACGAAATACAGCAGTTTTCAAGAGAATTCTTCATCAAATCAAGCAATTCATTGGATTTTTATCATTTCGATCAAAACAATGTTCGGTAGTTTGATATCTTTTGTACGTTTGATGATTATTAGCACTTCCATGGGCTAATAATCTTAATATTTGCTATGTTTGACAGATTCTAGGGTTATGTTTGGTTCAATTTTAGGATTTTCTATCTTGTGTTTGAACAATTGTTAATTAATGCATTAATCTTTCGATTTACACTTTGATCTTTGTTGTCTACTTTGTTTATAGGTAACTAGTTGATTATTGACAACAATTGAATAGTTATTTCTACCCTCATCTTTTCACCCAAGTGACCTAGATGGCAATTCACTAGGAATAGGGATTGAAATTAGATTCCAATAAGTTAGGGTAAATTGAAAGTCTAACCGTAGTGACGGGAGTTCTAGGTTAGAGGGTTTAGGTGATCCAAACCTATTAAAATTAGATTACAACTTTTGAGAGAAGGAATTCCTATTAGTTGTGTCTAGTTTATTAAATGGAATTAAGAGGAATCTAGTACCGTGACCTCTAGAACATTGGAAGTAATCGGGACTTAATAACCAGACATAAACCTAGATGAAGTCAGACATAGTGAATATACTTTAATCTTTTGAAAAACAAGTTTTCTAAACCAATTCTCACTACATTTTCTAAGTATTTGTTCAATTCATTTAATCTTTACAATTCAAACAATGAAACTTTTAATCAAAATAATTAATTTGTTAACTTTTGATTATTGGATTACATAAATTGCTCCCTGAGGATCGATAACCCTAATACTTGCCTAAGCTATATTACCCACGATTAGGTATACTTGCCTATGAATGTGGTAGTCTAGATTAGTGGTATTTGGAGCTTTATTTTATAACTAGATATATCTCATCAAGTTTTTGGCGCCGCTGCCGGGGAACAGTTTTATGTGTTTAAAAATTGAAAGTTAATTTGTTAGTTGATCCTTGTTTGGGAATTCATTCTTAGACAAGTTATTTATTATATTTTTTTTTTCTTTACTTTGAATATTAGTTGCGTTTGATCTTTTTGTATTGAGTGTGCAGGTGCATGAACAATAAGATTAATCTTAGAGGTAAAAAGTCTAAACCTGATCAACCTTCACCATCCTCTGATCCAGAAAAATATTTTCGAAGGAGAAAGAGAGCTCAATTGCAAACAAAGTATTTAGCATCAATCAAGAAACCTCAAAGTATTGAAGTAGTGAATGCCTTACAAGACACAAATGACCCGTGTGTATTGTGGGTACAAAGAGAACTAAAGGTTCATCATCCCGACCTTATGCACCACCATCGCCCCCACCAATGGCTGATGATGGATTTCCTGTTAATCTTGAAATCAGAGGCACACATGTGTTTTTAGATTTCTCAAATGCACCATCATTAGAGCAAAGACAACATGCAGAAAAAGAATTCAGTGATTTCACTGGCAAACCGGTAGAAGCGGGGAAAACCCCCGATTGGAGATTATTAGCCAAGTATGACAAGAAAGACGACATTATGGAATATCTTTCACGTAACTTCAGAGATGCCAACGGGGATATTTTATTTACGTGTCATGCATGGAAACGGGCTCTCACCATGCGTGAACCGGTTTATCGTGAATTGGTTTTCGAATTTCTTTCCACAATACGATTCAAAGCGACCCTAGCATTAAATAATCCACATGCACTTTCTTTGGAATACCGAATCGCGGGGAATTGGTATAACACTTCTCTACGTGATTTTGCCGTTAACGTGGGTTTGTACACGGCACACGAAATTACTAATTCGTCTTTCATGCATTATTTAAGAAGCTGTGATTGGGAGGCTCCTAAGGATGTTGATACGTTATGGAGTGAAATTGGTGCGGGTGGATATGATGGGTCAGACACTACCGAATCCCGAATCTTCTTTAGTGATTACCGGTATTTACATCGTATGATCTCTAATACGATTTGTCAACGAAAAGACGGGTCGGAAAAAGTGAACAAATACGAAATGTGGTTACTCGATCAACTCCGACACTCCCATAAATTCACTAACATACCCTATGTATTGGCTGAATTTTTAAGTGACGGTGCCAAGGGTTTTCGACCCAAGAGTGGTTTATGTGGTGGCCATTACATCACGAGGTTAGCTATGGCACACGGTGGCCTTCCACCCCGAGTTTTAGACACTTTGACCCCCATAGAGATGGGTTATCTCGATGCGACCTTATTGGCCCGAATGAAAGTTCTAAACCGCGATCAAAATAACAAATATCAATGGGTGGACTATCCTGTATTGGCCGAAAAATGGCGCGTAACACCTCCACAATCTGACGAAGAGGAACAAG
Source organism: Calendula officinalis (assembly GCA_963853835.1). NCBI lineage: Eukaryota > Viridiplantae > Streptophyta > Magnoliopsida > Asterales > Asteraceae > Calendula > Calendula officinalis. The sequence continues at coordinate 43,481,928 of OY970832.1, read as the reverse complement.
AAGATGCACGATTAGGTGACGAAATGGGTGATGAACCGATGATGGATTCAATGCCACCATTTACGGGGCAAGATCAGTTTTTTGCGGGTGCTTCCGGTTCGGGTACGGCTCATGCCGGACCATCGGGACCCAGTGTGGGCCCATCGACTTTTGATCCATATTACTCATATCAACAATTAAATGAGTCGATGAATGCCTTACGGGTTGATTTCCAAGCTTCAAATGCATCGATACATTCGCGCATGCAACGCTTTTATTACGAGAATATGCAACAACGATATGAAACAAATTGGCAAACTCGTGGCATTAGTAGCTTGTTGTATAACGATGTTCCTCCACCCGATAGATTTGAACCTATGCCGGATTGGACATCCGGAAATTTTCCACCCGGGTACCCAGATTATGACGCTTGGAATCAGCATTACACAGATGGGTATCGTCGGGACCCGCCACCACAATAAGCAGCAGTGTTTAAAATAAAAAAATAAAAAAAAAAATAAAAATAAAAAAAAAAAAATTCGGTTGCTGATTGAAGATTTAAATTCTTGAAGATTGTTGATTTCGGAACAAAATTGCACACCACCCCCAGGTCGTATTTATTCTTTTAACTTTTTAATTCCCCGTTAGTGTTCAATTCATTGCATTGAGGACAATGCAAATTTCAAGTGTGGGGAGGGGGGTGAATTAAAATAATTCCACCACTAAATTTGTGAATCCTTAAAAGAATCATCAAAATACATATAATGATTCAATTAACAATATAATTCTAATTAACATTAGCCCAAAATATTTTTTTAGACACTTCTCCTCAAGGCTTCGAGGAAAGCAAACTAGGAAAATTATTTGATTTAAACGATAAAATTTATTTTAGTTTTTATGTTCAAAATTTGTGGCTTTCCATTATTTTAAAATCCTTGCTATTAGCTTACTGAATTTTTAGTGGCCTAAGTAATACAACAGGTCTTGCATAAGCCAAAATCTTTTCTTAAGTTAACTTTTGACCCAAAAGGTTGAGACTGGGTACTTAGTTTAAAAAAAATCCCTTTGTGTACGAAATACGCCGGCGAAAGCCGAGAATTAAAGCAGTCAAAGAACTAAGATGTTGCATCAGTTTCAGCTCCCTTCGGCCCAATTGGATGTCCAATATATATCATAAATCAATAAGGGGTCCGTTGGAAAGTCGAAGTAAGGGTTGGTTCTGGTGTTAATTATCGAAAAATTCATAAAGCTGAATAAATGTGATGTACAATGTACATAACAATCATAAATAGGCACATTGGCAAAAAAGTTTAAACTGTGTTCATTTCAAAATATCTTCAAGTTGGGAGTTTTCGCAAAAGTAAAAATTTTGAATTATGCAAGAATGAGTAGACCTTAGGCTAATAAAAATTGAATAAGTTAATTAAAAGGAGATTAAAATGATGAAAAGTTGGGTAAAACTGTACACAAATCTTGAACATAAAAGCTTTAACAAATTCTATCCGCTAAAACAAATAATTTTCCGAAATTTGTTAGAATCCGGGCGTTGAAAGAAATCTCAAGAATAGATCTTTATAGTGGCTAGTGAAATATATCTACATGATGATTTGCTTGAGGACAAGCAAAGTTTAAGTGTGGGGATTTTGATATTGACGTCTTTATACATATTCGTTGTCGTCAATATCGCGTAAATTGAGCGTGTTTTTAATAAATTTCATTTGATATTACTCAATTTACTTGTTCTTGTGTATTTCAGGCCCAAAGAGGAAATATATGGCGAAAACGAGCGAAAAAAGGAGCTAAAACGGACAACGCGTGAAAATCAAGCCTTCTGGGCGCAAGTCTGGGCGCGAGCTCGACGCGAGAATGTCGCGCCGAGCTTAGGGACAGTCTGTTTAACCTCGCGTTTCTTAATCGCGTTTAGACTCCTTCTCGCGTCCAAAAAATCGAAGCAGTTTTCCAGTTCTCGCGCCGCGAGCTCGGCGCGAGATCGACGCGAGTCGACGCGGGAATTCGTTTTTTATATCAGATTTAGTCAAAATTAAAGGGGACTTCGAACGTGACTGTGTTTTTGGACGGTTGGGCGACGAAATACAGCAGTTTTCAAGAGAATTCTTCATCAAATCAAGCAATTCATTGGATTTTTATCATTTCGATCAAAACAATGTTCGGTATTTTGATATCTTTTGTACGTTTGATGATTATTAGCACTTCCATGGGCTAATAATCTTAATATTTGCTATGTTTGACAGATTCTAGGGTTATGTTTGGTTCAATTTTAGGATTTTCTATCTTGTGTTTGAACAATTGTTAATTAATGCATTAATCTTTCGATTTACACTTTGATCTTTGTTGTCTACTTTGTTTATAGGTAACTAGTTGATTATTGACAACAATTGAATAGTTATTTCTACCCTCATCTTTTCACCCAAATGACCTAGATGGCAATTCACTAGGAATAGGGATTGAAATTAGATTCCAATAAGTTAGGGTAAATTGAAAGTCTAACCGTAGTGACGGGAGTTCTAGGTTAGAGGGTTTAGGTGATCCAAACCTATTAAAATTAACAACTCGAGGTGTGATTAGATTACAACTTTTGAGAGAAGGAATTCCTATTAGTTGAGTCTAGTTTATTAAATGGAATTAAGAGGAATCTAGTACCGTGACCTCTAGAACATTGGAAGTAATCGGGACTTAATAACCAGACATAAACCTAGATGAAGTCAGACATAGTGAATATACTTTAATCTTTTGAAAAACAAGTTTTCTAAACCAATTCTCACTACATTTTCTAAGTATTTGTTCAATTCATTTAATCTTTACAATTCAAACAATGAAACTTTTAATCAAAATAATTAATTTGTTAACTTTTGATTATTGGATTACATAAATTGCTCCCTGAGGATCGATAACCCTAATACTTGCCTAAGCTATATTACCCACGATTAGGTATACTTGCCTATGAATGTGGTAGTCTAGATTAGTGGTATTTGGAGCTTTATTTTATAACTAGATATATCTCATCACTAACTAATTAATACAAGTATTTGTACATTTACTAGTTGAGTAAATATACAATGTGTTAATTATAGATTATCCATAATATGATTTAAAGTAATTAAATCATATGGTAATTGGATAATATTATTGTTTAGATTATATAAAGTTTATTATATAATTAATTATTAAAAAAATTTATACAAGGCATATATTTCGTGTATATGCATTATACCGAAATATATATTAAAGTGTATTAATACTAGACATTTAATAGTTAAGTGCAATAATAAAATAATAGTAAAACTATAAGGGAAGGTAACGTAAAAAACAAAGTTTAATTAAAGAATCGATCTTAATTAAACTAGAGGGTCCTAAGCGCAACTTATTTATCTATAAATAAGAGGCTTAGGTTAACCCTAATACCCCTTGCTACCCCACGAAAATCCTTCCCCCCCTCCCTTGGTTTCGGCCGAATAGGAGCAAGAACACAAGAGTTTGTGTTATTCGTTCTTCGTGTTCTTCAAGTCCTTGAAGATCAAGATCATTGCATCAACCAACTAGAAGGTTTCTCATTGTGTTCATCATCAGTGGACTTACTTAAGCAAGATTTAGGTATGATTTGGAAAACCCTTTTTCCCTTCCCCCTCTTGTACGAATTCGACCACCAAGAACCCTAGGGTTCTTGGTTGGCCGTCGAATTACACACAAGTATGTGTGTCTGTTCGAGTTTTTCGTACAAGGTTTCTTTCTTGTTAATCTAGTCTAGATTTCCAACATCCCAATCCTTTAGGGTTTAAGGATTATGTTTAATCTCAGTTCCGCTTTTAGGGATTAAACTAGCTAGTTGGTTTAACCGACAAGAACAATGTTCTTGTCAGTATGGTCGAACCAAGTATACTAGGAGGTTGACCCAAGTGGTCGATCAGTACAATGAAACCCTTCAGTGGTATCAGAGCGTTGGTTTAGAAATCTAAACAAAAATAACAAAGTTTGTTTGTTTAATTTTAATGTTTTTTGTTCCAAATCTTTTTTTCTTTTTCTTAAATTTCGAAAACGGTAAAGAACCCTAGGACCAAGAATATTAAACTAGTTAAGTTTAATTGGTCAAAAGGATTCTTTCCTTTTTTCCCCATAATTTTCGTGATCAAGGAAAACCCTAGGACCAGGTATGTTAAACCAGATTTGTTTAATTGATCAAAAGGATTCTTTCCTAATCTTTTAGATTTTCGAAATCTAGAAGGAATCTTGGACACCAAGTATGTTAAACTAGTTTAGTTTAATTGGTGAAAAAGATTCCTAGCCTTAAGAATTCGAAACCCTAAAGAACCCTAGGACCAAGAACATTAAACTAGTTTAGTTTAATTGGTTAAGAGGATTAATTAAAATTATAATCTAAAACCTAGATAATTAAACAAGTTCATGTTTAATAGGTTTAATTATTATTTTAATAGATTTATTGAAACTAGTTCTTTAAACCTAGAAATCTAGATAAAGCCTTTATCTATAAGGTTTAAATTAAAAAGTTTAAATAAATTTATTAAGGTTATAATCTATCCTAGAATTTAAACAAAGTTTATTGTTTAGATATGATTGATTAGGATTAATCTTTTAATAAATAATGTTTTTGATCAAGAAAGTCAAAACCCTAGTTTTGGTTGATCAAGAACAAGTTTAGGGTTTGGTTAATTAAATAAAAGGGAATTGATAAGGATTAAAAGAAGTGTTAATTTTAAGGTTTGAAATTAACAAGATGTATTTATATTTATATATATATTTTGAATTTTTAAATATTTAAAAGAAAATGCATTTTAAAAAAGATAAAATAGTTTATACGTATTTTAATTAGTTCAAGTTAAAATACATATGTATAAATTAGATGTAATATTCTTAATAGAATGTTATAAGTTTTTTTTTTTTTTTGAAGTAATTATATATATACATTAAATACAATATTACAATGGAACATTAAGAGGAACCGTTATTTTGATCTTAAAGGTTATAATATAACTAGTTATTGTATAAGTTGTTATATGATTAAAACTAGAAAGAACAAAGTTATAATTTCATTATAACTAGAAATTGTACAAGTTAAGATTATATGATAAACTAGTAATATACAAAGTTATATATATAAATAAGGTGTATAAAGTTATAAGTTATTATAACTAGATAATTATACAAGTATAATATAAGTATTTTGCAAGTCGTGTAAAATACTAGATTAAAGATCAAAGGTTAAATAACACGAAAACTTTATAACCTATATTTAACTAGTTCAAGTTAAATGTAAGAAATGTTTAAACAAATTAGAATTATTATATATAGTCTTTATATAATAAGTTTATTAGTTTCACCAAGTATAAACCGGTGATTGTGTTTGCTCAAGTTCCATCATGGTTGTTGGAGCTAGTGGGAGCTACACAAGAAAATCACAAAGTTTATCAGGATGTCCTTAGGACATAATTTTGGTGAATCTAATAAGTTAAAATAAATGTTTAGTTTTATTATTAAACAAGTGAAAGACAATGTGTGTTAAACTAGGATTATGATTCAAGTTTCATGAATCATAAAGGAATTAAAATTCAAGTTTTAAAGTTTAACATAAGGATTCAAAGTTTTTCAAGTAAATAAAACGAGTAAGTTTTATTAAAGATAAGTTTTCTCACAAAACCTAATAAAACGTTTTGTACACCTCGTTTTAGGTATACATATAAATCGCGCAAACTTTTTGAAACTATAAGTTTTAAAGGAAAAGTTCTTAAGATTTAAAAAGTTGTCTTGTGCAATTCTTGAATACACAAGTCACACATTTTAAATAAAGGATTAAAATTGGAATAAGGTTTAAGTTTAGTTTAAAATTGGAAAAGTTCTTAAGATTTAAAAAGGTGTCTTGTAGAATTTCATTTGCTTGATCTCGTGGTTTTCTTTTTGCGTGGTCATGAAATCAGTTATAGACGCTTTGCGGAGGTCAAAAAAGTTGTATGTGGCCTCTTTCCCTCTGTCGACTAAATGGTCAATAGGAGGCTCACCGACGTCTGAACCTTGAGCAGCTGATGATGACGATGCCGCCGCTTTCTACTTCGCCTTGTCGCGCCCCATTGGCGAGGGGGTGCAACTTCCACTTCTTCATCATACTCATCCGCATTGACGTTGGCATGTGCTGAGTCGGTATCTCCCGACGTCCTTGACTTTTTTCCACGAGCTGTCGCGAACATCGCCAATTGTTTTGGGTATTCGATATCCTTCCACTTTGGATGGTCCTTCAACAACCTCCAGCACTCCACCTCTGTGAAGTCCCCTACATGTGCAGCTTTATATTCACCACAAGCATGCTCGTACAACATTTGGTCGTTCGCCCCACTTTGGTTTCTTTTTACGAGGTTGTCATAGATCGCACAAAAGTTTGCAATTTTAGGCCGAAGCCTATTCTTCCACTTGCAGTTTAGGGAGTCGTACGTGCGGTTCGTCCCACCCATTTCTTTCTCAAAGTAAGTTAACACATCCTGCCAAAATCTCATGAGCACCCTGAAGTTAGCTTTCACGACATTTTCGGACGTGTTGATCCAAACCTTGCATAAGGCTATCTCTTCGGCGTTCGTCCATGTCGCGCTTCTGCCGGTCGTACCCTTTGTCGGTGGTTGACGCCTTTTTGATACCTTCTTTGTCGGCGCTACAACGGAGGAGTCAGAAGACTCAGATGACTCGACGTCGAGGGGAGCGGCGGGAGTGGCGGAGCCAGTTTGTGTCCGTGGTTGGTAGTCGAATTGGTCGAGCGGAATGCATACAAAAAGTAAACGAACACTACAAACAAATGTTTGTGTTATTTTTTGATATCGGTAAAAGTAAATTGCATACAATTGTTGTACTCAAGAGGAATGCATACAAAAAAAAAAGCAAATAGACTAAATATTACAACTCCATCAACAATCAAGAAATTCTCCCCTAAAGGCTTTGCTTTGAAAAAGATTCAAAGTTGAACTACTACAAATCAAGATGCTAAACTTGTCCAATTTAACTAAGATAACCAACGAATTAACGACTCTATCCCCACATGCAACATTCTTGAGCTTCCGATGGTCAAACATTTGACCATACCCAAACCCGAGATCTATGCATAGGTCGACGGGTGGGGATCATTTTTGATTAAATGTTACACAATATACTAACGAGTGAGAACCTTATTTTAAACAAATTACAAGTTGTTCAAGCAGCCGATTATATGGGGGTGGGGTGGGGGGTGGGGGTCAGAGGGTGAGAACGAAAGGGGGTGCATCCCTTCGTGGGCCCGCAACGGTTCGATACACGTAAACTTTATGAGCTTGAGTATCTTCACTATCTTCATCTTTCATAACTTCAACATTTAACCTAGGCATTTCTTTAGCCAAAACCCGACACCCGTTCATAGTCAAATTACAAGCCGACATCCAAAGAGACCTCATTGACTCATATTTGGTCAAACCCGACAGCAAAGCCGCGTTTCCAAACGGGCAGTCTCGTATCTCTAGCTTCCTCAGTTTCGGGCAGCCGCCCAACACATACTTCAAACCCAAATCACTACTGCCCGCAAAAGCAACCGAAAGCGTTTCTAACTTTTTCGCGTATTTCCCAATGTATTCGAAGGTCAAATCGGTCAACAGGCCGGAAACAGCGAGGCGTTGTAGTTTCGGGCAGGTTTTTACAACAGCACCAAATGCCTCGTCCATGGGTTCGTTGGTCTGGTAATCGGGTTGACCGGGGTTCATTATGCAGAGACGAAAGTGGGTGAAATCCGGGCAGTTTCGGGCAATTGTGGCGACAGCTGCGTTTGTCATTTGGTGGCAAAAGTAGAGGACGTAATGAAGTTTCGGGCAGCCTCGAGAGACCGAAACGAAACCGGATTCGGTCACACCCGCGACTTCTTGGTCAAACGGGTCAGCTGGGAAGACCCGAAGCTCTTCAAGTAACGGGCACCACGATCCAACTGCTTCTAAACCCGTGTCTCCAACAGTATCAAGAACCTGTAGACCAACAAAAAGTTAGTAAATTACATAAATTGTCCATGTAGTTTGTATGAAATTACGGATTTCGTCCCTCAACTTTTTTTATCAGACACATAGTCCCTAGCTTTGAAGCTTGTAACAAGAAAAAGAAGTCGAGTGACGAAATCCATAATTTCGTATGAACCACGGAGACGATTTATGTAATTCACTAAAGAGTAAATTAGACAAATGGTCCTTTAGGTTTGTACTATATTACATATTTGGTCCAAATTAGTCCTTATTTCAGAAACTATTAACACATTTGGTCCTTTACCTAACGCTAACTTTTCCCGTCAAACAAACGGGTTTTTATGGGATTCAAATTGGTGAAGGGAATGTGAAAAGGACAGATTTAACCCCCTCGTGCATCACACATGACCATACTTAATGGGAAAAATAAACGTTTGTTTAGATAAAGGACCAAACGTGTCAATAGTTTCAGAAATAAGGACTACCAGTGTAATTTATGAAACTAAAGGACCAAATATGTAATATTGTACAAACGTAAAGGACCTTGGTGTAATTTACTCCAATATTTTATTACAAATATGAATGGTAATTAAAATTGTACTTACCCATAAGCGTCGAAGACTTTTGCAGTGCATGAGAAGCTTTGCTAACTCAAAGCTGCTTAAAGTTGCAAAACTCAAGTTCAAAAACGTAAGACTTTCACAAGCAGGATAAATTATGGGTAAATAAAGTGAATTAGTGTCCCATAAACCCGAAATTGTAACTAAATTTTTACAGTTTCTGAAAGCAGTTTCAAGATCATTGACCGAACGGGTAACAAGATCTTGCATAAAAGTTCCAGTACCAAGTTCGGTCAAATGTGGAGCCCGTAAAAGAAGCTTTTGTAACTGATCAAGATTTATGTTACGGTTGACTTTTAGAATTCTAAATGATTTGCATCTGGTGACGAGTTTTTCAAGGTGGTCAAAGTTGACTTCACTGTTTAAGCTTGCAAAGTTTAGTACTTCTAATGAAGTTAGGGTTTCGGGAAAGCAACTTAACCAATCACCACCGAGATCATCGATCCCGTTTTCTTGTACGTCTAGCTCCGTTAAGTTCCTACCAAAAAAAAAGTCAGCATAAGTCAACTGAGATTAATAGAAAATGACATTTACATTTGGTGTGAAAGTTTTTTTAAATTCAGTAAAGAAAAGTAAAGCAGTTGTGATCTTAGCTGTATTACAAAGGATAAACACACAACACTAGGGCAATTTTGTCTTTTTGGTTTCTTTTGCTCTACTTAAGATGATAAATAGCAATTTAAAGTCAACCAGAATGTACGGATTTAGAGAGTTTATCCTAGGGGTGACAATTCAGGTCGGGTTCGGGTTCACGGGTTGGCGGGTCAGAAACCTTCAACTCGAAACCGACCTGTTTATATAAACAGGTGAGATATCTCAACCCTAATTTGTTTACCTTTGAACCTGACCCATATAACCCGTTTAATTAAATGACTTAAACAGGTTAGCGGGTCAAACGGGTTAAATGGGTCAAACGGGTCAAACATGTTATTCCAAAAATTCATAACAAATTAGCAAAACACAAAAATTACTAAGTGACCCTTTTAGTTTTTATCTAACTATTAGTTACGTTTGAACTAGTAAACTATAAACTAAGTATAAATATATATCCTTTTATATATATTCTAATAATTAAACGGGTTAGTGGGTCGACCCATTTAAATTATCATCGACTCAAACCTAACCCATTTAATAAACGAGTCATTCGAGTCAACCCAAGACTGACCCAAAACTTTTTTTAACTCAACCCTGTTTATTTTCGTTTCGGTTTCAGGTCGGGTTAGAAATTTCCACCCCTATTTTATCCTGTTTTAAAATATAGACCATCATACCTCTACATAAGGAAGAAGAATACCATGTGACTTATATAAATGGAAAAAAAATTATTTTCATGAGAATATACGAAAGCTTTGTATTTTCATGTTTTCAATATGTCCGTACAATTGCAAAATGCATTTATTTTTTTCCTTATGCTTAACGTGAACTACATTAAACATGTAGCAATATAAATTTAATGAAGTGTTTCTGAACTTTTCCTCTTCTGATGCATTGCCTTTAACAATGACAACACATATACAAAGTCACTTAAAATTCAACATAAGAAAACAGGTTTAACTTCAATTAACAATAGACTTCATAACCTTAATTAGTTACTAATATTAAATATTAATCGCCAACTTGTATACTCGAATCAAATGTACATCAAGAACATGACATCCGTTAATGTTCAAAGGCAAGTTGTTAAGACCCGATTTGAGATGGGTGGTCTCCCGAGAAATCAAGAACAAGAAGCTAGAGTTTTTGGGGCAATTTTCTGATTAACCTTTTAAATGAAACATTACAATGCAATTTATACTAGAATGGAAAAACAATGCAGCCTATCATCTACGAATGGGAAACGTGCTGGCCAACTTCCAAAGGTGGGTTGGTTACAACTTCCAAAGGTGGGTTGGTTATTTGTCACATGCATGCATACAAGTAGGAAAGTGGGATAACTAAAGAGAGTGGGCAAGTTGTTGACTTCTTCTTCAATCTTGATAACGAATGGGTTTCCGGGTACACCTCTTGGGCCGACGCGGTTCTTGGGCTCCCACAATGGGCTGGTCCGTATCACTACTCCCTTCCTCGAAAATGGACTTGTCCTCAAGTCCGCTGTGCGGTTCCGGTAGATCGGAAAGCCATTCCGTTGGGAATTCCGTTGAAACTTGTTCTTCGTGGCTTTGTTTTAAGAGTGAAACATGGAATACCGGGTGGACTCGGGACATTGCGGGTAGTTGTAGGCGGTAGGCGACGGGCCCGATGCGCTCTAGGATTTTATACGGCCCGAAGAAACGCTTGGAAAGTTTCTGATTTTGCCTTGCGACTACCGAGTTTTGACGATAATTACGTAACCGGAGATAGACTAAATCTCCAACTTGGAATTGTTTATCGATACGCTTCTTGTTGGCTTGTCTAGTCATTCGTTCTTGTGCTTGTGAGAGTGCCGTTTTGAGGAGTTCAATTATTCTTTGATGTTCCAATAGAGATGTTTCAATTGATGGTGAAGTGGTGGAATGTGGGTTGTAGTTGTGAATTGCAGTAGCTTCCCGCCCATATATTGCCATAAATGGTGTCATGTTTGTTGATGAATGGTAACTTGTGTTGTACCAAAATTCGGCAAGGTATAAATAGCGATGCCAAGCTCGGGGTTCGTCATGGACGAATGCACGTAGGTATGACTCGAGACATCGGTTTACTACCTCGGTTTGGCCATCGGTTTGTGGGTGGTATGCACTTGAATGCCGGAGTTTGGTACCGAGTTGTTTGAACAATTGTGTCCAAAAATGACTTAAAAATACCGGATCTCGATCGGATGTAATGGAGGTTGGCAGCCCATGTAACCGGTATACTTCTCGTAGAAAAAGGTTGGCTAGTGAATTGGATGTGAAGTGGGTAGGAAGTGGTAAAAAATGGGCGAATTTGGTGAGGCGATCGACAATGACCCATATTGCGGTTTTTCCATTGGACGGTGGGAGGTGGGTAATAAAGTCCATTGTAATGTCGGTCCATGTGGTGGCGGGTATGGGTAGGGGTTGAAGTAGGCCGTATGGTTTGTGTGTTGGATATTTGATGGTTTGACATGTAGCACATTTGGTTATAAAATTGGTGACTTCTTTTTTTAAATTTGGCCAATAAAATGAGGCTGCCAAACGTCTCAATGTGGCCTGAATTCCCGCATGTCCTCCTAACGTAGAGCTATGAAATTCCTGCAAAAGATTAGATCGAATATTTGAAAAGTTAGGAATAAAAAGTCGATTATTAACGTAAATGAGGCCGTTATGAATTGTATGATTTGGCAGTGAGTGTGTATCGGTTTAAACTTGTAACATTAGCTTCTTGCCCTCGATTTGGTCTCGGTAATATGATCTTAACTCTTCGAGCCAAGTGGCGGTTGGTCCCGATATTGCCATGAATTCAACCGCTTCGGTTCGACTAAGTGCATCGGCAACTCGATTTTCTTTGCCGGGTTTGTAATGAAGTTCGAAATCGTAACCGAGTATTTTTGAGAGCCATTTGTGTTGATCGGGTGTTTGTATTGTTTGGGTGAGTAGGTGTTTGAGGCTATAATGATCGGTGTAAACCCGGAATTTGCGACCTAATAGATATTGTCGCCATTTCTTGATAGATTCGGTGATCGCATATAATTCCCTAATGTAGGTGGAATTTCCTTGCATTCTATCGCACATTTTTTTGCTAAAAAAAGCGATAGGTTTATCTTGTTGAGATAATACGGCGCCAATAGCAACACCGGAGGCGTCGGTGGTGACGTCAAATGGTTCGGTAAAGTTTGGTAGGGCTAGGGTGAGAAGTGTGGTCATGGCATTTTTGAGGGAGGTGAAGGCAGTGGTGGCGGTTTCATTCCATGTGAATGTGGGTTTTTTTAGTAAATCGGTGAGTGGTGCGGCGATGTGGGCATATGCTTGAACGAACCTTCGGTAATATCCCGTTAAACCCAAGAAGGCTCGTAAGGTGGTAAACGATGTTGGAGTGGGCCAAGATTGTATTGCGGTGATTTTTTCGGGGTCGGCATCAACTCCTTTGGCCGAAATAATGTGGCCCAAAAAAGGTATGGATTTTGTGGCAAATTGGCATTTTGATGCTTTGGCATGATAATCATTATGCATGAGGGTTTGAAAAACGTATTGAAGGTGGTGGTAATGGTTTTGAAAATCGGCACTATAGACTAATATGTCATCGAAAAAAACTAACACGAACTTACGTAAAACCGACCGGAATAGGTCGTTCATGGCGGCTTGAAAGGTTGACGGTGCGTTCGTGAGGCCGAAGGGCATAACTTTGAACTCATAATGGCCATCGATGGTGCGGAAAGCGGTTTTATGGATGTCGGTGGGAGCGACTCGAATTTGGTGGTAGCCGGCACGGAGATCTATTTTTGAGAACACGGTGGCGCCATGAAGTTCATCAAGGAGTTCATCCACGGTGGGAATTGGGAAACGATCGCGAATCGTAACCGCATTAAGTGCTCGGTAATCGACGCAAAAACGCCAAGTACCATCTTTTTTTCGAACCAAAAGGACCGGTGATGAGAATGGGCTTTGGCTTGGTTGAATGATACCATCGGTTAACATCTCGGTGATTAAATTGGTCATGATTTCTTTTTGGTAGTGTGGGTAACGGTATGGTTTCACATTTACGGGTGGTGTATTTAGAATGAGGGGTATGTGGTGATCATGTTGGCGAGATGGTGGAAGGGTATGTGGGGTGTCAAATAGGGGTTGGAATTGTGTAAGGAGGTTTTGTATTATGGGGTTATCGTGGGGTTGCATGGCAGGGGGTTGGGGTGGGTTTGATTGATGATGATATAACATGGTATGGATTGAGGCAATTGAGTCCTTTTTTATTAAGGCTTGAAGGGTGCTTGGTGAAATTGGGGCGGCTAGAGGTTCTCCTCGAAGAGTGCATGGATTACCATTGATGTGGAAGGTGATTTGTGGAACGGAAAAATCGGCTAGAATGGGCCCGAGAGAGCCTAGCCATGTTAAGCCCAGAATAACGTCGGCGCCCGCTACGTCGAGAACAAAAAGTGGTACCGAGAAGGTATTTTTGTTGAGTTCGATTTTAGCGTCGGGAAAGAAACTATCGCATTGAATGTGTTGCCCGTTTCCAACCATGACCGTGAAGGGTGTAATGGGTTTGGGTTTGGAGGGTAGCATGGCGGCTATGCGGGGTTGTATGATGTTGTGGGTGCTTCCGCAATCGACTAAGGTTGTCACCGGGTGGCCGTTGATGTACCCCGTAACTCGAACGGCACGAGGAGATTGTAATCCGTAAAAAGCCGCGTCGGAGATAGCTAAGAATTGTGGTTGATATGGTTCGAACTCCGTTTGGTCCGGAAAATGGATTTGGTTATCGTTTTGTGGCTCGTTGTGATGGTTTGTGTCGGTGGTGGAGTGATCTTCGTTGTCGGCGATAAGAAGGAATTGCGGTGGTGTGCAAACATGGCCCGGGTGGAATTTTTCGGGGCAACGGAAGCAAAGACCTTCACTTCGTCGCTTTTGTAATGCTTCGGGGGATAGGCGGGTGAAAGGAAGGGGGGTACGGGTTTTTGGTGGTGGTAAAAGTGGAGGGCTGTTTGAGGTGGATGGTGTTGATGTAGGGTTTTTTTGTGGTGGTGTGGTCGGTGGTGGGGTGTGGTTGTAATTGCGGGGTGATGGTGGGTAACGGGATCGATTGTTGGCGAGTTTGTCTTCGATAAGTTTAGCTAATCCATATGTTTGGTGGAGGGTTGTGGGATTGTGTAAGGCTATTTCGGATTGGATATCGGAACGTAAACCCGAAATAAAACAATTACGAAGGGTAACGTTGGATAAGCCCGCTACACAATTGCTAATTTTTTCGAATTCCGATTGGTAAATGGCAACGGTGGTGTTTTGGCGGAGTTTGAAAAGGGTGGCTTCGTGATTTTCATATGTTGATGGGCCGAAACGGGTTTCAAGGGCACGGGTGAAATCGAGCCATGTACCGAGGAGGCGGTTGTTGGACATGTGTTTATACCAACTCAATGCATCGCCGGTGAAGTAAAACATTGAAAGAGATAAACGTTCCGTGTCGGGTATTGCATAGTATGTGAAGTAATTGTCGGCTTGAAATAGCCAATCTAGGGGATTTGTACCGTCGAAAAATGGAAGGTTTATTTTTGGTTGGCGTGGACGATCACGGGAACCAGGTGGTGGCGGTGGTGGCGGTGGCGGTGGTGGGTTGTCTAGGATTTTGTGGTTGTTGGGTTTTGTAAGCATGGTTGTAAGGTGATTGATGGCGTCGGTTTGCTGGGACATGTTGGCGGTTTGGGTGGTCATTTGAGTGATGAGTGTGGTGGTAAGTTGTATCAATGTTTGGATATCGGAGGGTGGATTTGCATCATCGGAAGTAGATTCCTTCCGGGGAGGCATGATTACGAGAATGAAAGCACCAAATGTTAAGACCCGATTTGAGATGGGTGGTCTCCCGAGAAATCAAGAACAAGAAGCTAGAGTTTTTGGGGCAATTTTCTGATTAACCTTTTAAATGAAACATTACAATGCAATTTATACTAGAATGGAAAAACAATGCAGCCTATCATCTACGAATGGGAAACGTGCTGGCCAACTTCCAAAGGTGGGTTGGTTACAACTTCCAAAGGTGGGTTGGTTATTTGTCACATGCATGCATACAAGTAGGAAAGTGGGATAACTAAAGAGAGTGGGCAAGTTGTTGACTTCTTCTTCAATCTTGATAACGAATGGGTTTCCGGGTACACCTCTTGGGCCGACGCGGTTCTTGGGCTCCCACAATGGGCTGGTCCGTATCACAAGTCATGTGTCACATCAAAAAAGCAACTAAAAAAGTGAATAAATCATAAAGTAGTCACTTCGTTTCCACTAAAACTTCGGTTCAAATGCTCCCAAAACAAAAATAATAATAATAATATAATAATAATAAATTTATAATAAAAGAATGAAAGAAGCAAGTCCCATTGTGTTTTAGACTTTTAGGCAGCTAAATTAGGTGTAAAAATATAATCTATTTCAACCCAAATCATGAAAGATCTTGCTTTTTTATCCCTATTCATCAAACACCATATTCTACTTACCATTTTGGTTCATTTCTATTAATGGCTTATTACTAAGATTAAGTTTAATTCTCTTCATTTCTAATCTAGTAATTAGACTTCCAAAATTGTTACTAAAACCACACTAATTTCAAATTGATTATTTTGGTAATCTTAACAAAAAAAGACTTAAACGTGTGACCAGAATGATCTTTATAGCCAATTTGAAAGTTGGTTGTTATTAGGAGTATAAAAATTGCATTGCTAGATTTCGCAATTTTTGTAAATATTACAATGAATATAAGAGCAAGAAAATTTATTAAACTTTAATCTAAAAACAGCTTGAATTGATCTAATCTGATCTGATCACATTAAAATCAAACACAAATTCAAGTGATCTATTCAAAACGAACCCTAATTTGACAAATTCAAATTGAATCATAGGTTCAGTACCAAGTGATTGATGCAACTTGGACAACATTTCGAACCCTAGCAATGAGAAGAAAGAAGAATGATGAATAATCTTACCGGCAATGAGTAGCTATAGCTTTTAATCCATCAGTACTAAATCCATCACAACTCAAAAGTGACAGAGCTTTAAATTCAGGAAAATTCGTCGCCAAAAACTCCAAGCTCTCGTCGCTAACCGCCATTCTCTTCAATCTCAATTCCTCCAGGAACGGATATGCTTTCGCCAGAACACTCAGCCATGGATGAACATCAGCTCCCCAATCTTCCGGCACCAAATTGAAATCCGAAAACCTAGGTTTCCCTTTCAACGTCACGCTACGGATCTTAGGAAACCTTCCGGCAACAATCTCCGGTGATACCGAGTAACAATTTCCGATAAACACGTGACGCCTGCTCCATCGTTCTGCGTTGTACCAATCCTTACAGACTAGAGATACCGAACTGCGGTCCTTGTGTGAATTTATTAGCGACAGCACCGGTTCTAGGACCTCGTCCGGGAACGGAATCACCGGAGTTGACTCCGGCGATACCACATCAGGATCAACCGGATCGATTCGGTCAACCGTCTTGGTTCGCTTCTGATTTAGATCCATGCTTCACTGCAAAACTTCGAATGATCATTAATATTCATGTTAGTACAAATTCACAGCTGAAATTGAAATCGTCATTTTACAAAACTAAAATCGTGAATTTGATTCAGCAGAAACTTCAATTGAACATGTCACTCATTTCACTAGAAATTCTACGGATAAAATCTTCAGTTTTCACAATTAAAACAGAATGAATTTTAGATGGCCTAAATTGAAAAAAAATAACTGGAAAATGATAAATCTGCTCAATTTATGAAGATTTGCAGTTAAAGCAGTCTAGATTTAGTGAAATTATTAGAAGAAAAAGAGAATCGAAGTGAGTGATCGTACATATTGGGGGTTGAGGAGATTGGATTTACATGATGAAAAAAGCCCAATAATGGAACTCTCTCTCCTCTTTCTCTCTCTAAAACCAGAGCAAAGAAGCCAACAGGCAGCTTTACTGAGGTGAGAGAGAATTATAACACATGTTACACTATAACCCCTTCGTCTATAGAATACTTTACATATTGCCATAATTGTACTTTTTTCAATCCAAAGCATTTTCTTATAAATCATGTGGCTTTCTAATAAATGTATTACTTCCTCCGATTCAAAATAAGTGATACACTATCTTTTTGGGTGATTTAAAATAAGTGATACACTTTTAAAAATTATCATATTTAGCAAAAAATAATAGGACCCACACCCACTAACTATCTACTTTAAGAAGTGAAATGACTTCTTTACCCTTACTTTTTATTTTTAAACATCATTAACCCCACTTTATTCAAAAGTTGTGGGACTCATTCCCCACTAACCATCCAATTAATCTAATTTAACCATCATGTTAATATTTCGCCTCAAAAATCATGAAACCCAAAGTGTATCACTTATTTTGAATCGGAGGAAGTATTA
This sequence comes from Calendula officinalis, assembly GCA_963853835.1. Classification (NCBI taxonomy): domain Eukaryota; kingdom Viridiplantae; phylum Streptophyta; class Magnoliopsida; order Asterales; family Asteraceae; genus Calendula; species Calendula officinalis. The sequence continues at coordinate 43,464,356 of OY970832.1, read as the reverse complement.
ATTTAAAGTTCATTTAGTTTATTTGATTTACAATGTGAAAATTAAATTTAAATATAACCAATCTTAGCTCAAATTCATCTACAAAACAATGTAATATTCCATTTATAATTTTATATTAACCAAATCACATACATCGTATACGTACAAATAAATCTTATATTTTCCATGTAATACACCGGGATTTGAAACTAATACTAAAACTATATCATATTTGGATGTATGCTCGCAAAATGGTTGGAGTAAATTTACATTCTATGATGCACATGGAGAATATGAGTTCTGATTTTCCTGCGGCATATAGAGTGATAACTATATTTTGAAGCATAACAGAATATGGTAAGAAAATGGGACACTATAATATTGGTGCGAATGTTCATGATTTTGGTGTTACGTGTTAGAAACTTACGGATTTCATTTGCTTGGAACACTCTGAAGTCGTGTAATTACTTTCAGATTAAAGTATTTTGTTAGTACTAATGATTTTCAGAGTTTACAAAAGAATAGAGAACGAATGTGTGTTCTGAATTTTCATGTACCACCATTGAATGACTAAAACGATAGTTAATTCATGTCTGCACAAACTATCAAAAACTGCCAAAAGGCAGTTGCAAAATCGTTCAAAACCGCCAAAGTCGAGTCGAATTCTGGTGGGATCAAGCCAGTGGTTTTGCCCCCTTGGACCCCATTACTAGGGGTGCTGTCCAGACCCCCATTGAGCCAGTATACGTATTTGAATTAAAATAAATTCAAACAATTTGTACTATGTTTCACCCTTACTTGTTTAATATTTATTAAGATTTTATTTGGTCAACAAGTTTATCCATCCCATTACACTTAAATCATATTGGTGATACAAATTACCAACATTACGTATTCGATTTTATTATAATGGAAATAATATGTATGTCATGAGTTTCATAGTTAGAAGTTCGTGCAACAACAGATAATAGGAACAAAAATATCTAATTCGAAATGTATTAATCACGATTTGTGATTCAAGCAGTAATTCAAGAAACCACCATTTTTATTTAGAGTAAATTACACGGAAGGTCCCTGTGGTTTACCACTTATTGCACGCACAGTCCCTGGTCTTCGTTTATTACACTGGACATCCTTGGTGTCTTCAATTTGTTTCACCTGAAGTCCCTGTGGCAAACGGACGTCGAAATTGAACGTTAAGTGAGTCATGTGAGGTGCACACGATGGGTACAATGGTCATTTTCTCTATTTTTCTTTTCTTTTCTCTATTTATTTCGGCCAAATAAAACCCCCTCCCCTAAACCTGTCTTCGTCTTCAACCTGTTCAAACTAGGGCACGATGGCAATATGCAGGTGTGGAAGAATTGCAACTGTGAAGACGTCATGGACTGTAAAGAATCCAGGTAGGCGGTTCTATTGTTGTCCAGTAAAGCGCTCTAATTGTAGCTTTATCGGTTGGATTGACCCTCCCATGTGTGAACGAGCAGTATTAATCATCCCAGGTCTTTTGCGCGCAAAGAACGAGCTTAAAGAAGAGATCAGACAGAAGGATGCGGCAATTTCGAAGATGAAGATGTATTTAATTTTAACTTGGGTTATTATTCTTGTTTATGTATTGTTCTAAAAATCTTGAATTAGTGCCCTAATTTTCTGGTTTTTAGAGGTAGTAATCTGTGTGGTTTTTGGAATGTAGTAATCTGCTAGGCACTAATTGTAAGTTGTTGTAATGAATGTTTATGTAATAAATCAATCAAGTTTGAATCCAGTTTTTTGTTGCTTGTTACTGTTTTTTGCAAGTAATACCAAACATAGTGTAACACCTCAAATTTTAATACAAAATATTGGCCAAAATAAAACATTTTATAAATAGAAGAACATCCCCAATTTGGATTTACAAAAACCTTGGTATGAAATCAGAGTATAAAAGTAGGTGTTACAAAATAGATCATAACCAAGCTAAGTTTAAATCCAATCTAGTGCTCTTCTAATCTAGGTCCCGCATCTCTATCCATGCGTACCTAAGCCTTCGATCCCGAACCTGAGTACATAGCAAAATAAACAAGGAGTACATGAGACAAAACGTCTCGTGAGTTACATGGGTTTAGACCCAAAGTTGATAATAATAACCGAATGACAAACAAACAACATGTAAGCAATCATCCATCTATCTAGTCACCCTATTGTGACTCCAATACTTTGCTATTCCTAGCAATCATATCTAGTTGTCGGGACATCCCCAACCATCTAGAACCACATTAACTTATTAACCGGGGATCCACCGCATTAACAAGCTTCAAGGTAAAGGCAAGAGGGAATCGCCCAATCTACCTATACCTGCCTTACTCGCCGGACTACTTCCAGTTAGCAAGACTACTATCATGGAATGGGCCGATGGGGATCCGCCCAAATGCTCCCCATTCCATACCTCATGACCGGGGATCCCCCGCATCATCACATCATCTCAACATATCATAACTCGATGGTTATGTCAATCTAGCTCTCGGATATCCCGTCTATCATCAAACAAGTTAGTTCAATACAACCATCAGTATAACTAACTATCAATTACTAGTCTACACAATTAAGCAAATAGACCATAACACAAGTAATGAAAATATTTAAAAGGGCTATGTACTCAGTAAATTCCACACGTACTCACCTTAGCAATAAGGATGCTTTAACCGTATTCTTTCCGCCGGTTCCTCGTTTACAATCCGACCACTTCAACACTTCACCGAATGTCTAAAACAATTATCACAACAAAATTATCAACACAAACCACTACCAATGTGTTCATCTACCTCTAGATAACACTCATCAATCCATTTCCCCCAAATATGGTGATTTACCAAACCCTAGGTTTAACCAACCCTTAAGATTCTTACAAATCGAAATCATACACTTGTTTCCTTTGTCAAAATACCATCTATTAAGTGTATACAACCTTTATTTAACCATTAATCACCAACCCAAGAACTAGGGTTTCAAACCCAAGCTTCTAAACCCATAGATCTAAAGCTACAACTACAAAGAATTGAAGATATACCTTTAATCTTCAACTAGGAGTGAAGAATCACAAGATTTGACCAAGAAATCTGCTCCAAATGATGCTTTACACTCAAAATCGTTCACACACTTGAAGAGAGAAAAACTAGGGTTTTCAAATGCAATAAATGAGCCAAATCCTGACTTTAATGCTGCCAGACAAAAGATCACGACGCGACAATAGTTCGCGTCGCTAACTCTGCGATTTCCATAGTTCGCGATCGTTAAGCAGGCGTGAACTTCTTCGCGGTAAAAGGCCAAACTCCCTTGAGCTAGTTCCCGATCGGGAACATAAGTTCGCGTCGCGAACTCCTGATGTAGCCAGGGCTGCACTTTTTCGACTTTGTCTCGACCCGGTTTCGCCCATAACTTCCTCATACGGTGTCCAAACGACACGAAACCAATTCCTACGTTCTTTAAACGATTTATCCTTATTTATCGTATTTTTATCCAATTTATTTATTTACAAATTTCGGGTCGTTACAACTATCTACCCCTTAAGAAGATTCCGTCCTCGGAATCTCATCATAGTTCACGAAATCCGGGTACCTCTTCCGAATCTCGTCTTTGACTTCCCAAGTCAAATTCGGCCCAAGTGAATGCTTCCACTTGACCAACACCAACTCGATCTCCTTATTCTGAAGCTTCTTTGTTTTTGTTTCTAGTATAGCCTCGGGCTCCTCAATCAACCGGTTCGGGCCGTCGACCCGCAACTCTTGCAACGGAATAATATTTTCAACTTCCCCGATAAACTTCTTCAAATAACTCACGTGAAAGGTGTCACGCACACCTTGAAGCTCGGGTGGAAGTTCCAACTTAAAAGCTTGAAGCCCGACCCGTTTCAATATTTTAAACGGTCCAACATACCTTGGACTTAACTTCCCTTTCTTACCAAACCGCATTACACCTTTCCAAGGTGACACTTTTAACATGACCATATCACCGACATCCAAGTCGTATGGTCTTTTCTTCAAACCCGAATAACTTCGTTGTCTATCTTGGGCGACTTTCATGTTAGTTTGAATGATACCGATCTTTTCATTTGTCACTCTCACGATCTCGGGACCCGTGAGCTTCGTCTCTCCCGCTTCCAACCAACAAGATGGAGTTCTACACTTTCTTCCATACAACGCCTCATAAGGCGGCATCTTAATAGTCGAGTGATAACTATTATTATACGAGAACTCGACTAACGGTAAATGTTCATCCCATTTACCACCGAAATCTAGTACGCACGATCTTAACATGTCTTCAACCGTTTGAATCGTTCTTTCACTTTGACCGTCGGTTTGCGGGTGATAAGCCGTGCTCAACCGCAACTTTGTACCCAATTCCTCTTGTAATGACCGCCAAAACCTCGAGGTAAACCTCGCGTCTCTATCGGAAACAATTGATAACGGAACCCCGTGGAGTCGAACCACCTCATCAACATATAACTTAGCCAACTTCTCAAGTGGCAACGTTTCCCGAATTGCTAAAAATAGCGCACTCTTTGTCAACCGGTCAACTATGACCCAAATGGCATCGTGACCTCTACTCGTCTTCGGTAAACCTACTATGAAATCCATAGTTATATCTTCCCACTTCCCGGCCGGTACAACCAATGATTGAGCTACCCCATACGGTACTTGATGCTCGGCTTTCACTTGTGCACATGTGGCACACTTAGAGATATACTTGGCCACCCTCGCCTTCATTCCGGGCCACCAATAAACCCGTTTCATATCTTGGTACGTCTTTGTACTTCCCGGGTGAATCGAATACTTCGACTTGTGCACATCATACAACAACTCTTTTCGGATACCACCGAACTTAGGAACCCAAATACGACCGCCTACGGTCTTCAACCCTTGTGCATTTTCGAGAAAATGTTGGTTCTTACCTAACCGTTCTTGTCTTAACTTGTCTTTTCCCATAACCTCTCGTTGGGCATTCTTGATTCTTTCAATGATGCTCGAGACAACTTCTATACGTGATAAAATTCCTCGGTTCGGTTTCTCATAGACCTTTCGGCTCAAGGCATCGGCCACCACATTCGCCTTACCCGCGTGATACACAATTTCACAATCATAATCGGCAATCAACTCGATCCACCTTCTTTGTCGCATATTAAGGTCTTTTTGAGTAAACACGTATTGTAAACTTTTATGATCCGTGTACAACGTACACCGAGTACCATACAAATAATGCCTCCACAATTTTAAGGCAAATATAATCGCCGCCAACTCCAAGTCGTGTGTCGTGTACCTTAATTCCGCATTCTTCAATTGTCGCGAGGCATACGCGATCACTTTACCTCTTTGCATCAACACACAACCGAGCCCTTGACTCGAAGCATCACTATAAACCACAAAATCTTCCATACGATCCGGTAACGTAAGAATCGGCGCGTTACACAACTTTTCCTTCAACAAATTAAACGCCTCTTCTTGCTTCTTCTCCCACACAAACTTCTCACTTTTTCTCGTTAACTTCGTGAGTGGAATCGCGATTCTCGAGAAGTCTTGTATAAACCTTCGGTAATAACCGGCCAATCCAAGAAAACTTCTAACCTCGGTAGGAGTTCTCGGAGGCTCCCAATTTGACACCGCTTCAATCTTGGACGGATCAACCTTAATACCATCACACGTCACCACGTGTCCTAAGAATTGCACTTCCCGCAACCAAAACTCACACTTCGAGAATTTTGCATACAACTTCTCCCGTTTTAATACATCTAACACAAGCCTCAAATGACCTTCGTGTTCTTCTTCGGTTTTCGAATAAATCAAAATGTCGTCAATAAACACGATCAAAAACTTATCGAGGAATGGTTTACAAACCCGATTCATTAGATCCATGAAAATAGCCGGCGCGTTTGTAAGACCAAACGGCATCACTAGAAATTCATAATGACCATAACGTGTACGAAAAGCCGTCTTCTCGGTGTCGCCTTCTTTCACCCGAACTTGGTGATAACCCGACCTCAAATCAATCTTCGAGAAATAACTAGCACCTTGCAATTGGTCGAATAAGTTGTCAATTCTCGGTAACGGGTAACGGTTCTTAATAGTTACCTTGTTCAACTCTCGGTAGTCGATACACATTCTCATCGAACCGTCTTTCTTCTTAACAAATAACACCGGTGCACCCCACGGTGACGAACTCGGACGAATAAAACCTTTATCTAGCAAATCTTGCAATTGGGTCATCAATTCCCGCATCTCGGTGGGAGCTAAACGATAGGGAGCACGAGCAATCGGCGTCGCCCCCGGCACTAAATCAATTTTAAATTCGACTTGTCTCTCTGGTGGCAAACCGGGCAAGTCATCGGGGAAATCCCGAATAATTTTGACATCATCCATTGACTTCTTTTCCTTTCGGCCATCTAATACATATGCTATAAACGATGCACAACCTTTTGATATACTTTTCCTCGCCTTAATAGCGGTAATCACATTAGGCATGTGATGTCGTTTCTCCCCATACACATACACTTTCTCATTCTCGGGTGTCCTAATCGACACTATTTTCTTTCCACACAAAATCTTGGCTTGGTGCACACCCAACCAATCCATACCGATAACCACATCAAACGCCCTAATTCCCATGGGTAACAAATCCACCTTAAACTTTCTACCGTCTATTTCTATTTCACAATTTCTATAAACACATTCAACCATAGACGTTTTCCCGTCGGCTACTTGTATCTCATAAACCTCATCTAACATCTCGGACGGTACATTCAATATACAACCGAACTCATAAGACACAAACGAATAATTGGAACCCGAATCAAACAAAATATGAGTTGGCATGGAGTTAATGAATAAAATACCTGACACCACATCGTGTGCCTCCTTCGCCTCCTCCCGAGTGAGTTGGAAGGATCGCCCCTTCACCTTAGCCGGTTCCGCTTTCTTTTGAGCCGTGGACACCATCGACTCGATTCCCTTCTTTGGGCACACATTGCTATAGTGCCCCTTCTCGTGGCACGAGAAACACTCGATCTCGGCCAATGATTTAGACTTGCATTCTCGGGCCATATGCCCCGGCTTCCCACAATTGTAACAAGTTTTCGACTCCCCTCGGCACACGCCGGCATGAGTCTTCCCGCACTTCTTGCACGAGCCAACACTTCCTTGTTTAGAGAAGCTCGATGTGAACTTCCCTTTCTTGAACGTACTCGAGCCACTATCGGCTTTCCTCTTCTCGCCCACATGGGCCCTCTCGGCAATCCGTGCCTCATTTACTTCCTCAACACTCCGGGCGGCACTAATAGCCTCATCGACTGAGACCGCCCTCTTTACCTCCAACTGGTAATCCCACGGTAGCCCACTTGCATACCGAACTACTCTCAACCTCTCATCCGAGTAGGTTTTAGCAACAAACGGGAGCAATCCCGTGAACTCTCTCGAGTATTCTTCAATCGACAAATCACCCTTTTTGAGGGTCACGAACTTCTCGTGCATTTTCTCCAAATCCCTTTCGGGACAAAACTTCTTTTTCAACCTCGCGGTGAACTCATCCCACGACATCTTCTCGACCACCTCCTTCCCGAGGGTCTCATACACAATATCCCACCAAACCATGGCATCTTCTTTTAACAATTGAGACGCATACGTCACCATATCAACATCCTTACACTTGCTACTACCGATAACCCTCTCGGTTTCCCGGATCCACCTCATCGTTACTTTCGGGTCCGAACTACCCGTATACACATTTGGCTTACAAGCCATGAAGGATTTAAACGAACAACCTTCTTTCACAATGGGCTTAGCCCTAGCATCACTTTGGCCACCCGTGGAGGATTTCCCCTCCCCGGTGCCACTACCCCCGGTTCTCTCTTCCGACTTAGCCTCGGATTCACGGTCTCCACCCGACCTTTCACGGTCTCCAATAATACGGTGCACTTCTTCGGCCACCGTTCCCTTGATTTGGTCGATAATAGTTTGGAGATCCACCATGGTTACCGGAGTTCTATTAGCTCTGACCTCCGACTCACCGACCCGATGCATCGACGGTTGACTTTCCTGTTCAACCACAACCTCTACATGAGGTATCTCTTCTTCCCGGTTTTCCGGGGCTTTCCCACTTCTACGAGTGTTCACCATTTCTTTCGATCAAGACTATACGAAAGACATTAAACATTTAGTACCTCGTGTACAACCCATTAGTCTCATATGACTCAATATCCATAATCATATCACATTTCATCGGTCCCCTAGGTTCAACCGTAAACTTACTACAAAGTCTCAAGGTCAACCTATGATCTTAAGGAATCTTATATTCCTAATGCTACAGTCTAAGACTAGGATGGACATCCAACCTAATTCACTTAAACTATAGCTCTGATACCAAGTTGTAACACCTCAAATTTTAATAAAAAATATTGGCCAAAATAAAACATTTTATAAATAGAAGAACATCCCCAATTTGGATTTACAAAAACCTTGGTATGAAATCAGAGTATAAAAGTAGGTGTTACAAAATAGATCATAACCAAGCTAAGTTTAAATCCAATCTAGTGCTCTTCTAATCTAGGTCCCGCATCTCTATCCATGCGTACCTAAGCCTTCGATCCCGAACCTGAGTACATAGCAAAATAAACAAGGAGTACGTGAGACAAAACGTCTCGTGAGTTACATGGGTTTAGACCCAAAGTTGATAATAATAACCGAATGACAAACAAACAACATGTAAGCAATCATCCATCTATCTAGTCACCCTATTGTGACTCCAATACTTTGCTATTCCTAGCAATCATATCTAGTTGTCGGGACATCCCCAACCATCTAGAACCACATTAACTTATTAACCGGGGATCCACCGCATTAACAAGCTTCAAGGTAAAGGCAAGAGGGAATCGTCCAATCTACCTATACCTGCCTTACTCGCCGGACTACTTCCAGTTAGCAAGACTACTATCATGGAATGCGCCGATGGGGATCCGGCCAAATGCTCCCCATTCCATACCTCATGACCGGGGATCCCCCGCATCATCACATCATCTCAACATATCATAACCCGATGGTTATGTCAATCTAGCTCTCGGATATCCCGTCTATCATCAAACAAGTTAGTTCAATACAACCATCAGTATAGCTAACTATCAATTACTAGTCTACACAATTAAGCAAATAGACCATAACACAAGTAATGAAAATATTTAAAAGGGCTATGTACTCAGTAAATTCCACACGTACTCACCTTAGCAATAAGGATGCTTTAACCGTATTCTTTCCGCCGGTTCCTCGTTTACAATCCGACCACTTCAACACTTCACCGAATGTCTAAAACAATTATCACAACAAAATTATCAACACAAACCACTACCAATGTGTTCATCTACCTCTAGATAACACTCATCAATCCATTTCCCCCAAATATGGCGATTTACCAAACCCTAGGTTTAACCAACCCTTAAGATTCTTACAAATCGAAATCATACACTTGTTTCCTTTGTCAAAATACCATCTATTAGGTGTATACAACCTTTATTTAACCATTAATCACCAACCCAAGAACTAGGGTTTCAAACCCAAGCTTCTAAACCCATAGATCTAAAGCTACAACTACAAAGAATTGAAGATATACCTTTAATCTTCAACTAGGAGTGAAGAATCACAAGATTTGACCAAGAAATCTGCTCCAAATGATGCTTTACACTCAAAATAGTTCACACACTTGAAGAGAGAAAAACTAGGGTTTTCAAATGCAATAAATGAGCCAAATCCCGACTTTAATGCTGCCAGACAAAAGATCACGACGCGACAATAGTTCGCGTCGCTAACTCTGCGATTTCCATAGTTCGCGATCGTTAAGCAGGCGTGAACTTCTTCGCGGTAAAAGGCCAAACTCCCTTGAGCTAGTTCCCGATCGGGAACATAAGTTCGCGTCGCGAACTCCTGATGTAGCCAGGGCTGCACTTTTTCGACTTTGTCTCGACCCGGTTTCGCCCATAACTTCCTCATACGGTGTCCAAACGACACGAAACCAATTCCTACGTTCTTTAAACGATTTATCCTTATTTATCGTATTTTTATCCAATTTATTTATTTACAAATTTCGGGTCATTACACATAGTGCAGGAAAGTAAATGCACAGAGTGCAGGCAATAAATGCATAAGTGCAGGCAAGTAAATGCAGTTATGTGCAGGCAAGTAAATGCAGTTATGTGAAACAGATTGAATGCTACCAAACAATTGCATATGCTACTAAACAATATAAATAATACCAAACTGTCATAACAAACAGTCATAACAAAAGATTTAACTTGCTAGTTTGTGCATACAGCACTACAACAGTCATAACAAAAATAAAGAGTTAATTTGTTGCTAGTTTGTGCATAAAGCACTACAAACAAAAGCTTAACATAATAAAGCACTAAAAGCTAGTTTGTGCTACTTTGTGGATTCCCCTGCAAGTCTTTCTGTTATGTCCTTCAGCCCTGCAAATTCCACATAAAACTGGTTTGTTTAACCTTGACATCTTCCCTTTGGTGACTTCCTCAGTTGCACCCCTTGTTCTCTTCTTCTTTGGCCTTCCACTTTGCTTGTGATGCTTTGGTGCTGTGAGTGTAGTAGGCACAGTTGACTTAGGCCACATGTTTTTCCCATTGATTGGTCCTACTTTGAAGCTATAAACCTTTTTCCAAGTCTCAACCCAATAAGCTCCATCAACCCAAAATTCAGGGATTTGGACAGTTTGATTATTCATGGACATGTTCCAAATGGATGCCACAGCATGCTTACATGGTATACCTGTAATTTCCCACTTCCTACAGCTACAAATCTTGTCAGTGGTATCAACAACACACTGGTCCTGCCATGGACCTGTTACTTGAAACTTTGACCCTCCATTCCAAATAACTCTATATTCTGAAGCATCCTTTTTAATTTTCTCAAGAGTTTTTGTTGCTGTTGGAGTAAGAAAAGTAGTACACTTACCAATTACTTTTTGAACATTTACAATTCTTTTCATGAGATACTCCCTGACATACTCTAAGGCAACTATAATAGGCTTGTCCCTACCATCTACCAATTGCCTATTGAAAACCTCACATAAGTTGTTTAACAGTACATCACTATGAGACCAACATAAGAAATGAGATCTGGACCAATGAATAGGTGGTATCTGACCTAGCCAAGTTGCACATTCTGGATTTAATTCTCTTAATTTTTGCATTGATAGTTCAAATTCTTCATTTGTTGTACATGTTGCACACTTCCACAGCAGATCCTTATAATCCTTTCCTCTCCAATTCAGTTTCATGTTTTCATGTATGTGCCTAAGACAATATCTGTGCTCAGCATAAGGAAATACTCTTGTAATTGCAGGAATAAGGCCCTGCACAATTAAATAAGTTAACACAGTACATTTGTTAATGACAATAATGAACATAAGTGCACATACCTGTTGTCTATCACTTATGAAAGTGAAGTGTGAGCTTAATGTTAGGTCAAGATCATCACCAAGGCATTCAAGAAACCAAACCCATGAATCTAAGCACTCCTTTTCAACAATTGCATATGCAACAGGATACGTGGAATTATTACCATCTAAACCAACAGCTGTTAAGATCTGTCCAGGAAAAGGTCCTTTCATGAAGGCCCCATCCAAACCAAGTAGGGGTCTAACCCCATATTTGAACCCTTGTTTTAAAGGACCTAAACATATGTATACTCTTTTAAACTGCCTTCTAAGGGAATTAGAATCTGTTGGATCTTCAACCGCAAACTTAATTGTAGTTCCTGGATTTGTCCTCATCACTTCCAAAGAGTAGTCCCTCAGCATCCCATATTGTTTAAAATAATCCCCTTTCAAAAAAAATTCAGCTTTTGCCTTTGCCCTAAAAGCCTTCATCTTTGAAATCCCTAATTCAAACTTTCTCTGGATCTGTTCTTGTAGTGCTTTAATAGGAATTGTAGGGTTATCTTGGATTAACTCAAGAATTTGGTGAGAAAGAAATTCAGAAGTGCAGACTTTTAATGTCCTTGATTTAACACAAAGGTGTTCTTTATAATAAGTCTTTACTTGCCAAGTTTCAGCATTTGGCAGCTTTGATATGTGTAAAGTCCAAGGACACTTTATTGGTACTGTGTCACCTACTTTTTCTTTGTCATTATTTGTGGGCTGATTTTCAGAATTTGTGGGCTCACTTGTGGGCTGATTTTCAGTATTTGTGGGCTCACTTGTCGGCTCACTAGCACTATCAGTATTATTGAGCCCACCTTCAGTTTTTTGGGTGGACAAAAACCCATACATACTGTTCTCACCCTCAACTTGTCATTTTTCACCATTTTTAATTCCCTTCTTGTTTCAACAGCATGTTTGAGTATCAAATCTTTAGCTTCTTTTGAGGTGCTAAAGGTTTGACCAAGATAAAAAAAGGTTCTTAACAACATCTTCATCATCATTAGGAGGTTTGTTGTTTCTTTTGTTCAATTTGTGCCTAGCAGTACCAAACCCATCATCATCTACATCTTCACTTTCATAATCTTCAGTTTCCACTACTTCAATGTCTTCCTCATCTAAACTGTGACTGTCATCTTCAACATTTGTTTCAGGTTGCACATATTCAAGTGTAACATCAACATATCTGTCAAAATCCCTCATATCAACCTCAACATCATTCATGTCACAGTTTTCATCCATAACGAAGTCACTATCATCTGTATCATCGCCATCACTAATTACTTCATCATCCTCAATATCAGGCTCATCAATAAGGATTGATTTGCCTTTTGCCTTGCTTCTAATTGGTAATTTATTAGCTTGGCTAACTTGACTCTGTTGACTACCAGACCCCTCATGCCATTCAAGCATTAATCTTGATTTACCTTTTGGGATTTGCCTCTCTTCTGGCCTCTCTTCTGGTTCCACAATTTCCTCAATAACCACACCAGGTTTGTATGGAGAGGCCACATATGTGTTTACCCTCGATACCCCTTGTTCAATATAGACATTAATCATCTTATGGTTTGGAACAAATTTGCTAAGGTTAAGGACCTCTACATCACCGGCTAATGCAGTAAGACCAAAATCTAAATTGTGATCAGGTTGAAAATAGTGGTAATACAACATTTGACCATCATTCATTCCCAAATCTTCAATAAGATCATCCAATACATTAACAGAGAAGTAATCAATGTCCACGCAATCAGCATACCTTATCTTCCCGTTAACATACTTCCTTCCAGGTATTGATTGAGTGAATACACCACCATAATGTAGTCGAATAGAAAATAGATTTGGGTGTTGCTCTGTAAATCAGTAATCACGAAATTAGGTAAGAAAAAATTCAAAAAAAAAAATAGAAATACTCAAAGAACTTACCGTATATTTCAAGCAAATCATTTTGCTCGTCATTCGTAGCTCTATCGTGTCTCGATTGCCCAGCCATTGTTGGAAATTGAAGGGTTTGGGGGTGTAGTAGAACAGAGAGAGAAGAGAGGGAAAATAAGAGGGAAGAAGTGATAAGGACGTGATGTGAATTGGGGGGTATACACGTTCCAGGGGTAGAGAAAATGACCATTGTACGCATCGTGTGCACCTCACATGACTCACTTAACGTTCAATTTGGACGTCCGTTTGCCACAGGGACTTCAGGTGAAACAAATTGAAGACACCAGGGATGTCCAGTGTAATAAACGAAGACCAGGGACTGTACGTGCAATAAGTGGTAAACCACAGGGACCTTCCGTGTAATTTACTCTTTTATTTATTTACACCAACACAATGCCGGTATTGGTAGTAGAATTTTCGTATCATCTCCATTTGTTGGATTTCAGGTTACTTATAATTTTGAAGTTACCAAAAAGAAACATATCTCAATTATGAAAGTAAAACAAATAAATTTTTTCTTTTGAATTCGTATTTATTTTTTTCCTCAAAATTGGATACTCACAATAGTTTTCTTTTTGAGTTATGGGGGAGCCAAAAAAACTCTGAACCCAACAGGAAATCTAGACGGAGTGGGGCGGATGTTATCGGGATCTTTGTGTTAATGGGGATTTTTTAGGGTTCAGGGTCGGGATATCTTGCCCCGCCCCGATTGTATATTATATAATATGTGAGGAGTTATTTGCAGAACCTAAATTTTAGGTAGAACCAGCGGAACCCCATCTAAATTATTAATTTTCGAAATAAAGTTCCCATTTGTTAGCCATGTCAGCCCATATATGAATTAGAATATAAAAAATGCTAAAAATATTAGAATGTGAGAATTGGAATAGTTTGAAGGTACCCAATAAATATCAAAGTCAGACTATGAGGGAGGTGATATGTAGACCGTCTTTCCTCTACCTGAAGGTAGAGAGTTTGCTTCCAAAAGGACATTTGGTCTGTGTGTGTGAAGGCATATTTGTGACTAGCGGTGTCAAATCGAGTTATCGGGTCGGGCCAGGTTAAAATCTTATGAGGTCGGGCCTTCGAGTTTGAAGTGAAAAAAATCTTACCGAAACCCGACCCGATAAGGAATCAGGTTGGTCGGGTTCGGCTTTGTGAGGTTGACACGATCGGATTGGTCGGGTTATCAACGCAATTAATTTGTAAATTTCGACCCTGAACTGGTTTAATCCATAAAAATAAACACTTGTTGATGCAAGAGATCATAAGTGTTAATAACGCTGTTTCCATTAACTAGAAAATTTGATTTGAACATTTGAGTTATTGTATTTGAATTCGGTCTAAGCATATCAATTGAGGGATAAAATATTCAGGTTAAAAAATAATTGCCTTTATTGTCTTATTAGATTATGGTGTATGGGTCCAAAGGACCACTCCATTTTTCCATCACATCATCTATCACCTCATCAACCATACCACATCATTTATCCAGAAAATACCCACAAAATCATTTTAATTTCCATCTCATCATTTATTTTCCATTTATTTTATTCAAAATTACCATTTCTTACTACTTACTACCTATTTTTACTATTTTATTCAAAATTACCATTTCTTACTACTTACTACCTATTTTTACTATTTTATTTTTTAAAAAAGTAACGTCTAAAATAAAACCTGCCCAATTTAATTAGAAAACTTGGCTCAAGCCCAAAATAAAAAAAAGTTCAGCCCAATGATTTGTTAAAAATTTGGCCCATGAGCTATAATATAACTTGCACCAGTTTAATTAGGTTTTCCTTTCACTATGCCTGTCATTTACAAAACCCGTATCACTACTCAGGCAAAAGTAGCAACCTCTTATTCCGGCTCACGCTCTATTCGGCCACCACATCGTTCTCTCCCGTTCTCGTGGCCACGCTACACCACGCACACCACGTTGTGGTCCCTTTGCCATGTCATCAGCCACACCACGGGAGTGACCATACCGAGCAATCTTATAGAACTTTATGATATTGCTTTTATCAAAATTCATACTATAATTTTTTTGTCTTCTCGTCAAGAGTATAATTTTCACTCTATAATTAACTTTTTAATTTTATTGAAGTGTTTGTTTATTATTGAATTATATTTTTAATTAATAAAGGAAAAAGGCATTTAAAATTCAATCGGGTATAACCAGATCAATTCGGAACCGGTAAAGGTAAGCAGTCCAAGCCCGATATCCGACCCGATGTTAATGTCGGGTCTAGTTTAAAAAACCCCATATCAATATAAGACATGAATACACCCAACCCAACTACCATAATCGGGTTCAGGTTAGGGTCAGATTGACCCTTCTGACACCCCTATTCGTGACAAATAATTTATGATCTATTAAGCAATATGAAAGCATACATATACGAATAGCAATAAGTAACATGAAACTAAACGGTATCAAATAAGAGAAATGGAAAATGTAAAGCCATAATAGTTGAGATACTTTTAAAATAGAAACTGAACCAATAATTGATAATATTTAACAATAATCGTACTTTTAAATTGGTTGGCAGATTGGAAACAAGAAAAGAAGCTCAACACAACACTTTGTTAACATTTCTTTCTTCCATTTCATAAAAATCATGTAGACTTACAATCTCCCACCCTTCCGCATAGAAAGATGATAAACATCAAAAATTGCTACATCTAGTTAAGAATCACATCATCAAATTCAAATATTATTACAGAATATTGAAGGAAAAACCTCAATAAAACCTCGAACAAGACTGATATCCGTCATAATTTGGTGTTTGCGTGTTGTAATTTACATACGGGTTCATTGGAACGGTTGTTGAACCTTCAAAAAGGAAAAAAAAGATGCAACTTTAACACCAAAAAACAAAAAATATATATTTATCCGTTTACATAACTGATCTCAGTTTTCAATCAATGTTATAACTGAGTAAACAATGATATCTATAAATTGGACATAATTCTATAAATCGGTTCCATCAGGGAATTTTATACTCATAAAACATAATTTCCATAAATCGCAATTAGTATATTAATTAATGTACCAGATTCAGGTCCATAAGGAAATTTTCTATTAATATGTTTTTTCTTCTATATATAAATTCCAATCAGGGGTCTGTATGAGATGATATAATAAAACTGATCTTATTTTATTTTCAAGAATTAATTATTTATGAAATTTACAAAAAGGATTCACTTCACTTACTGTGTGGAATTGATGTAGCATGCAGAAATCTTGATTGATTGATGTTTGTAGGATTAAATGAATTTCTTAGATATCCACTATAACTTCGGCGATGATTAAAATCATCTCTAGCAAGAAATTTTTGCTTGTTTGGATCACTATTACGTTGAGATTCATACAAATATCCACCTGAAATAATTAATAAATACTTTTTTTAGCAAAAAATCAGAGTGCAAATATGCCTACAATAATAATATAGTATTGTTTCTATAATTAACTAGAAGAAATAAAAAGCCAGTGAAATACCACATTAAGATCTGTACCTGAGTGCAGTTTTGCTTTCATTTCAGCCAAACATCTTTTTGACTCAGTCTCATTCAGTTCTGTATATACGACCTATGAAATGAAAAAATGTAAACTTTAACCATTACACAAATATTAAATCAATAAATAATTATATATAGTATAAAAAATACCTGATCAAAATTGTCATATGTACCAGGCATATCCTTGCTCTTAGGCATATCAAAATTAGCTGCAACCATCAAAAACATAAACATAAATATAAATACCTTAAATTACCAACAAAATTTTTTTTAAAAACATCAGTCACAACTTTTTTTCTTTTTTATATTTATGCAATTTATATTAATTACAATTTCATGTTTTTATATGGTCTGGTTAGAAAAATGTTTAATTTCTAATGTGTAATGTCTAATGAAACTATAATCAAGCTAATCCATGAAGATTCAAGTGAGAAATAGAAGATTTGAGTGAGTGTGTGTTCTTGGTGTAAGTGTGTGAAAAAGAGAGAGAATGAGATGAATGAAACTTTCCCTAAATGTGTATTCAGTAATTGTGTGGAAAGCTTGACTTGAAAGTCAAAGATACAACCTTATATACTCCTACCACTTAACAAAGGACAAGTTAACTAACGGACTTTAAAGATCAAAACTATTACAAAACTAGTCCTAACAATCTCCCCCTTTTTGATCTTTAACACGTCATCCCGGTCTTCAAACTTCAGATTCTTCTCATTATCTGTCTTTGGCAAGAAAATGTTTTTCTGAATTTCAAGATTAAAACATTTCAGAAATCTGGAAGTTTAAGATACTCAAAGTGGATATGTTTTTCGTTGATACTGTTTGAGTGAGGAAATCTTATAACTGATTTACTAAAGATTTGAAAATTTTAGGAAAGAGAATATCAGTTAAGTAAGGATTTGACTGGGTTTTCAGATAATGGAGAGGTTGTTTTTGGATTTTGTGGTAGAGGAGGATAAGGATATAATGATAGTGTTTTTGAATGATTTGTCAGTTAAAGTTTTGGATGTGTATGTATGATTGTTTAGTATGTATGGAAAAATGATATGTAGATTTAGGATTTGGGTGAATGTGGATAATTTGTATTTGATATGGAACAAAAGGTTTGTACAGTTAAGCTTTTGTACGGATAATGAATGTTATGGAATTTTGGAAAGAATGGTTTAAACGGTTAAGCTTTTGAATGTATGTGATCGTTACGGAATTTGAAAAGAAAAATTTAAACGGTTAAGATTCGGATGGAAATGGATGTGGATTTGTGGTTCGGATAGAATGATTTGTCAGTTTAAGATTCGAAATGGTAAATCGACGAAAATGTAGACCCATGGATAGAGTTGTTTTGTAGCGGAAGTCTTTTGTTGAAGTTGTGGCTTTGTCGATTTGTGATTATTGATAATTGTTATTAGGGATAAAATGTTGTTGAAGTTTACGCTCCCCCTCGAACAAATAATTATGTCTTAATGAATCTTCTTCGGTTTCTTGTTTACTCCCCCTTAATTGGTGCATATGTCTTTTTGATGTGGAGTAATCTGGGCTAATATATCTTCTTAAGTCTTGTAAGCATTTTTCTTCATAAACTGAACTTCTTAGTAAATTTTCTCCCCCTCATGATGATTAAGATTTATCGGAATCATAATGAAAAATGTGAAGTTCGTCGAGATGAAATGAAGAAAATCTTCTAAGCCCATGAATACAAATATGATGAATAATGATATATTCATATATTGAATGAATCAATATACATCATATTGTATTATCGAAAACCGAACCGATATTGATAACGTAGATATCCGATCAAATAGTTTGGCATTGAATCTCAATGATCAACTCAAATAGGGCAAACCGGGATCACATAGATTACCCGTTAACACAACAGTTACACAAACTGTGTGACCTACGTTCAGTGTTGGAATAGATGTTAGCACTGGTAGGATTTCCATTCAATCATCGTGGAATACCAAGAATGTTAGTATCTCTATGAATGTTCCGGCTTTATCACAAAGATAAGCTTGGTATTATTCCTTGTGTCCTAAAAGTGTATTTCGGTTCTAGACTCAATTAGTGGACAAACGAAGGCGAGGACTGGAGAGACTTGTCCTCTGTTTCAATATCAACAATCTCCAAGTGAGATGTCGATAGCATATGAGATAGTCTCCGTGAAAATGAAACAAGTACTTTGTAAGAAATACTTGAGTAGCTGGGGGGGTTGTGCATTGCATCACTGGGTTCCATGATGTCTTGTTCAATATCAGAGAGCAACACATGCAATCTGATAGAGACGTGGCTACCCGGCTTTTTATCAGTTTGGTAAGGGTTTTTCGTTTTCTTTAACCCTGTCACACCCTCCTCACTCAAGCTTACTTTTTCATTTTTTGACTACTCCCTCATTTCATTTTACCATGTATAGCTGAATTGCACCCCATACTACATTCCCCCTCTCAAATTTTATCTCAGCGCACCCCAATCAAGATCCCGTGATACTTGATTCTGCTCACCTAGACCTATGTACCCTTACATATTGTCCTATATTGTAGGTAGCTCCTGGGGAAGATCATACCGGTTATAGCAGATCATAGGAGTAATTTGAGAGTGAACTATAACGCTCATGTGCAAATTATCAGCATTTATGATGTTACTTTGTAAGAATAACATGGATTTTTCATCGGAAAATAAGTTTCCGGCATAGGTTGTTGCCTTTATGATTTAAAAGTTTAGGCACATCAACTTGAACAATTGAGGAAATACCGGACTCACATAGAGTATCCGTTAACACACGGTATGAATCGATAGTCGTTTGCACAACCATTGATTCAAATGTGTGACCTGCGATTAGAGTTGGCGCAATTTTAGCTCTAGCAGGATTTCCACTCAATCCTCGTGAAACACCAGATTGTGATGCCACTATGAGTGTTCCGATGAATACACGGAGATTCATTTATTAAAGTGTATGTGTCCTAAATTGGAAATATTTGTCGGTGAAATCTAGACACATTGTGCATTCAATTGAAGACGTAACCCGGGGCAGAAGGTTAATTATTTCAATACCAACATACTCCAAATGAGTAGTCGATAGATTATGTGCTACGTCCCCTGATGAATTGAAACAAATTCCTGTTGAGAGGAATCTGAGTGGTTGGTGGTGGAGTGCAAATGCTTGACTGGGCCAGTTAAGTCTGGTGAATCATTCAACACATGAATGATCACAATTTAGTGAGGTTGCCCGGTTTATTTTCGGTTTGGATGCACTCAAAGGTGTGTTTTCTTAAAATTATCATGTTTTCACATCACCTTGCACTCACCTAAATCTATTTCCTAAGACATATACCCTCACATTTACCAATTTTGGCTAAAAAGTAATTCCCTTGGAAGGTTAGGTCGGTTCTGGCAAACCATGGGAAGATATTGTCGTTTGATAAAAAAAAATTGTTCGATAAAAAAAAAATCCAAACGGGTATAAAAATATTGATAAAAGAAAGTTTCTCCCCCTGGAAATATTAATTCTCCCCCTAGAATTAATATTTCTCCCCCTTGACAAAATAAAGAATGAAAATTTACAGATTTAGAGGAGTGGGAAAGAATTTTTACAGTTATGTGAAAAACTGGTTAAGAGCGGGTTTCAAGCTTATGTACTTGAAAGCCATTGCTTTGAAGTTTGAGTCATATACTGATGTGTATATAAGTCATTTAGATGAAGCGCGAGTTATACACTGAAATGTGTATAAGTCATTATCCTGCAAAACAAATCAAACAACTTTTGGTACCCATTTTTGTTTGGGTCCGACAATGTTAGCGTGGGAATGAAACCACCGATAAGTTGTATCGATTTGATTTAAAAAATGAGAGTTCCAAGAAAAACTGAAACTTGATGTTTCACTTTCAAATAATTTCCGGGGAATTATTTGAGATGTTGGAGTTTTGGGAACCCATTTTGCTTTTAAGATTGAGGATGTTTTGTAAACATAAACAGGAGATGTTTTTGGCACTTGTGTAAAAGTCATATTAGGTGCCAATGAAAGTAAATCATTTCTTGAGTATTTTAACGATTTAGTTTTGGAAAAGATTTTCTTTGAAGCACTCGAATGTTTCAACACGGTTGATGGTGTAGGTTTATCCACTTGAGAATGCTTAAGTCTATAAGAGGAACCTAATTTATTTGGAGTTTTAGGTGCGGAATTTCCTCTAATAACTTGTTTAAGAGCATTCAGTTTCTTATCAGAGTGTGGCGGGACCGTGGATCTCCTAGGCTTAGGCTTGGTAGAGGATCTGACTTGTGATTTCGGTTTAGGTGTAGAACTTCCTCTATGAACCTCAGTTTGCTTGATTTTATAAAAATCACGATATGCCATGACAGGAGAGAACATTCTTGAGTTTTTACTTTTATTCGTTGCAGTTAAAGGAGAATCTAAGTTCATAGATGCACTAGGCTTCTTAAGTTTCTGAAGATTAGATGATTTAGATTCTAAATTTTGAATTTGTGCTTGCAACTTTAGTTTCTCTTTCTCATAAGATTTATGTGATTCATCAATTTTATTTTCTAATCCATGAATTTTTGTTTGTAGAACTGATTTTTCTTTGTCAAACGCCTTATGTGTTTCATCTATTTCAGTTTCCAATTGACAAATTTTCTTTTCAAGAATTAGATTTGGTACATAAATCTTTGGTGTAACCTTTTGTTGAATAACATCATTTCCCTTAATTTCAAATTCTTCTGGTTTTATAATGGGAAAATAATCATCATTTTCAAATTGAGCCCTTTTAGTTTCATATGTTTTATTTAATTCAGTGTAATTGAAACTAATTTGAGCATTCTCCTTTTTAGCTCTGTTGAAGTTCTCTATTTCTTCTTCCTCGTCAGTCATCCGAATGAAACGCTGCGAGATTCCATTGAGTAGATATCTTGAATCATATAATGTAGGAGCCATCTTGCACGCGGTCTTAAGATATTCTGGATTGTCAGCCCCTAGCCCTTCTCGAGAGTTGAAATATTTGAAGTCTTTAGGCTTGTTAAGATGAATGGTTTGATCAGTGTGTCCTCTTTTGACAATCAATTCCTCAAGATGTTTGATATGTGAATTCAATTTAATAGTTTCATGCTTGAATGTGTTTATGATATTTTGTTTGTTTAGCATTTCTTTTGAGGAAATGATGTTTTGTTCATGAAGATTTTTGGTTAAGTCTTTGATTTGAGAAGTTAATGATTTAAACTGTTGTTCATTTTCATCAAATTCTTTTTGTTTACGTTCCAAACAATTTTTAGTTATTTGATATTCATGCCATGTGTCAATGTACAATTTGTAATATTTGTCATTTCGATCGTTTGAAATTGTAATATGGGCATTTTTAAGATTTGTTATTTCCATTTCTTTTTCAGAAATTGTATGAGACAAATTCTTAACATCATTATCATATTTGACATTCAATTCTAATACTTGATTTTGTAACTCCAGATTCTCAAGTTTGACATTTTTAATTTGTTTAATCTGTTGAACAAGTTGTTCATTTTCATTTTGCAAATTATTTAAACGTTCTTTAAATTGATTATTTAAATCTTTTTTTATCTAAAATGTTTTGTTTTAAAGAATCAATTTCAGAAATCTGAGTTGTAACAAAACAAGTATCAGGACCAATAAGATTATCAGAATTTGAAAAGAGGGAACTGATTACCTCAAGTTCTTTGTTGGCTTCTTCATGAAATCGATCAGTAACCTCCATATGCTTTTCATCCTTAGGATCTGAATCTTCCATCCATTTACTATCTTCAACTAAGAACACTTTTTCATACTTAATTTGTTTAGCCCTCGACATTTTACGTTTATAATACTCGGAATCCCGAACGATTAATTTCTTTGTAGCATCCAAAGGTGTGACGGTTGGCTTTTTAGTTGAGATTGTAGCAGATATATCAGGCTTAATGTCGAATGAAGATCTCAGATTATTGTTTGTAGACTTTGAATTATATTTCTTCGCATAGTCTGAAATTTTTGCCATAACTCGTAGTACGTCTTGACGTTCTTTATCCAAATCATCATTGATAGCTGGTGTAGGTTTTTCCATTTGTTTATAATATTCGGCAGCTTTTCTCGCATTGGCAAGGTCTGGATCCATATTTTTGCGATTAGGATTTTGGGTAAAAGTTTTCGTGTTTAAACAGTGTAAGTTTTCTTTTAAGAAGAAAAAAAAAAAAAAAAAAAAAAAAAAAAAAAAAAAATTAACACTGAAAAGTGTTTAAAATGTTTTAAAAAGTGAGATGTTAAAATGAGATGTATTAAATCTAGCTAATAATAAAAAATTTGAGCTCACTTAATGGTTTTGGTCAAAAATAAAAATTTGACTAAAAAAAAAATTGTTTGTGATTAAAAATAACTATCTTCACTTGCCGAGATTTGACTTAAAAGTGATTTTTGGACTTAATTATGATTTGGGCCAAAGACAAGACTGTCTTTGCTGATATTAAGTTGGGCTTGTATTAAATTGGGTTGGTATTCACGTTTTGGGCTGAACAAACTCACACTTTGATTAGAGCCGAAGACTTTTTGTTTTGGACGAACTTCAATTGCCGAGCAAATTCAAGAACGACAGATACGAAATCAAGAACGCAAGACGGTATCAAATCAATTTAATTTCTTTACGGAATCAAGGTGTACGTAAGCAAGAATCAAAGTCGAAATCAACCTATCGAACAGCAGATTGGACCGAACACTTTGCCGATCAAACAATTTGTCGAGCAAGCAGATCAAACAATTGTCGACGAACACAGATTTTTAATTACTGAAATTGAATAGAATTTGTCTTGTATCGAATCGAATCACGTAATCTTTTCGTATTGAATCGATTCAGAATTTGTTCTTGAGGAGCCGAACTCTTGATTTTGACGAAGCCGAACACATAGTTTTAAATGACAAATTGAAATTAAATGATTGTTGGAATCTGTGATTAGTCGGAATCAACAACTGATTATCGCTGAGATCTGAAATCGAATTATAGATGATCAATTGCTTAAAATTAACGCTGAAATCAGATGCCGAGAACAGATGCCGAACTTGATTGAGTTTTTTATGAAGCCGAACTTGGTTGTGACGAACTTGGGCCTGTTTAATGTTCGGGCCGAACTACTAGTGTACAACTTCGATATGGGCCGAACTAGTGTTTATCCTTCGGGCCGAACTTGTAACTACCCGAACTTGTTCTTCATGAATTGAACGAAACACAGTCACGTACGTATATCTTTCTTCTTCACTTTTTCGATTTGATTTTACTCATTTCTTCATCAAATTCAATGAAATCAATCACAATGTGCTCGAAAATCATTTCCTAACATTCTGATCCGTTTATCTTCTTCAATCCATAACACAAAAACTTCGAATCTTCGATTTACAGTGACTTTTTCAACTTTTTACTTTTTCACCAAAATCACGAAATTGAAGTGATCTGTTGACGGAATGGATTGAAACTTGATTCTATTTTGATTAGAAACAATGGAGACACACTATTCTGCACTCAATCCATCGATTTGGAACAAAAATTTACAACATTTAATTTTCATGAACGAACTTCAACTTTTTCTTCAAAACTCAGATCTGGATGATTCTAGCTCGAAATTGGATCTTCTCTAAGAGAGATTTTGCTCTGATACCAATTGTAATGTCTAATGAAACTATAATCAAGCTAATCCATGAAGATTCAAGTGAGAAATAGAAGATTTGAGTGAGTGTGTGTTCTTGGTGTAAGTGTGTGAAAAAGAGAGAGAATGAGATGAATGAAACTTTCCCTAAATGTGTATTCAGTAATTGTGTGGAAAGCTTGACTTGAAAGTCAAAGATACAACCTTATATACTCCTACCACTTAACAAATGACAAGTTAACTAACGGACTTTAAAGATCAAAACTATTACAAAACTAGTCCTAACATAATGTTATTTTTTTTTTAAATAAAATTTTTATTTTAGATTTGAACTTTATGAATATATATCAACATTTTTTTATTATTCAAAATTTCAATTCAAAATTATATGTCACTAAGTTATGTTTTTTTACAATAGTGAGGCTTTGGAAATAGAAATTTTTTTAAATTTTATTATTAAGACTATCCATTCAGCATGTAAAACAAACGGAGCACTAATTTATCCAGACAAATACTTTAAGTACTATCCAATTTAATCTAATCTAACTCTCTCTATAATCTTTTGCCTAAAAACCAAGGAAACCAACAATGTATCACTTATTTTGAAACGAAGGAAGTAATGATTTAATTTTTAGGATATAATTGATATTTTCAAGCTCTAGAATTAAGTTTCAGTCTTCCTCATGAAAAATCGAACACCATCAAGTAGTGCTCAACCCTAATTTCAAACAGTTAAGTAAGATGAGCAAACCTATGGTGTTGTTAGCGTACATATTTCCCTTTTGGTAATATTTCAAAAATAATTTCACTACAAATTTCAAAACCTGGCACCAAAATCGACAAAATTGCAAAACCTAATACACAACTAGCTCAAACCACTACAAATTTCTAACTAAAATTCAAGACCTGAAAAAGTAAATTCACACAACATTCAAGCACATACACTATGGAGAAGTTAATTCGAGTAAATTACATACGAAAATGTTTGTCGTACGGAAAATTTCACCTTCGGATTTTGAATTCCGCGAAAAGCGGGAGATGATGGTGTCAAATTAAGAAATGTGTATACCTAGATCACAGTCGGCAGGGTTAAGAACGACGCGATGATCGGTGATCGGCGGTAGACAGGTTCCGGCCAGTGAATGAGAATCATAATTTAGTCTTGATTTTTTCATCGGCGAAGGGTTTTCGTCGGCAAAAGAACGTTCCCGCTTCACCCACGATGCCATGATTAATTTGAAAGGAGGAGCCCCTTTTTCACGATTTCTAAAATTTGAACAGTGTTTGAAAAAGTTGAAGGTAATATTTTGAATGAGTTTACAATTTTAATGTATGTAATAAAATAAAAATAAATGATTGTACATGTAAAGTCAATTAATTAAGAGTAAATTACACAGAAGGTCCCTGTGGTTTGCCACTTATTATAACCACAGTCCATGGTTTTCGTTTATTACACTGGAAGTCCCTGGTGTATTCAATTTGTTACATCTGACGTCCCTCTGTCAAACGGACGTTTAAAATTTCCGTTAAGTGACTCGTGTGCACCTCACATGATGGGCAAAATTGTAATTTCCCTTCCCCTTTTAAAGAATAAATTACATGGAAGGTCCATGTGGTTTACCACTTATTACAGTCACAGTCCCTGAACTTCATTTATTACATCGGAAGTCCCTGATGTATTCAATTTGTTATACCTAACGTCCCTCTGTCAAACGGACGTCTAAAAGATCTGTTAAGTGACCCATCTGCACCTCACATGATGGGCACACTGGTAATGCTCTATAAATAAGTGATCATGAAGTGGGGTAAGAAAAAAATTCAAAAATATCATAAATACACAAGAAAAATACCGTACAGTTCATTGCAGTCATTTTCTTCATCATTCGTACCTCTTTCATTGCTCGATTAGCCCACCGTTGTTGGAAAAGAAGGGTTTTTTGAAGAACAAATATAGTGGAGAGAAGAGAGGGAAAGATGAGAGAGAATGTGTGAATGGACGACTGGTGTAAATTAGGGAACACACGTTTGAGGGGGGAAGGAGAATAATGTTCTCATCATGTAAGGTGTACATGAGTCACTTAACAGATCTTTTAGACGTCCGTTTGACAGAGGGACGTCAAGTGTAACAAATTGAATACATCAGGGACTTCGAGTGTAATAAACGAAGTTCAGGGACTGTGGCTGTAATAAGTGGTAAACCACGGGGACCTTCCATGTAATTTACTCTTTAAAAGGGGAAGGGAAATTACGATTTTGCCCATCATGTGATGTGCACATGGGTCAATTAACGGAAGTTTTAAACATCCGTTTGACAAAAGGACGTCAAGTGTAACAAATTGAATACACCAGGGACTTACAGTGTAATAAACGAACACCAGGGACTGTAGTTGTAATAAGTGGCAAACCACATGGACCTTCCGTGTAATTTACTCATTAATTAATTAATTTTTTTTTTCATTTGTTTTATCCTAAACACCTCTAGTCACACTTAAATATCTGATTTTGAAAACTAATTTGTGTAATTACACATTTCGTTAATAATAACTCATTTCATAAAACCATCAAAAACTCATTTCGTCATAGGTTGCAGCAGAGGATTCTGACACTGGAGTGTTGGGAATTGTGCCCATTAACCAGATACAATATACGCAACGGAAAGATTGACACAACAAAATTCTAGCTAACGACAATTCCATCGTGACCGATTAGATCTACAAATCTATAGTAGCTCATAATACACAATAATAAATAAAGGTGAAGACTTAAATTACGAGAACTTGAGACGACAATAGGATTCAAACAAGAATCCCTTTATCAGTTCACACTCAAAGTTTACAATCAAACGGGACGATGTATCACCAGGTAGTACAAGGACCCTTGAGAATAACACAAACTGAAACGAAATGAACAGAACAATATGTTAGCGGCGCATATTGCACCCCCAATATGCAGGACCCTCTAATAGATGGATTTTGTGGACTAAGTACATTTTCACGATTAACATGTGAATAAGAGAATTTTTTTACTTCGGTAATAGGAATAGCGACTTCCTCCATGACCTCCGTAGGCTTCTTAAAACTATACATTATCACACATAGGCATGTACATAGTCTAAGAACCGGACCGAAATGACCCGGGCTGATTGGAATCGGGAACCGAAAATGGTTCTGGCCTGACCGAGGACAGAACCGATGATGCTCGGAATCGAACCGAACCGGACCGAGACCCGGACGGAACCGAACCGAACCAAGAACCGAGGTAATTTCTTCGACTTTTTTTTTGTTTTTTCTCGGTTTTTAGACCGAACCGAACCATTCGGAACCGAACCGATTGGAACCGGGAACCAATTTTTTATAAAAATTAGAACCGAGAACTGAACCGATGTAACTCGGTCCGGTTCGGTCTGGTCCGTATGTCAGGATCGAATAACTCAATAGGTGTTATTGAATCACAGATCTACTCACAATGATAAGTTACAGCGGATTAACACTATTGTGATTAACAAGAATTTGTATGACAAACTGTAATAATCAAACGAATATGAAGAACACAGTTTTATCACAAAAAGCTTCAATGTATATTGATGAACGAATTACAATACACACGTATGTTTACAATTCATAAGGAACTATATATAATAGTCCTTTTAAGGCTAAAACTTTAACCTAGTTATTTTAGGAAACGATTGCAATGCAATTTAAACATATTCGATCTTTTAAAACAAACTTTCTAAGATCTCGGATGTGATGACCTTAATAAATAGCTTCATAAGCAATAACTTGATCGATCAGTATTAATATCGAGATCAGTAGTATGTTGTTTTTTTGTAACATCCCAAAAATCAGGGAAAATTTAAATTTTTTTAATAAATAAAATAAACTATTTTTCCCCAAAAGTACAAGTAACTCAAAGGTCCCAACTCATAAATAAAAATATAAAACCGTCTCGTGGTTTAAATGCGGAATAATTAAAGGTTTTAAAATAAAACATGTTTGACTCGAAATAAATGTTTTAATCGAAATCCATAAATATAGAATAGAAACGCAGCTCATCAACCATTGACCTTCTTTTTGCCCTGCTTGTACCTGCGAAATGGGAGGGAGTGTTTGAGGTCAGCCACCGCTGAGTGAATAATCAACATAATAAACATACACATACAAACAATCCACACCACATAAGTGATCCCTAAAGACTCTACTAAATTCTCGATTATTAGGCCTTTTAAATCTCATTAGGTTCGCCGTGGGTTGTGACGATGCTCAACGTACGCCCACCGCCATACGCTCGTCACAACACCCTCTTCCAACACCCGTCCTCTAGGTGTTCCGCAGTACCACGCTGACAGTCGTGTAGTGTACTTTGGCTACTCATGGGAAGAGTTGGCTCTCTTCGTCGCCTCTTGTGATCGGTAATTAAAATCTCATAGTTATTAGGTTAGTTTTATTAGTGTGTTGACTCATACAACATGTACTCATATAAAACAAACCAGCCCATACTCACACATATCATCTCAACATATATGTAACCAATTAGCACATCTCAAATGGATAATAACTCATAAACAAAACTCATGTACACAGATCAACACATAATGATATGGTACCCAGCTCGGTTACTCAGGATCCATATCTCAGTCCCATGTGAAATTAAAATAAACAACACATAGCACATCAACAATAATAAGCTCATCCCAAAGCAATAGCAATTCATGACATATAACACATAATCATGAAGTGAATGTAAACGCAAGTTTATAGTGAGTGTTGGAAAATTTTGGACACATATAATTATACATTTATTTATATATAATTAATGGTTGGTATGTCCAAAATGAAGTGTGATGAATGAGATATCGACTCTCAAAGTGGGGTGTATGGAACAAAGAAATAAAACAAATGAACTAGTGGGAACTTGAACCTATTCACGCTCGTCTCCTGGGTTTCATGTTGGTTCGGTTTTTTGCCACTCGGTTTATGTCACTTGAGTTAGTGGAAGTATTCAAATAATAATATTGATAATATTATTTATATTTTAATGTATGTCATTAAAATATATTTGAATATAATGGTTTTATTTTCTTTGTATTGAATGACATAGGTCATAATGGCATTAAGAATGTCATTAAACCTTTGGACCAAATTCTATTATAAATAGAAGATGTGTGGTTCATTGGAAAATACACAAACACACCGAAAGGCATACACATTTTCACATACTCTTACAATCTCCATACTTTTGAGAACTTCAAAACATATACTTCCTCCGATTCAAAATAAGTGATACACTTGGGGTTTCACGGTTTTTGAGGCAAAATATTATAATGATGGTTAAATTAGATTAATTGGATGGTTAGTGGAGAATGGGTCCCACACCTTTTGAATAAAGTAAGGTTAATGATGTTTAAAAGTAAAAAGTAAGGGTAAAGGGGTTATGTCACTTTGTTAAAGTAGATAGTTAGTGGGTGTGGGTCCCATTTTTTATGCCAAATAAGGAAACTTTTCAAATGTATCACTTATTTTGAAACACCCCAAAAAGGAAAGTGTATCACTTATTTTGAATCGGAGGAAGTAGTTGTTTTTCCTTTCGTGTTCTTAAACACACAACTTTTCGATAAGTGTTCGGGCTTGGATTATATTCGGTAGTGTAAAACTACTCGGTTGTTTTACCCTGGGAAATAGACAACGAATCTATTTTAAGGGGATCGTGAATTTCACGAGACTCAACCAAAACTTGTTTCTTCTTTGTTTCTACATATTCTTGTTTCAATCTTGTATTTGTTTTAGTCATTTCCCAATTGTATTGTATTTTATTTAATGAAAATTAGTATTAGCTCCTACAAACTTAAAATAGATTTTTCCTCTCTTTGCTAATACCGGTTGGAAAATACATATTTTCTTTTTCGATTTTTCCTTTTTAATAGCATCGATTCGGAAAAAGTTTTTGATTGAAATGTTTATGTAAAAGATGTTTGGTTAAGTTTATTATAAATTGTTAAATCAAATTTTTGGATTTAAAGTTTATTATATCAAGTTTTTAAAGTTTGATTTTAAATAACTTGATATATTGTTTAAAACAATTTTGGATTTAAAATTTATAATTGTGAAAATTATTGTTGTTAATTATAAGTTTTGCAATCATATTTGTTTGTAAGGTTCAAGATAGTCATAGGCTTCTTGAGTTGATTCTTATTAGAGATGATATTTGAAATAAATCTTACAAACATTTTGTATATCATTGTGAAATTTGTTAATTATTAAAAATTATGTTGGTTTGTAAGTGATTTTGATTTCCATTTTCTTCATCTCAAGGTAGCTTTGGCTTCTTGACTTATGGTTTCAATTTGTGAGACTATTTGGAAATCAAATATTTCGGATTTATATTTCATAATATTGTCGTTATTCTTCAGTTATAAAGAATTTTTTGAGAAAATATTTTATAAACTTTTCGTAATTTCCATTTTATACATATCAAGAATACTTTGGTATCTTGAATATAGTCTCATTGTGTGAGATATTTGGAAATTAAAAGTTTTTTGGATATAAATGTTTTGATTTATTTTGTTTCAAGTATCAAGATAAATTGGGTTTTCTTGAATTTAATCTCATATAGTGAGAAAATGTACTTGAATCTTTGGTTTTAAAACTTTATAACTTTTAGTTATCAAGATTGCCTTGACATCTTGAATTTATTCTCAATGTTGTGAGAGTTTACTTTATGATTTTCAAAATTTTGAATTTAAGAAAAGTACATTCGTTCATGTTATTTCCATTTTATGCATGTCAAGGTAGCTTTGACTCTTGACATATGGTTTCAATTTGTGAGACTATTTAGAAATTGAATGTTTGGATTGAAGTTTCGCATTATTGTTGTTTTCTTGAATTATAGAGATTTTTCTTTGAAAACATTTAATTTCCATTTTATACATATCAAGATTACTTTGGTTTCTTGAATATAGTCTCATAAGGTGAGATATTTAGAAATTATAAGATTTTGAAATAAAAAGTTTTTGTTGTTTTAAGCTTTCAAGTTAACTTTGGTTACTTGAATTTTCTCAAATTTGGTAAATGTTAAATTCTTCGGATTTTATATCTATGGATTGCTTTGGCATCTAGAATTTTACTTTCAAATTGTGAGACTTGGTAAAAGTTTGGTGGATATTAGTTAGTAAGATACAAGATTGCCGTTGGCTTCTTGAGTTGATTTTTGAAAAAAGGATACTTGCAAGAAATCTTATAACTAATTAAATTGTGTTTCTTTTGTGAAACTTATTGATTGTTGAGGCTTATTGGTCAAATTTGTATTTTTTATTTGATAAAAATGACAAAGGTTTTGACAATGCCTAACATGAAAATGTACATGAAGGAAGATGTGTAACATCCCAAAAATTAGGGGAAATTTAAATTTTTTTAATAAAATCAAAAGTAACATTTTCCCCAAAGTACAAGTAAACTAAAGGTCCCACTCTTTTATAGTTTAAAAACTGAACCGTCTCATGGTTGAATGCGGAAAATAAAATAATTGTTTAAAAAAAACATTTGACTCAAAATAAACGTTTGGAATCCAAATCCATAAAAGTTCAACGAGTAACAGCTCATCTAATGCACTTGCTCTATTACCTGCAAAATGAGGGGGGGGGGAGTGTTTGGGGTCAGCCACCGCTGAGTGAATAATACCAAAATAAACATGTAAGTACAAACAACTCAAGTCACATAAGTGATCCCTAAAGACTCTACTCAATTCTCAATTACTCAAGTTTATTTCTCAGATTTTAATTTATATAGCGCGTCGGTGTGACTTGGGCTGAGAGATCAACCTCGACCCGCCTCACACCACTCAAGGCACAACACCTGTACTCTTCGGTGTTGAGTCAAAACGTCTGGCACCAGTACTCTTCGGTGCCGAGACAAACATCTGACACCAGTGCTCTTCGGTGTCAAGTCAAGTATATTATGTTTAATGTTTTAACTCAAGAACTCAAAACCCAGATAACTCAGATCACAGATAACTCAGATCACAGATAACTCAGATAAATCGCACAATCAATACTCAAGCTCAATCAACAAGACAATTCATAACATATAGCAAATAATCATGAATCGTAAGTAAGTACAAGTTTATAGTGAGAGTTGTAACGCCCATAAATTTTTAATAATTAAATATTATCTTTAATAAAATTTAAATTGGCTATTAATCATTTTTATATTGTAATAAATGTGTGACTCTTCGTCTAGACGTTAATTATGTAGACGTTTTAAATATCTGGACACCCTATTACTTTATATATATATTCGTATATTATTAACTCTAGATGTAAATAAATAGTTCATCTCGGGTTTTGACCGGTTAGTTAATCGTAAGAGTTGAGTTGTATTCTTTTGAGTCGGGCCGGCCAATAGGCCAAGGGCCAAGTACCTAGCAAATTAAGAGATCGAGCCCGAGTCTTTTGTGTAAGCCCGAACTAATTAAGGATTAAGGGCCCAAACTTTTATGTATTAATACCAAAATTCTAACCCTAAAACCCCTAAAAGCCGTTGCCCCTTATTGTCTTCTTATGGTCGACGTGAAGAAGAGCAGAAAACATTCTTTACTTTGAGATAGTGTTGATCGAAAAAAAAAAAAAAATGAGAGGAGGTAGCAGGCCACACAAGTCGGTATAAATGAAGGTGTTCAATTAATTGGACGGTGGTGTTATGGTTATCTCTTACATCGATAGGGTCGAGCAAAGTAGAATGGTTGGTACAAATCAAATGCATAGGTAGAGGTGTGTGGGTTCTTGCTTTTGACGGTGGGAGTGTGTGGTTCAGCTTGCTTGAAGACCAACTCCATGTCGGTGAGTATATTCATTCCAACCAGGGGATTAATTGACATCAAAATTGGGAGGAAGCCACCGCCAAGACGTTGAATATAACTGGCGACAAATTCTTTTATGTTTAAGGTCGCATGGTTGAGGTGTAATATTGGAGAATTAATTGAAGAGGGAATTGTGCAGCTACTCACTTTGGTCTGCCTCACGTGAGTTGAAGGCCCCAACCGTGTTTTCGTTTGTCGTCGAGCGAGAGCAAAGGTCGAAGGTGCAGCAGCCGAGTGGCCGGGCTGTGGTGGTTTTATAGTGATCGTGTTCGCCGAGCAGAATCGGGGATTGAGCAGCAGCGAGGTCAATGAGCAGCAGAAATCGAGAAGTTGCATTTTCGAGTAGTGTGGAGTGGCTTGGTATAAAATTCTAGTTCTTTTATTATTTCTCTTATTTGTTTTTTTTTTCATCATTCTGATCAAGCCGATTGTTGTTCCATTGTGACTTCCATATCGGGCAGGGAGGATTGAGACCGAGAGCAGGCCGTGTGCATCGGGTGTGTGACGGATCCGGACTAGTGATTGTGTGGTAGTAATCTCGTCTATTGATTCCTTTTTCCGTTGTTCGTTTCCTTTATTTAGTTTTACTTCGGGTTTAGTAAATTTTTGTGTAGGGGTTGTGTGATTGGCAGATTGAGCCCGAGCCCGAGTCGGGTTCGGTCTTTGTTATACGATTTATATGAGTTAGTGACGGGGTTCTAAAATGAGTTATAGAAACAAATGCAATTTTTGAACAGATTATGTTCCATCCGTTCGGGTCTATTTTTACCATGCTTAAAATGAGTTTTTAGATTTTTGGCCTGTGTTGATTCCTAGGTTTCTGAGTCCTTTTTCCAACGACGCTGACGGCTCGTTAATCCTATTTACGATTTAAAAGTTATTAATGTTTTAGTAAACCTTCGCTGGATAGTTTTCGGTTCAGCTATTCTGTCTCGCGAGCCTGTTTTGAGCCTTTTTCTGTTTGGATCTAGCTTCCGAAGTCTTCTGACAAATTGTAGTCCTCTGAATTGTTTAGCTACTGTAAAAATTTGAATAAAATCTAGTGAACTGTTTAAGAGATATGATTGTTTTCGTAAGAGTGCTGCGTGCTGTCAAATTCTGTTGGAAATAATTTTGAGCCGAGCTTTAATCCTAGTCTTGTGATGCATTGTAGGATCCTTTAGGAGCTGAGTTGTGACTCTTGTGCGTGCCGAGGATTCCTTAGGAGCTTACGTTTATCGAGGTGGGTGATCTCACTATAAACTTGCATTTACTTTCATTTCATGATTATGTGCTATGTGTCATGAACTGCTATTGCTTTGAGATAAGCTTGTTTATTTGATGATGTGCTAAGTGTTGTTTATTTTAAATACATCCTGAACTGAGATATGGATGTTGAGTAACCGAGCTAAGTACCATATCATTATGTGTTGATCTGCGTACATGAGTTATGTTTATGAGTTGTATGCATGTGAGATGTGCTAGTTGATTACATATCTGTTGAGATGGTATGAGTTGAGTATGAGATGGTTTGTTTTATATGAGTACATGTTGTATGAGTCAACACGTTAATAAAACTAACCTAATAACTATGAGATTTTAATTACCGATCGCAAGAGGCGGCGGCGAGAGCCAACTCTTCCCGTTTGAGTTGCCAAAGTACACTACATGACTGTCAGCGTGGTACTGCGGGGCACCTAGAGGACAGGTGTTGGAAGAGGGTGTTGTGACGAGCGTATGGCGGTGGGCGTACGTTGAGCATCGTCACAACCCACGGCGAACCTAATGAGATTTAATAAAAGGCCTAATAATCGAGAATTGAGTAGAGTCTCTAGGGATCACTTATGTGGTGTGGATTGTTTGTACGTGTATGTTTATTGTGTTGATTATTCACTCAACGGTGGCTGACCCCAAACACTCCCTCCCATTTTGCAGGTACTAGAGCAAGTGCATTGGATGAGCTGTTACTCGATTAGCTTTTATGGATTTGGATTCCAACGTATATTTTGAGTCAAATGTTTTTATATATTCCGCATTTAAAAACCATGAGACGGTTTCTTTTTATTTTTAATGAGATGGGACCGTTTGTTTACTTGTACTTTTGGGGAAGATGTTTATTTATTTAACTAATTTTTTTTTAATTTTCCCCTGATTTTTGGGATGTTACAAGTTGGTATCAGAGCTCTGACTTGAGAGAATTGGGTTCACAAGGGGTGGATTCCAAACTCAAGTCGAAACACGAGTTTTCAAAATGAGTTTTCAAAAGTGTTTTTAAAATGAGTCCAGATCCAAATCGAGAAGCAGCGCATCACAACGACCTTATGCCTCTAGTACTTATTTATGAGTTATTTAGTTTATTAAAAACGTCGCGAGTGACATTGATTACTATGAGAATAAAATAAAATTAACTCGAGATGAGCGTGGATTGTACAACTATATATGTATATATACTATATACTATATACTATATGTACTGTTGTGAACTACTTGATTATGTGGATGGTATAAGGATGTGAGATCGTGGAATTTTTGAAACTGGCTTGAAACCATGACAAGGGTAGGTGCGGCTAATAATAGAGGGCCCCTATTATTATACGCACAGGACCCATGTCTATGTTTCGA
Organism: Calendula officinalis; assembly: GCA_963853835.1. Taxonomy (NCBI): domain Eukaryota; kingdom Viridiplantae; phylum Streptophyta; class Magnoliopsida; order Asterales; family Asteraceae; genus Calendula; species Calendula officinalis. Next base: position 43,428,409 of record OY970832.1, on the reverse strand, counting down.
AAAGGATTCAAGGAGACCATTCGTCAAGCATCTAAGTATCATGAAAACCCTCAATTATTATATATAATAAATGATAATAAAATCACCAAAAGAGATTTATGAGAAAACAGTGACACCAAATGAATAAGACACTCATCAAACACGAATTGATATAGAGTTATCAAAACATGTCCAGAGAGAGACTTATAAATCTAATTGGGTTGAATTCGTTAAATGATTTAAATGAGTTATTAATACATCGAGAATGATTGAACAATTGTTAAAGCAAAATGAATGAGAAAGTAAGAAAGATGTTAAGTGATAAGGAGTTAAGTGAAAACATCACTAAATCGAGATTTATGTGAAAATAATAGACTATTAAATAAGAGATTATTGATTTAAGTTGATAAGGAGTTATCCAAACGAATCAAGTGAAAGTTTATTAAACCAAGTTGAGTAAGAATCATTAATGAGATATTGTTAATTTGAGTAATGAGGATATTAATTAAATTTTTGAAAATAGAGAATAATGATTGAGGATAAGTCAATTCCTGTTAAATTATTAGATTTATGGGAAATCAATAAACCAATGATGAATGAGAAGTTATCCAAAACAAATTTAAACGAAGAGATCTATGCGTTGAAAATTATTAAATTGAAAATAGAGAATAAATAACCGAATAATATAATAAGTAATTCGTTTTAAATGAGAGATTATGAATTATGTGGAATTAATAAATCAAGAGATGAATGAACATTTATTTACACAAATTAAATGAAAAATTATATTTAAAGTTATAAGTAACTACTAATTTGAGTCAAAATGTTTGATCTAATAAATAGTTGTGTCGAATAATATATCTGGTTATTGAAAATTTCAATTTAATAAACAGAGGAGATTATGTTTTATTAGTAAATGAGAACTAATGACTGGATACGTTAATGGAATAATAAGAAGTTAAGCAACTTTAATTGAACAAGATGAGGAACCCAAAACGAGTTATTTAACGAGTTAAGCGACAAGAGTAAATTTACGAGATGTGTTCACTATAAATGAAATAAGAATTCTATTTAACGACAAAATTGTTACATGGTAGTCACAATACCAAACACGCTATGAGTAAGCTAAAATGAGAATTTAAAACTCAGATTTGAACAAGAAATAATTATGAATGCGTAACGCGAAATAAAGATTTGTGGTGTTAATAAATCTAACGAGCTTGACTTATGGGTAATCATAAAATGACTAATTGTTAATGAGACAATGATAGAGAAGAGTTATAATTGAGAAAACCTAATGTGAGAATCCATGAGAAGCTTAATGAGAAAGCGCATAAGAGTTTAATTATCGAATAATCGAATTAACCTTAAAATATGAGATTTCGAGTACCACTTCCAAACTCGGGGACGAGTTTTCTCCAAGTGGAGTTGAGTGGTGGTAAAAGGGGAAACTACCAATATTAAGAGTGCGAACATAGAATAATTATAAAGTCGTGGATTATTAAATTCGTATTATTGAACTAATGAAGATTAATAAATCGAGCTAAATGAGAAAAAAAACGTTATTACAAGAAATTACTAAATCTAGTCGAGAAATTTTGAGCCAATTTATCGTGTTGAGTAATTGATATACATGTTCATATAATTGACTAGAGAATTTATAAGAATGACTGAGAATAATTAATTTCATGTGATGGTATAATTATCAAGTTGTGAGAATTTCACAAATCCAGAATAATGATACAAATGAGAGGTAACAAGTACTCTAAATATATAAGTCGCGAGAAATCATGAAATTAGAGTAACAAGAATGTTGTTAGTGAGTCGTCCATGAGAGGTTTGCTATAAAAAAAATATAAGGAAGCTTTATTATTATTGAGAAATTATCGAGCTATAAGAAACTAATAAATCAAATTAAACGATTAAATTATTAGAATAAATCAAATGAGAAAATATTTAATTATGATCAAATATTAAATTGAAACTAAGGGGAATATCAAGTTAAATTATTAAATTAAATGTCATCAAACATTATACTTTATTGAGCAATTACTAAACCGATAATAGTTAATGAAATGAGCACACGAGAAAAATATAAGTGTATCAAATAATAATATTTAATTAAAATACTATGAGTTTTAAATTGAGAAAACAATAAAAATATAAAGTAATGAGGAAATTTTATATTGAGAACGAGAAAATAACTGAGTAACCAAGTGCGTGAGAATTATCGAGTTAATTAATTAACCAAGTGAAGAGAAAATATTAAATTGAGGCGTTTGAGACTTAAAAATAAATTAGGTTAATGAGTGAAATTTTGGTCAAATTAATCAAGAGACAATTTAAATGATAACAAAGCGAGAAAATAATTAACGAGTTAGATGATAAAATCATTAAGAGAATTGATAAGTACCATTACAATGAGTTAAACGAGCAATATTAAAAATAGTCAGCGAAAGGTTATTAAATACGAGTTAGCAAGAGAACTAATAACGCGACTTGAAAGAGGAATTATATGTTCGAGTAGTCTGATAATTAAATTTGATCACGTGAAAATTCATAAAAGCGAGTAAATGTATACATTAAGTGGACTGATGAGAAGTCATTAAACGAAATTTGAGTTTAAAATTGATGATATAAGCTTGAGTTGAATTAAAAACAAGTTGTGGAGATTTGAGGTGAGTGCATTTGAGTATATGCAAAATGAGTAAAAGGCATGAGTTGCCTACTATCTGGGGTTTATGTGTGATAAAATACATTTATGTGAATTGTATACTTGTGGTGTAATGATTGATAGTGGTACGAGCCGCTAAATTGTTTATTTTGTTTAAAAAAAAATAATGCCATAGAGCAGAGGACCTTGAGATATCATTCTTGGCGGAGATTGATAATAACAAAAAAAAAAAAAAAATTCGGCTGTAAATTATGTAAAAGTAATACCTTTTTAGAACTATGCGGGAAAGTTTCTCCCGTAAAAAAAAAAAAAAATGATATCGCCACGAGAGGGCCGAGTATGATTGTGAGCACGAATTGGACAACCGAGTACTACGTTCAAATCATCTGTCGCCACAAACCAAACCGTAACAAATATCCAAGTGGAGTTGAATCGGAGATCCAACGCAAAGTTAATCATTGAGTGCAGCAACTGTGTTCGACTACGAGAGTAAGAAGACGCGTTCAGCAGAGTATCGTGGTTATTTGTGCTTATTGTCGACATCCTTTTCATCGCTAAACTGAGGTCCTTGGAGAGCGTTTCGATGTAACATCCCAGAACCCCGTAGCACAATATTGTCCGCTTTGCCCACCGGCACACGGTTTTGTTCTTGGTATGGACCACTTCCACCCAAAAGGCCTCATGCTAAGAGAGGTATCCACACTCTTATAAGGAGTGTTTAGTTCCCCTCTCCAACCAATGTGGGACGAATCTTACATTCGATCTTCTTTCTTTTAGCCTTATCGTCTCTCGCCACCAGAGATGGAAGATTTGCATGAGCAGTTGCAAGAGCCGGATATCATTCTGATCGCGTAGGTCACCCTGAAGAGTTTCATCCAGTTCTTAACATTTGACGAGTCTTTTATTTCATAACGTTATCGTTTTTCCTATCTGAGAATGTGTGCCGTTAACGAGCCCGAGTTTGAGATGCGAGATCGCTACCCTGAGCTTCTTTCGAGCAATGACTTCGGGGACGAAGTCTATTTCAAGTGGAGTTGAGTTGTAACGCCCATAAATTTTTAATAATTAAATATTATCTTTAATAAAATTTAAATTGGCTATTAATCATTTTTATATTGTAATAAATGTGTGACTCTTCGTCTAGACGTTAATTATGTAGACGTTTTAAATATCTGGACACCCTATTACTTTATATATATATTCGTATATTATTAACTCTAGATGTAAATAAATAGTTCATCTCGGGTTTTGACTGGTTAGTTAATCGTAAGAATTGAGTTGTATTCTTTTGAGTCGGGCCGGCCAATAGGCCAAGGGCCAAGTACCTAGCAAATTAAGAGATCGAGCCCGAGTCTTTTGTGTAAGCCCGAACTAATTAAGGATTAAGGGCCCAAAGTTTTATGTATTAATACCAAAATTCTAACCCTAAAACCCCTAAAAGCCGTTGCCCCTTATTGTCTTCTTATGGTCGACGTGAAGAAGAGCAGAAAACATTCTTTACTTTGAGATAGTGTTGATCGAAAAAAAAAAATGAGAGGAGGTAGCAGGCCACGCAAGTCGGTATAAATGAAGGTGTTCAATTAATTGGACGGTGGTGTTATGGTTATCTCTTACATCGATAGGGTCGAGCAAAGTAGAATGGTTGGTACAAATCAAATGCATAGGTAGAGGTGTGTGGGTTCTTGCTTTTGACGATGGGAGTGTGTGGTTCAGCTTGCTTGAAGACCAACTCCATGTCGGTGAGTATATTCATTCCAACCAGGGGATTAATTGACATCAAAATTGGGAGGAAGCCACCGCCAAGACGTTGAATATAACTGGCGACAAATTCTTTTATGTTTAAGGTCGCATGGTTGAGGTGTAATATTGGAGAATTAATTGAAGAGGGAATTGTGCAGCTACTCACTTTGGTCTGCCTCACGTGAGTTGAAGGCCCCAACCGTGTTTTCGTTTGTCGTCGAGCGAGAGCAAAGGTCGAAGGTGCAGCAGCCGAGTGGCCGGGCTGTGGTGGTTTTATAGTGATCGTGTTCGCCGAGCAGAATCGGGGATTGAGCAGCAGCGAGGTCAATGAGCAGCAGAAATCGAGAAGTTGCATTTTCGAGTAGTGTGGAGTGGCTTGGTATAAAATTCTAGTTCTTTTATTATTTCTCTTATTTGTTTTTTTTTCATCATTCTGATCAAGCCGATTGTTGTTCCATTGTGACTTCCATATCGGGCAGGGAGGATTGAGACCGAGAGCAGGCCGTGTGCATCGGGTGTGTGACGGATCCGGACTAGTGATTGTGTGGTAGTAATCTCGTCTATTGATTCCTTTTTCCGTTGTTCGTTTCCTTTATTTAGTTTTACTTCGGGTTTAGTAAATTTTTGTGTAGGGGTTGTGTGATTGGCAGATTGAGCCCGAGCCCGAGTCGGGTTCGGTCTTTGTTATACGATTTATATGAGTTAGTGACGGGGTTCTAAAATGAGTTATAGAAACAAATGCAATTTTTGAACAGATTATGTTCCATCCGTTCGGGTCTATTTTTACCATGCTTAAAATGAGGTTTTAGATTTTTGGCCCGTGTTGATTCCTAGGTTTCTGAGTCCTTTTTCCAACGACGCTGACGGCTCGTTAATCTGATTTACGATTTAAAAGTTATTAATGTTTTAGTAAACCTTCGCTGGATAGTTTTCGGTTCAGCTATTCTGTCTCGCGAGCCTGTTTTGAGCCTTTTTCTGTTTGGATCTAGCTTCCGAAGTCTTCTGACAAATTGTAGTCCTCTGAATTGTTTAGCTACTGTAAAAATTTGAATAAAATCTAGTGAACTGTTTAAGAGATATGATTGTTTTCGTAAGAGTGCTGCGTGCTGTCAAATTCTGTTGGAAATAATTTTGAGCCGAGCTTTAATCCTAGTCTTGTGATGCATTGTAGGATCCTTTAGGAGCTGAGTTGTGACTCTTGTGCGTGCCGAGGATTCCTTAGGAGCTTACGTTTATCGAGGTGGGTGATCTCACTATAAACTTGCATTTCCTTTCATTTCATGATTATGTGCTATGTGTCATGAACTGCTATTGCTTTGAGATAAGCTTGTTTATTTGATGATGTGCTAAGTGTTGTTTATTTTAAATACATCCTGAACTGAGATATGGATGTTGAGTAACCGAGCTAAGTACCATATCATTATGTGTTGATCTGCGTACATGAGTTATGTTTATGAGTTGTATGCATGTGAGATGTGCTAGTTGATTACATATATGTTGAGATGGTATGAGTTGAGTATGAGATGGTTTGTTTTATATGAGTACATGTTGTATGAGTCAACACGTTAATAAAACTAACCTAATAACTATGAGATTTTAATTACCGATCGCAAGAGGCGACGGCGAGAGCCAACTCTTCCCGTTTGAGTTGCCAAAGTACACTACACGACTGTCAGCGTGGTACTGCGGGGCACCTAGAGGACGGGTGTTGGAAGAGGGTGTTGTGACGAGCGTATGGTGGTGGGCGTACGTTGAGCATCGTCACAACCCACGACGAACCTAATGAGATTTAATAAAAGGCCTAATAATCGAGAATTGAGTAGAGTCTCTAGGGATCACTTATGTGGTGTGGATTGTTTGTACGTGTATGTTTATTGTGTTGATTATTCACTCAGCGGTGGCTGACCCCAAACACTCCCTCCCATTTTGCGGGTACTAGAGCAAGTGCATTGGATGAGCTGTTACTCGATTAGCTTTTATGGATTAGGATTCTAACGTATATTTTGAGTCAAATGTTTTTATATATTCCGCATTTAAATTAAAAACCATGAGACGGTTTCTTTTTATTTTTAATGAGATGGGACCGTTTGTTTACTTGTACTTTTGGGGAAGATGTTTATTTATTTAACTAATTTGTTTTTAATTTTCCCCTGATTTTTGGGATGTTACAAGATTACCCACCTCGAATAGACGTATGCTCCTAAATATCCTTGGTGCAGAAGAGCGTCTCTAATCAGGTCCTAGAAGGCCCTACATAACACAATGAAGCTCGGGTTAGGAATAGACTCGGGGTAGTTTCAGTAGAAACTAAACAACACTCAGCACTCTCACAGGAATGGTCATAAGTCCCAAACCGTTCATTAGATTTGTCCCAAATTTTTACAGCAATTAGAAAACTCAGAAAGCTACAAATCATCAGAAGGCCCGGAAACTCGAAAACGAACCAAAAGGTCTCGAAACAGTCTCACAACTCAGTCCCGTCGCACATATGAAATTTCTAACAGCAGCAGATTAGAATAGGGATAACTTTAAACGGAAAATCAGATTAATGAGCCGTCAGCGGTATCGGAACGAGGACTCAGAAAACTAGAGACCAGCGCGGGCCAAATATCCAGAAACGTATTTTAAAAGAGGTAAAAACAGAGCGAAAGTTGACCAACAGAATCTGTCCAAATTTAAGCATGCGTTTAAAACTTGTTTTGAATCCCGACATCCACCCGCTCATTCCTGAGACACCCAACAGTCTCGAGACTCAATTTAAACTCAGAAACTTGTCTATAATTAATCTAGACTTTTCTTTTTAAAATTCTTTCTCGGTTTAGGAAACCAAGAACCCTACGGGTTCGGTTTCCGGCTTTCGGTTATCGAAACGTTTAGCAAAAATGACCACGGTTTTAATCCAACCCACCCCGACATTCATTTGACCAGTGATTAAGAGACTCGCAACCTAGCTGATGATAAATGGAAACGAATAGAACGGTTGGCTAATAAAACAATCAAACAGATAATTCCCGATACAAAACAAACACTCTACCGAAATGATAAATGCCAAAGCTATCACCACACCCCGGGACTGCAAGGAAAACAGGACCAGATGGAACACAAAATAAAAAAACGCACCCCAAACAAAAACATAGAAAACGAGATTAATGCTGCAATAAATCGAGGATTCAACAAATTCAGAAAACGAGATCTTACCAAAAAGAAGTTAACCCGGGAACCCTTCACACCCTTGCTCGATGGTGGACCTATTCCTCTCTTCGTGACTGCTGCCGATGATGGATCGAAATCTAAGAACACAAACAATTTATACAAATTCTTCTTTTATTTTATTTATTCTTATGAAATTCGATGATTTACAATGAATGAATCGGTACATATTTATACTAAACGAAAGGGTGTGATGAAACATCACAACCGTTGGTGGCGCCGGATGGGTGTCAGTTGCCGGCGGCGGTTACTGGCGGTGCCTCTTCGGAGGTGTTATACCCTTTCACTTAATTTATCCTAAGTTTAAGTAAAACTAATACAAATACTTTAAATAATAATAATACTAAATTTAGTTTAAATTCCAACACTCACCCTTAAACTAAATATAGTTTAAGCGAGGTCTTCCTTTACTTCAAGACTTATTTACAGTAGCACACCAAATCTTGGTTCATCATCTTCAGTTTGGAGTAAGTTAACCTCCTCATCTTTCTTCGTGCATTCATAACTGAAGTGTCCAAATTTGTTGCATTTGAAGCATTTTATATGACTTTTGTCTTGTTGGTGTTGGTTACCATCTTTTTTCTTCCATTTCCAAGTTCTACTTCGTCCTCTTTCTTTGATATCTTGAATTGACTTCTTATGACCGCAACGTTCACAACTATGTTCTTTGTCTTCTTTTCCGTTTGTTTCGGTGTATAGAAGTCCATCATGTGTATCTTCTTCTTTGGTTGGCTTCTTGATGCGTTCTTCATAGGCTTTTAATCTACCAACTGCTTCTTGAAATGACATGGTATTTAGATCTGCAAATTGTTCAATTGCCGCAACAATTTGAATGAATTTTGCTGGTGCAGATCCTAGGAGTTTTCGAACCAATCTTTTGTTCTCTATTGTAGATCCAAGACTGTTTGCTTGTGACACAAGTTGACTAAGTTTTCCTGTAAATTCATCGAGTGATTCTGAGTCTTTCATTTTCAAGGATTCAAATTCTGATTCTAATGTTTGTAGTCTAGCCTCCTTGACTGTCAGCGCCCACGAATCGAGCTTTCAAGTCTTCCCATATATCTACAGCCTTTGTATGGTGAGCAACTTGTAGAATAAGTTGTTCGGGCAAAGCTTGAAATAGATAAGCAATAGCCATTGTGTCTTTCTTTGTATCCACATCTCCTTTTGGTTCAAGTGCTTCCCATATTCCATAGACATTAAAAAGTGCTTTAATCTTCACAGCCCAAATAGTATAATTCGTAGAATTTAGAATCGGGCATTGGAATGTCATTTGCATCCCATCTTCATTTTTCTTCGATGTTTCGGGAGCCATCTCTCCTTTATTGTCTTTCGGACTCTTTGAGCGTTTCTTAATTCTTCCAATTTTTTCGGCTTCTTAAGCGGAAAAAAAAACTTCTTCCTTGTTTGCGGGGCGAATCAAACCGACTGTCTCTAACAGTCTACCGGTTCTTTTTTCAACCTGGCAACTTCCTTTTTTCCTTAATTTGCGGGGCCAATCAAACCGACTGTCTCTAACAGTCCACCGGTTCTTTTTTAACCTGGCAAATTATTCTCTTTTCTTGTTTTGCGGGGCAAATCAAACCGACTGTTAGTAACAGTCCACCGGTTCTTTTTTTAACCTGGCAAAAATACTATTGTCTAAAATTTCCTGTTATTTTCAAAACTTTATTTGATACACTGACATTTAATAAAAACTTTAATACTTAAAAATGATTTTGTCTCAAAAGATATCAAAATATATATTATATTAAAAATCGGTCTTGAAAATAAAGTATTTAATATTAAAATTTCTTTAACTGTATAAGGGGCAGTCAAAGAAGAATCCCCTTTCAAGTCAACCAAAAACTTTTTTCTTTCTTCTGGCCGTTTCTCTTTCCTGTTCGTCTTCTACCGTATCTCGTTTTCTATTTCCGATTCGAATGCGGACGTTCTTTCTTCTGTTTACGGCGGCGGTTCCGTCGATGGTATAGGGCGGCGGTTGCACTGATCGTTCGATTTATCGTCGTCTTTGGACTTCGTTGATTCTGTGCCCTAATTTCAAATCTATGGATCTGTTTGCTTTGTGGAAGATTCACCGGCCGTCTTCTTACGATAAGGTACGTTCTTCTATCGGTTTTTCTTGGTACATGATGATAATGATTTTGGCTCTGATACCAATTGATGGATCGAAATCTAAGAACACAAACAATTTATACAAATTCTTCTTTTATTTTATTTATTCTTATGAAATTCGATGATTTACAATGAATGAATCGGTACATATTTATACTAAACGAAAGGGTGTGATGAAACATCACAACCGTTGGTGGCGCCGGTTGGGTGGCAGTTGGCGGCGGTTGCCGGCGGCGGTTACTGGCGGTGCCTCTTCGGAGGTGTTATACCCTTTCACTTAATTTATCCTAAGTTTAATTAAAACTAATACAAATACTTTAACTAATAATAATACTAAATTTAGTTTAAATTCCAACAGCCGAGACCCCACAATATCAAGTTATGATCGAAACAAGAAAAAAAAAACAGAAGAATCAAGAAGGGTAGGAAGATACCCTACCGAATTTCGATTACCAGAACTCAAACTTTAGCCCCGACATCAACAGGAATCTGCTCGACCCGCCGCTCTCTCCCGATTGCTGCCTAACTCAGTCATATGAACACGAGAACATGATGGTTATACCAAAAAGAATTACTGAATGAATAAAAACGAAGGGGATGCAACAGGAACAATACCAACACTATAGAACTTACCCTTGGCTTGATTAGACGAGATAGACAGCTAAGCAATGAAATCATGTGGTGTTGTTCTTGCTTCTGCTCGTAAGAAACAAAAGGAGGGACTTGTCTCTTGCTTGATCACAAACGAATGAAGGGTAGTGAGAGAGCAGCGGCTGAACAAATATTAGGATTAGGGGTTTTCGTTTTCATTTTGGCAAGCAATAAAGAGGGAGATTATCTCCTAGTTTACTACAACTTAGCGCCCAAGAAACTTCCATCAGGCCTCCATTCCGTCTACATACATTTTTTGACCGGGCTAAGCAAGGGAACAACCATCTCGGGCCTAAAATAACAAAAGAAAACCGGGCTTCAACTCGCTTGGGCTAAAAGTCGAACTCAGCATTGAAATATACGGGATTGCATGCAAGCTCCACACGGTTTTGGGCCTCTCTTTGGCCGAGAAACAAACTAATTGGGCTCGGGTTCATTTCTTGCTAAGACGCGATCACAGAAGGGTTCAAACTCTAAACTGAATGCAAAAGAAATCAAGTTTGGTTCGGTCCTTGGCCTCTTGGTCGGACCTCAGTCTAGACCATCTAGGGAAAGCCTCGGGATTTAATGAACGTTTAAGACAACTAGTTAATTAACCTCATAATCCATTAGCACGATAATTTAATAACCCTATGGTTATTCTTAATTAATCTTCGTGATTAATTAAACGCGAAATAAATGACACTCTTGTCATTTAATAAACGCAACGTAATTACTCAATTAAAATACGCATGAAAGCACATAACACATAAAATCTCAAATAAATAAATACCACATAATTTATTTAAATAAAAATAAATAAATAATTCAATTACAATAATTCTTAGGGCGTTACAAGATTTGCATAATGCGGCCATGATTTCCGATTTGTCGGAAGTAAATGGTGCGAAACGATTCAAGTAAATGGTATGTCGATACGGGTGCTACCCGTCATGTGTGTTTCGATAAAAATATGTTTATCATTTTCAAAGATGTTGAAAAATGAGTAAAAAAAACTTTTATGGGAAACTCGACTACCACATATAACAAAGGTGAAGGAAATGTTATGGTAAGGATGACTTTCGGAAATGATGTCATGTTGAGCAACATCTTGTATGTTCCGGGGATTCATAAAAATCTTGTGTCCGGATTGTTGCTTACTAAGTTTGTTATTTGGGTTGTGATTGAATCAAATGGAATTGTGTTATCAAAATGTGGAAGTGTTGTCGGTAAAAATGTTAAAATTAAATGTGACAACTTGTAACCGTGATTTTGATAAAAATGCTAATAAAGTTGTTCATTTATTTTGAATTGTTAAAATATATAACATGGTTGATTATGCCATATAAATTTAATTAAATATGTTTTAAATAAATTTAATGGCATACCACCAACACTTCACATTGATTCAAAGTTACAAATGTAACAAATTGACAAAAATCATCCTTCCATTTGGTTGAAAGAAATAACCAAAACTCCTTGATATACAAGAAAGAGTGCAATTATACTTTAGAGAAAAGTAAAAACGAAGCAATTGATATATTAATTTGTACAAATGTGGGGGTATGTCGTGCGTCGACTAATTATCTTTTATATAAGATACACCGTGAGGATAAATGAACATTGTACAAACTTTGGTTTGAAAGAAAACCGTATCATAAGTACGTACAAATGTGGGGGTATGTCGTGTGTCGACTACTTATCTTTTATAAAAGATATCTCGTGAAGGATAGATGAAACATCGTACGAATTTTGGTTTGAAAAAAACCGTCTTATAAATACGTATGAATGTGGGGGTACCTTGCTAAGGTATTCATTCATCTTCCTAAAGTTACATCAATTAAGGAAGATATTCCAAATAATTGATGTATAAATTGGTATATATCATTGTCTTACATTTACATTAGTCAAGTGTACAATGTATAATGGTAAGACATAATACGATATGACAACTACTCTCAATTGAAGTTATCAAGATTAACTATTTAAAATTTAATGATAACATCGCGGATCCGCTTATGAAAAAGGCTTAAGTAGAGAGTTAGTTATGGAATGGGACTAAAGCCCTTGGAATAAAAGTTTATGCGAAGGAAACCCAACCTAGTTGACTGGAGATCCCAAGATCTAGGTTCAATATGACAACCTAATTGTATAAACGAAGGGATGTCACTGTGGGGGTAACGTAATTCCTCCAAACATTCTTAAAGGGAGTACATTGTACTACTTCCTAGTCCATTCCTAGTTCAGTGACAATGAGGATAAGCACTATGGCTTTTAATGATTCCTTGTAGAGAATCACCTATGTGAGGGAGAAGTGGGGTCGCTTCGAATGGAATTGTTGGGGCACAATTCTTAGTAGCTCTCGCAGAACCAGGCAGTGTCCATGACCAAGACGGGCACGATAAGAGGATATGAACAAGTTAGGGAGAGTCTAGTGAGAATGTATACTGTCGTCTACACAAAAGGCGGATTCAGTTCAAGGACATCGCGTCTACAGACTGCTAGGAGACTAAGTGTGCTTCTCAAGGGAAGGTTCAAAGGCTAACACCTACATATCCTTTGCAAGACTTAACTGTTGAACATTTATCGAAATTTTGTTGTGTTTTCGATTGATCTCTATTCATGTGGGGGATTGTTGGAAAATTTTGGACACATATAATTATACATTTATTTATATATAATTAATAGTTGGTATGTCCAAAATGGAGTGTGATGAATGAGATATCGACTCTCAAAGTGGGGTGTATGGAACAAAGAAATAAAACAAATGAACTAGTGGGAACTTGAACCTATTCACGCTCGTCTCTCGGGTTTCATGTTGGTTCGGTTTTTTGCCACTCGGTTTTTGTCACTTGAGTTAGTGGAAGTATTCAAATAATAATATTGATAATATTATTTATATTTTAATGTATGTCATTAAAATATATTTGAATACAATGGTTTTATTTTCTTTGTATTGAATGACATAATGGTCATAATGGCATTAAGAATGTCATTAAACCTTTGGACTAAATTCTATTATAAATAGAAGATGTGTGGTTCATTGGAAAATACACAAACACACCAAAAGGCATACACCTTTTCACATACTCTTACAATCTCCATACTTTTGAGAACTTCAAAACATATAGTTGTTTTTCCTTTCGTGTTCTTAAACACACAACTTTTCGATAAGTGTTCGGGCTTGGATTATATTCGGTAGTGTAAAACTACTCGGTTGTTTTACCCTGGGAAATAGACAACGAATCTATTTTAAGGGGATCGTGAATTTCACGAGACTCAACCAAAACTTGTTTCTTCTTTGTTTCTACATATTTTTGTTTCAATCTTGTATTTGTTTTAGTCATTTCCCAATTGTATTGTATTTTATGTAATGCAAATTGGTATTAGCTCCTACAGTGAGATCACCCACCTCAGATAAACGCAAGCTCTTAGAAGTCGTCGGCACACAAAAAGGTCACAACTCAGCTCCTAAAGGATTATACAATGCATAACAAGGTTCGGATTAAAACTCGGCTCAAAATTATATTCAACAGATTTTGGCAGCACTCAGCACTCTTACGGAAACAGTCATAACTCCCAAACCGTTCATTAGATTTGCCCTACATTTTTACCATGGAAACTAGGCTCAGGATACTACAAAACACTCTCAAGTGGCTTCTTCCCAAAAACGGACTCTAAGGGCCTCAAAACAGGCTCACAAGACAGAATAGCTGAACCGAAAACTATTCTGCGAAGTTTTACAAAAACAACGATACCTTTTAAACGACAAATCAGATTAACGAGCCGTCAGCGGCAACGGAAAGAGGACTCAGAAAACTAGCGGGCCAAAAATCCATAAACGTATGTTAAGTATGACAAAAACGGACTTGAACATAACCAATATAATCTGTCAAAAATTCAGCATAACATTTGAAACCCGTTTTGAATCCCGACATCAACCCGTTAATTCCCGTGGCACCCGACTGCCCCGAAACTCGTTTTTATTTCAGAAACTATAGTTTGAAGTAATTTAGTTCGGTTGTTTTGAAATCTTTCTTGGTTTAGGAAACCACGAACCTAAAGGTTTGGTTTCCGGTTTTCGATTAATGAGTTTAGATATAAACCCGTGATCTTTACCCAACTCGAGACCCGACATTATACAAAGACAGTAGCTAAACAACAGCAGCCAAGCGAGACAATTATTAGTGAGGACGAAACAGTTTGAAACAAGACTCGAGATTACGAATAAGATAGCTAAACAATCAAAACAAGGAAACCCTCAATACTCCAAGACCCGACACTAAAACAATTATGAACCCAAAACTTCACAGCTCTTCACCACACAAAACAGATTATGCAGCCCATTATATCCGAAAGAATCCTACACTAATGGTTAAAGTATGGTTTATAAAAAGAAGACGGTAATTGAATCAAATGGATTACCCTTGACCACTATTCGATCACTAGATCACAGCTCTAGTTCGGTTACTTCTCTATCTCGTCACACATTCTCCTAATTCGGATTGCAAGGACAAAAAGGCGGTTTCCCCTGCTTGAATACCACTCCAATTCGATCACGGTTCCTCGATCAGATCCTCAATTCTCCGGCTTGAGTATAGTCACCTGATATTGGGTTGCTAATAGACACCAAAACACAACCCGCAAAAACAAAACTACCACTTAATAATCGGATAAAATAATTGAAAACGAGTGCTACCTATAAAACACAGCTTTTACTCGTCCTCTTTCTTGGCTACTCTCTTGGCGTCACATGGAGGAAAGAACACGGAAGGATCATCACAACCGGAGCAGAATTATGGAGGAAAGAAAAGGGCTCGGGTTTGAGAAAAGAAATCGCACAAGAAAAAATAAATGGGCCAAAATAATTCTCTATCCTGGACTCAAGAGTACTGATCTACAAAAAACGGGGTTTGGCTCGACATAGACAAGGGGTCTCGGGAAACACTTAACATCTAATTAAATTAATCTCGTAATTAATTAACACAACAATTTATAACCCTCTAGTTATTTTTAATTAATCCCCATGATTAATTAACTCGAATTAAATGACACTCATGTCATTAAAAGAACACTACGTATTTAATTTACTCTAATTAAATACACGTAAAAGCACGTAACACATAATCTCATAATTAAATAATTAACTTGTAAATTATTTAATGAAAAAAAAGTAGATAATTTTAATTACAATAAAATTTAAGGCGTCACATTCTTCGGTAGTAATTGCATTCTCAGTAACAACTCCTTAGCAGCAATAAGTAGTTGACCAGTAATAACCATATAGCAGCATCAATGGTTGATCAGTAGTATCTTCATATCAGTATAAACAATTAAGCAGCATTAATCTTCTGATTAGTAGTAACTAACAAGTCAGTAACAATAATAATGTCAGTAGTAATAATAAAACCAGTACTAATGGGATCACCTTTTAAATACAACCATTACTACTGATTTCATCACTACTAAATCTATTATCAGCATTAACTATCTTGTCAGTACTAACTAAATTATATCCCAACACTGTATCTACGGTTCCAGTCAATTCTCAGTCCAATTTGCACATGCTTAAACACACATCTTGACTGTAATTAGTTACCAGTTTTTCTAATAAACATTCCATCAATGTTCTTCAGTTTTGAAATTTGCACCTTCATCTTCCAAAATCCAAAAGAAGGATTCATAAAACAGACTAGAGAACACCACGCAAATAAATCCAATAGCACGTCGAGTAAATAATAGCTCAGCAAAAAGATGAACAATTGTAGCAGAAAAGGAAATCGTGGTATTAAAATGAGACAATTGCGGCAGTAAAGAAACACACTACACAAAGAAACAAATTTATTTCGAATAAAGAATCATAAGGAGACCATAACCCACTAATATGCTAATATATAAAGTCTTTTAACAAAATTAAACAAACTTAATAAATAATAACCAATTATAGCAAAAAAAACACTTTTTTTTATTAAACCATAATCCCGATCTTTGCTATCTCTCATTTAAATTACAATTGTATATTCAAATTCAAATGTTGTAGATAAGAATAGATAGAATTAGTCTCATATATTGTTACATCTCTATCCCTTATCATCGGGATTCTACATTGTATATATACTAGTTAAATAATCAATGAAAGATAACCTTTCCATAATCACTTTATATGGTATCAGAGCAGAAGAACTAGTATCCTCTGACCATCGATCAAAATGTCTTCTAGCCCAAATTCTTCTTCCACAATAATTCCCACAATTCCCCTCACTACACCTTCTCTAACTCTGGTTCAATTTCCACCATCTCTCAAACTATCTTCTACAAATTATTTGAGTTGGAAAACTCAAATTGAAGCTCTCCTTTATGGGTTGGATCTCTACAAATATATTGACGGAAGTTATCCTTCCCCACCACCCACCATTGTTGATGGTGTATCTACCCCCGATGTCAACTATTCTACTTGGTTTCGACAGGACCGATTACTATTTGGTGCCATTGTTGGAACTCTTTCTTCCCCGATCGTCCCATTAATCACAAATGCATCTTCTTCTCTTGAAGCATGGACCATTCTTTCTAGCACATATGCAAATCCATCCCGTGGTCACATAAAACAAATCCAACACCGACTCAAAAACTCCACCAAATCCTCTGACCAAACAATCACAGATTACATGCAATCTGTTAAAACACTTGTCGATGAACTTAACATTTTGGGAAAGAAAATGGATGTAGAAGACATCTCCGATGCTGTGTTAGATGGTCTTGACCCGACCTCTTACAAAACCATAATTGATTCTGTTCATGCACGTGATACACCCTGTCAAGATCGATTAACTTAGATAGCTAATAAACACAATGATCTACTTAATAATAGAAGTTACAGCGGATTAACACTATGTTGATTTAATCAAGAACAATAAACTGCAAATAATATAAGAAATATCAAGAACACAGTTTATCACAAAAAGCTTCAATGTATATTGATCGAACAAATACAATACACACGTATGTTTACAATTCATAAGGAACTATATATAATAGTCCTTGAAGCCTAACAAATTACCCTAGTTATTCTAGGACTAGATTACAATTCAAATATAAAAGATATACATTCTAAACTAACTATACGAAGATCTCGGACACGATCAACTCTAAATATCAACATCAGTAGTAATTGCCATCGTCAGTAGTAAAAAATCATAGATCAGTAGTAACTTTGCATTCTGCCCCATCAGTACTAACTCTTGTAGCAGCATCAAGTCTTCGTCAGTACTAACTTGCAGCATCAGTAATAAACATTTATAACTCAACAATCTCCCCCTAAACTTATTAATTCAGTTTGAATTAATTAAGTTTCTTTCTTTTCTCTTCTTCTTCCTTTGCTCTTCGTTCATCACCTTCCTTTTTCCTTTGATCTCTTAATCTTCTTTGTTCATCCACATATGCATTGTTAATTTGAACAAATTGTCTATATTTCTAAGTATACATTGTAAGATCAAGTGGTCTTACAAATGCACAGCATATGATTTGGTACAGAGTCTTCTTTGAGTGATTGTACTATCTTTCCATTAAGTACATCTCACATCTTCTATTTGTTCTTTCAAAGAAATACATGTTTACAGAAGGGAGAACATTCCAAGCAAATAAGTTGTCTTCACTTTCAATTCTTTCTTTACAATATTCTGGATAGAAAGCAGCATCAAACATTTCTGTTAGATATCCAGAACCAGTATTTTTCCAAACATCAATGGCCATTCTAGGTCTTCCTATCTTCAACATAGTGAAAACATCACTTCTGGACATTGACATAAACATTGGCTTCCATGCTTTAAACTTTTGAACAGTTTTATCTTTTCTAATGATTTCTATTATGTTGTCAATAACCCTTCAGTTTAAAATTGGATTTTCTTGTTGAATTTCTTGAGGGTAATCCAGAATGGGAAAGTCTTGTTTTGCTTTCTTCCTTGCTGATCATGCAGCTTCAATCTCTTTTCTTTTCTTGGCAGTTATAGTTGATGGTTCACCAGTTGTTGGTTTTCTATTTAATACTACTTTAGGGTCAATTTCTTTTAACTCTGTTGCCTTGACCTCTTTGATCTCTGGTTCTGCCAATTCTTTCTTCTTTGCAGTGCAATATTTATCAACTATATTAACCATTTTCATTCTTCCAAATGACTTTGCACTGTGACCTTTTGATTTTAAATATTCCACCATTTTAGCCTTTTGGTCAATGATCTCATCTGGTAATTCAGCTTTCAAACGTTTGCATTCTGCAACTAGATTTTCAAGAAGATTTAATGATTCTTCTTCAATTTATTTTTGTTTGTCTAGTTCTTCTTGTTGACCTTCTACAAGAAATTCTTCTATTTCTTGAATTGCTTTAGCTGCAGATTGTTCTTCTTGTTGAATGGCCTTGGCTGCAACTTGTTCTTCTTCAGCCTTCTTTTTGTTTTCAAGTTCAAGAGTTTTGGCACATTTTTTGTGGTACCTCATTCTCTTGACTTTCCAATTAGATTTTTTTAAAGGCCTGACCAGATTTATCTTGTTCACCATATAGTGACCAAGAGCTCTGTGTGGATAGTCATCATCAAAATTTTCTTTTCCTTTACCAATGCATTGTGATGGAGGTGTATATTTCATATCACGTACCTCATTGATCTTGATTTTTGGTGCAAAAGTATGTGCTTTCTTATTTTTTAAAATTTTTGGGTGAGGAGGTAATTCACATTCATCTACCTCTTCCCAGTTGACATCAGCATCAAAATTTGGAATTACAACTTCTGTTGTTGCTGGTGTTGTGGTTACCACTGCTGAATCAGTAGTAACTGGTACTTGTGATTGTGCTGCTACAGACTCAGTAGTAACCAATGTAGTTACTACTGGTATTAAGTTTTCAAGAGTAAAGGGTCTGTAAAGTACCATTTGTAAGTTTGAGGGGTCTGCTACTGGTGAAGTTGTATCTGTAGTTGCTGCCACTAAAGGAGTTATTACTGACGTTGCTTCTTGTGTTTCTTCTTCAATAGGATCAGTAATAATCACTTCAATTGTTTCAATAACTTCAGTAGTATCCATGGGATCAGTAGTACCCATTACTTTAGTAGCAACTTGAGAAGGTACTTGTTCTGCTGTTGGTGATTGTTGTGCAGAAACAAATACATCTTCGTCCATGCTTTTGACTCCTCTATCAAAGTCTTCATCACTTTGACCAGTTTCACCATGAGCTTCTTTTAGATGTAAGAGGGAGGCTGTTGCTGCTGCAATAGAAGTATCAATCATTTCTTGAATTTGATCTTTCTCCCCCTTAGTGATCTCAACCTGTTGTGCATCACTACCATCAATCTTCTTCTTCAACTTTCTAAATGTGGATGACTGCTTTTGAAGTATGTATTCATATCTCTTCATTCTTTTATTCAGTACATTGATGTAGTGCTTCATGTAGCTCATGGTACTACCTTGATTATTGATTAGAACTTGGCAATTTTGTACAGTGGTTTCAGGGTTTTCCATCCTATCCGTCAAATCAAGTTGTTTCATACTACCCTCATCACTTCTTCGTGATTCATTGGGTGATTTAGATACCCTCTTCTGCCTAGCAGAAGCAGAGGTACCCCCCTTTGGTTTCTTGGCACCGGGGTCCTTTAAGTGCTTCCTTAAAAGATGAGTCATCACTTAAAGTTGCCGAGGTCTGGGTCCTAATGATGTTCTCACTAGCCTGTGCACCAACCTTTGGTGCATCCGTAGTGAGAGCCCTTTCCTCATGCCCTCTCTCCTACTTGGAGGACAACTCTTGGAGTCTGGGGTCTGACTCAATTGGTCCCCTAGTGTCCTTTGTGGAAGTTCTCTTCCTTTTTATATTTTGAGAATATAGTTTGGCTTTTGGGTAGGTCTACCAAAGAGTGAAGAGTAACACTCTGAGGTTCTATGACATGTACCTGGGACACATTCAGGACATCTTGAGGTGAGGTTGTTTGAGTGGTTAGGGTTCTGTTTGGGCTGATTTTTGGGGTGATGGAGTGGGTTGGGGTTCAATGGGGTGACCTGAACCTTCTCCAGTTAGAGGATGATCATAGATCATGTTAGAAAACAAAGGAGTAACCCTTCCAGAAAATTTAAATTGCCTTCTCATGTTTGAAAAAACTTTTTTATTAAGAGAAGGTGCAGTAAAAATTTCTTTTAATTTAGTGAGATTTGGGATCTCACAGTGTAAAATATGTGCAATGAATCTTGGATACATTAAAAATTTAGAAGATGATAAGTTTCCAAGCATTCCATCAAATATCATCTTTGAAAAATTGAACACTTGGTCTGTGCTCAAATAGACAACAGCAGATGCTACTGATTTGTTGAATTCATTCCAAGTGCTCTTTTTTAGGAGAGATGCAGTGTTGAATAGTATGAACTAAAAATTTTCATTGGGGTGAAAGAAGCCCTTTTTGAAAAGTGACAATGTTTTGCTTTCCTTCATACCCCATTTTTATTAAATTTTCAACAAGCTCCTCCTTAGAGAGTAGAGATATACTTGATTCATCATGAAGTTGTAGATGTTGTCTGATAGATTGTTCTGTTATGAAGATTGTTTTTCCATCTACTGTTGACTTGATTTTTGATATATTCCCTTCTTATATGTGCTCTGCAGTCTCCCAAAATTGAACAATATGTCTCTCATAAATTGTAGGTTGGATTGTAAGAGCATATTTGATTGATGTGTGTTTGAGAAACATCACAATTTGCCTAAAATCTTTAGTGCCATCTGGATTTTTCAAGAAAGCGATCATATTGTGAAATTCACAATATTTTAGATCTGTTGTAACAGATAGAGGTTTTATCATCGCCATTTGTATTCGATTTGTGATTTGGGATTGAGAGTGTTTAATCGGATTTTTTTTGAAAGTTTGTGATTGAATTGAATTTGTTGCTGGTTCTAGGGTTTTAATCAAGATTGCCGACTTAAGGGTTTATCGGGGGTTTAGCAGATCGAGGTTTGGATAATGTTTTGATTAACTGACTTCTTTTATTTATAGTTTTCGAAATTAACCTGTAAAAAGTCATAAATATCCTTCGAATCATAGCATAGCTGCTATTTTCATGGGGTTAGTTTGGTGAATCTATTGATTTTAAGAGTAAACTGCCGATCAGTAGTAACTAAGTACCAGTAGTATAAAACGTCAGTAGTAATTGAGATTTAATACTTTAAAGGCTGATCAGTAGTAACTAGTGGATACAATCAGTACTAAATGAATAACCAGTAAGAAAATTATAGAGACTTAAGTAATATTATACTAAAACTTTACATATGAGATTTTTATGAATTTAATTTATAAAAATCATTCCAATACTGTTAACTAAAAAGTTAAATCTTACTACATCAAATGCCTTTGTAAAAAGATCTGCTAACTGATTATCAGTATGAATTTTAACCACTTTAATTAATTTCTTTCATTGCAATCTCTTATAAAATGAAATCTGATTTCTATATGTTTAGTTTTTGAATGTTTTACTGGATTATTCACAATACTAATTGCACTTTGATTATCTATAAAAATAGGAGTTTTAAGGATAGAGATACCAAAGTCCATGAGTTGATTTTGAATCCATAGAACTTGAGCACAACATGCAGATGCAGCTACATACTCTGCTTCTGCAGAAGACGTTGAAACATTTGTTTGCTTCTTGCATTGCCATGACACAAGTCTTGATCCAAAGAATTGACATCCACCAGTTGTTGACTTTCTATCCAAGCATTCACCACCATAATCACTATCTGTGTGTGCTGTAAGTTCAAAAGGTGAGTCATGTGGATACCAAAGACCTAGTGATGGTTTCCCTTTCAAGTATCTAAAGATTCTTTTGACTGCCTGCAAGTGTAGCTCCTTTGGTTTTGCTTGATACCTGGCACACACACACACTGTACATAATGTAAGGTCTAGATGCAGTTAAATACATTAAAGAACCTATCATTGATCTATATAAGTGTTCATCTATATCCTCCCCCTCAATGTCAGGATGTAGGTGTTTATGTGTTTCCATAGGAGTGCTTGCACTTTTGCAGTCTTTCATTGCAAACTTCTCTAATATGTCTTTGACATATTTTGATTGATTAATCAAGATACCATCTGGTTTTTGATTAACCTGGAGTCCAAGAAAGAAATTTTATTGGACCCATTTAACTCATCTTGAATTTGATCTGCATAAGTTCTTTAAATTCTTTGCACAGTTGATCATTTGTGGATCCAAAGATGATATCATCTACATATATTTGTACAAGTAGGATGTCATCTTTGACCTTCTTTGTGAAGAGAGTCTTGTCAATTGCACCACTTTTGAAATTGTTCTTCAAAAGGTATGATGATAGTGTGTCATACCAAGCTCTTGGTGCCTGATGCAGGCCATACAGAGCTTTATCCAATTTGAATACATAATCACCATGTTCAGGATCTTCAAATCATAGAGGTTGACATACATACACTTCTTCTTCTATTTTCCATATAGGAATGCACTCTTTACATCCATTTGATAGACTTTAAACCTTTTGAATGATGCATATGCTAGAAATATTCTGATTGCTTCAATTCTTGCTACAGGAGCATATACTTCATCATAGTCTATTCCTTCTTCTTGGGTGTATCCTTGAGCTACAAGCCTTGCTTTGTTTTTGATCACTATTCCTCTTTCATCCTTCTTATTTTTGAAGATCCATCTGGTTCCAATGGCTCTTTTTCCTTTTGGAAGAGGTACTAGTGTCCAAACAGCTTGTAACTTGAACTGAAGAAGTTCTTTTTGCATTGCTTCAATCCAGTTTGAGTCTTTCATGGCTTGTTGAATCTTCTTAGGTTCATCATGTGATAAGAAGCATCCAAACAAACATTCATTAGAGATTAGACTTATATTGCAAGTATTATTGTTTAAACTTGAATTGAATTTGCTTCTTGTCTGCATATTTGAGTTGACATCACTTAGAACAAGGTCTAAGGGATGATTCTTTTGAGCTCTTGAGTTGGAAGCTTTGTCAACAACTATTTGACTATCAAGATTTGATTCATTTGCTTCAGGGACTTGTGCATCTGTCCAATTTTCTTCTTGGGTTTCTGAATCTTCTTGATTTTCTTCATTTATATGGTTATCAGTAACAACAAGATTATTGTTGAAATCTTGTGTTTGTGAGTTGGTACTGCTATCAGTATCATTTCTTGCAGCATCATCATTTAGGGTTTCTGAGTTACTACTGGTGTCAGTATTATCACTTGTTTCTTAAGAATTTTTAGAATCTGAGTTGTTGCTGACATTTGTATGGTTTGTATTTTCAGAGTTGTTACTGTCTTCAGAATTAATTGGAGGATCAGTATTAACAATGATATACTTCAATGAATTTTGACTTCCATTGAGTGATGATAATCCTTCTTTAGGAGATTGATCATTTGAGTCACCTGCATTAAAATTAAAACTGAAATCAAGAGATTTTGTTAGTGAGTCAATATTAAATAACCAATCTGGACCATTTTCTTTTTCATTCATAAGATTTTCATTAAAGGATACATCTGCACTTTCTTCAATGATCCTTAGTCTTTTGTTGAATACTCTGTATGCTTTGCTTTGAGTTGAGTATCCTACAAAGATTCCATCATCTGCTTTGCAGTCAAACTTACCAATTTGTTCTCTTGTAATTAGAATAGTACAAGGACAACCAAATGATTTTAAAAAGCTTATTGAAGGTTTTCTTTTATTCAAAAGTTCATATGGTGTCTTAAAGTGTGGCTTGACTATTAATACTCTGTTTTGCACATAACATGCAGTATTAACAGCTTCAGCCCAAAAAGTTATTGGTAATTTGGCATCTGCAAGCATAGATCTTGCTGCTTCAGTTATTGTTCTATTTTTTCATTCAGTTACACCATTTTGTTGAGGAGTTCTAGTAGAGCTATACTGCCTGTCAATGCCTTTAAGATCACAACAAGAGATTAAATTTTCATTTTAAAATTTTGTGCCATTGTCACATCTAATGGCTTTTACTTTGATATCTCTTGTGTTTTCTAGCTTGATTATTAGATTCTTAATGAGTTCACTTTTTTCATCTTTAGTCCCGAGAAAAAATACCCAGGTAAATCTAGAAAAATCATCAGTAATAACTAGACAGTATTGTTTCTTTCCTATGCTCATTACATTTGTAAGCCCAAATAAATCCATTTGTAGTAGCTGCAATGGGTTAGAAATAGAGTTGATTGATTTGGACTTATGAGAAGTCTTGTGCTGCTTACCTTTTAGGCATGCAACACAATGATGATCACATATGAATTATTTTTTAGGTAAACCAATTATTAAATTCTTTTTGACTAAATTGTTCATGTTTTTAAAGTTTGTGTGACACATCCTTCTGTGCCATACTTATGATTCATTTGTGTTCACCTTAGATATAAAGCAGTTGATTTCATTTGGAGAAATGATTTCTCCCCCTATATCCAGGCAATACACATTGTTTCTCCTTGGTGTTCTTAAAACAACATATTTTTCATCTAAAACAAAGTCATGAGAAAGAACGATGCACTCTATATCTGTAAAAAGAATCTTGTTCTTTTTATCACATACTTGTGAGACACTAACCAGATTATATTTGAGTTCAGCAACATAAAAGACATTATCAAATGTAATCTTACCATTTGATACAATACTTTTACCAGTAATACGACCACCTTTAGGATTTTCACCAAATGCAACATAACCACCATCATATGCCTCAAAGTTTCTGAGAATTTGTAGATTCCCAGTCATGTGCCTAGAGCATCCACTATCAATAAGCCATGTGTTCAGTTGGATGTCCTGCACAAAAAAATTAAGTTAATTCTTTTTGGGAACCCAAGCTTGTTTTGTCTTGGGTTCATCCTTTTTAATGAAAAATGTGCTGTGTGTGGTTTGGTTAATACTGCTCTTTAGTGTTACTATTGATTTATGTTTAGTTAACCATTTGTTTTGCTTTGATTTTGTTACTACTGATAAATCAGTAGTAACTTTGTGAAAGTATTTTCTGAATTTATCAGTAGTATGTGTGTAGTTATATCGTACTGTATTGTATCTTAGATACTATTAAGTAGGATACATTTGATTGTTTCTCCTGATGGTTGTATTTGCTGAGTACTTATAATAATTTCCAAATTTTCTTTTATTTTCAAAATTTTGACTTGTTTTTGGATCACCATGTCTGTTATTTTGAACAAATCTTTTAGCAGTCCTTCCAAACTTTGGAATATCAATTTGTGGAGGTTTAAATTGTTGTTTTAAATTGGATTCTTTTAATTTTTGTTCTTTTATTTTTGATTTGTTTTCTTTAAACTCCTTGAATTCTTTGCAATTTATTGGATTGAAGTCACAATCCTTGGCTATATGATTAACTTTATTGCAAATTATACATTTAAGTTTGGTAGATTTTAAGGATTCTGGTTTTCTTTGTTCTTTTAACTGGTTCAAGTTTCTTTGATTTCCCCTTATTAGTATGGTTGGTATATTTTCAGAATTATATTTAGGGAGTTCTTGACTTTGTGTGGTATGATAGCTTGTATCAGTTGATTTAATGGTGCTTTATTCATCAGATGAATCATTACTTGTTTCAGTTTGGCTTTCTAATTTTAATTCATCTAATATTCTTTCTGAGCTAGACTTAAGTGGAGGAATAATATTTGTTGGAGGAGAAACTGCATGATATCCAACTCCATGAATAGCTTTTTCAGTGGTTTGATTACTTGTTAATTCATCAATAATTTTAGAACTTCTTTCAAATTTCTTAATTGTTAATTTATTTTGTTCTAATTCTAATTGACATTCTTCTAGTTTAGTTATTGCTTCTTTTGCTTTTAATTAAGCATGTTCTTTATCATAAACAGCTTGTAATAATTCTTCTTTAAGTTTATGATCAGTTATTTGATAAACTTTAATTTGATTTTCTAGATCAGCTATAACCCCATTAAATTCTATTCTTCTCTTTATGTTTTTAATTAAATCATCATTAATCTCTTTAGTTTCCTTTTCAAGGGTTTTAAATAATTTAATGCATTCAGGAGAGCATGGTTTAGGAGTTACCTCAGATTTAAGATCAGAAAAGGCCATGAGTGCTTGAGTTTGAGCATGTTCTTCAGCTTGAAAGCTCCAGTCATATCATTGTCCCTCTTGAGATACTAGTGCAGTTGAGTTTGTCCTTTTATCTTTGTTAAGACATTCTCTGGCAAAGTGACCAAGATTGCTACAATTGTAGCATTTGACTTTGGTTTTGTCAAATCCTGCCCTATCACCTTTATTGAACTTCAAGCTTGATCTACCAGTTCTTTTTAGGAACTTCTTGGTTCTGAAACTAAGCATAGCCATCTGCCATTTGATATCCATCTCTTCAAGATCATCAGGATTGATTTGTTCCAGATCTTCACCAATTAGTGCAGTATGCACATGACTAGTGAAGAAGGATTCTCTAGCAATGTCTTTTGATTCCTTCATCTTTCCAGATATAACATCTTGATTTGTAGCTGCAGTTGAAACAAAGGCAGCATTGTTTGAATTTAAAGTAGGAGTTTTCTGACTTACCTCAGATTTGAACACTCTTAGGTCATTGTAGAGTTCATCAAGCTCCTTTTCTTCTAATGCATCACCTTGTCTATATACAACAGTGTACATAGACCATTATTCACTTAGAGATCTGAGAAACTTTCTATTGACATCATCTCTATCTGGTTGAACTCCAACTTGATTGAGTTCACCAATAAGTTTATTGAATCTATCAAAAACGTGTGACAGAGATTCATTCTTTTGTCCTTTGAAGTTTTCAAACTCTTATTTCAGCACAAATTTCATGTTTCTTTTTGTGCTCTTTGTACCCACAAACCTTTTCTCCAACGCTTGCCATAGCAGTTTTGCGTCATCAAACTCAACAAACAGATGTTGGTAGTCATTAGGAATTGCAAGCAATAAGGTACTTAAAGTTTTCAGTTCAATTCCTCGGTCCTTCCTTTCCTTGTCACTCTTTATTTTGTCAGATTCAGTGGTTGTGCTGGTTGTGCTGGTTGTGCTGGTTGTGGCAGTTGGAATGGTTTTGTTGCCTCCCAACACAACTTCCCACATGGAATAATCAGTAATAAGCATGTATTGCTTAATTCTGTTTTTCCACATCCCAAAGTTATTGGGAGTGAGGATGGGAATCTTGTTTGCTTGAGTGCTTTCATTATTGTCAGACATGATGAAAACGTGGTTTTGAAAGTATTAAAAAAACTTTTTGTGAGTTCTTGATTCGTAGATCTAGAGTACAAGGCTCTGATACCACTTGTCAAGATCGATTAACTTAGATAGCTAATAAACACAATGATCTACTCAACAATAGAAATTACAGCGAATTAACACTATGTTGATTTAATCAAGAACAATAAACTGCAAATAATATATATATAAGAATTATCAAGAACACAGTTTATCACAACAGCTTCAATGTATATTGATCGAACAAATACAATACACACGTATGTTTACAATTCATAAGGAACTATGTATAATAGTCCTTGAAGCCTAACAAATTACCCTAGTTATTCTAGGACTAGATTACAATTCAAATATAAAAGATATACATTCTAAACTAACTATACGAAGATCTCGGACACGATCAACTCTATATATCAACATCAGTAGTAATTGACATCGTCAGTAGTAAATCCAAGATCAGTAGTATCTTTACAATTTTGCCCCATCAGTACTAACTCTTGTAGCAGCATCAAGTGTTCGTCAGTACTAACTGCAGCATCAGTAATAAACATTTATAACTCAACACACCCATTTCTTTTCATGAATTACATGAAAAGCTTATCAATCATGAACTCTCCTTACTCCAACAAACCCCTGCACCCACCACCCTACATCAACCTATGACTGCCTTTGCAGCAAACAAACATCCATCGCAAAAACCATGGAATGCCCGTCACCAAAAATCCTCTCCACCCCTTCTTCCTACTCCTTCATCTAGACCATTTCTTGGTAAATGTCAATATTGCTTTATTACAGGTCACTCCCTGACCTCATGTAATTCATTCAAAGCCAACTTCCCTACGATCACATTACCTTCATTACCAAAATCCACATACAAACAACCACAAGCCCATGTCATGACTTCCACACATCAGGATCAAAACCAACATTGGCTCTTCGATAGCGGTGCCTCCCATCATGTTACCAATGATCTCAATGCCCTATCTCTCCATGCACCATATGATGGTACTGATGAACTCATCATCGGTGACGGTTCGTCTCTTAATATTACTCATATTGGCTCATTATTTCTTCGTTTTTCTAACACTACTCTTGCACTTACAAATGTTCTTTGCGTTCCTTCCATTTCTAAGAACATCATCTCTATTTCACGCCTATGCATTGATAATCATATACTAATTGAATTCTTTTCCTTCAATTTTCTTATCAAGGACTTCAAAACCAAACAAAATCTACTCCGCGGGACAGCTAGTCGTGGCATCTATCAACTTCGCTCTACCAATCCCGCTCGTGTTTTTCACGTTCAATCAAATAAGTCCATTTCTTGGCATCACCGACTTGGACATCCAAATTTTCAAGTTTTAAAGCATTTGTCTTCTATTATTCCTACCATTACATCTACGCACAATCATTGTAATTCTTGTTGCATTAATAAAAGTCATAAACTTCCTTTTCATAATTCTTCTGTTAAATCTAATGCACCATTACAATTGATATTTTCTGATGTATGGTCCTCCGCTATCACATCTTTTGATGGTTTTAAGTATTATATCATCTTTGTGGATCATTTCACCAAATACATTTGGTTATATCCATTAAAGCACAAATCAGATTCCCTATCTACATTTATAAGATTCCAACGCCTTGTAGAAATGTTTTTCCAAACAAAAATGAAACAATTATTTTCTGACAATGGCGGTGAATATATCAAACTCACTTCACATCTCAACTCATGTGGTATCTCTCATATCACATCTCAACCACACACACCGGAACACAATGGATATGCCGAAAGACGACATCGTCATATCGTTGAAACCGGTTTATCACTATTATCTCATGCCTAACTCCCTTTAAGTTTTTGGCCTTTTGCCATTAGCACTGCGACCTACCTCATAAACCGTTTACCAACACCCGCCCTTAAAAATGGCTCACCTCATCTCCGTCTCTTCAAACAATCACCAAACTATTCTAAACTACGTAATTTTGGTTGTTTAGCCTATCCTTGGCTCCGACCATACACAAAACACAAACTCGAATCTCGATCCAAGCCTTGCATTTTCATAGGTTATTCTTCTTCTCAAAGTGCTTACCATTTGATTTACCCGAAATCAAATAAAATATATACTTCTAGACATGTTAAATTCGTTGAACATGTGTACCCATTTGATACTTTAACTCAATCTAACCATTCCTCATCTACTGATCCAAATTCTTGGCTTCAAATAAACACAATTCATATACTTCCCACTCAATCTACTCCGCTGCACTCAAACACTCAACCAAACATACCCACTGTTCCATTGCAATCACCAAATACTTCAACCTCACCTCCTGTTTCTACTCAGGACCCGCACACAATAATTCAGGATCCTATCCCGTCTTCTCAAGTCACCAGAAATACCCGCAAACCTAACCCAAAATATCACAACAATGACTTTCTTCTTTATCATTCCATTGCACAACCCTTTCCCGAACCACAAAACATCACTCAGGCCCTCAAACAACCTCATTGTCGTAAAGCTATGCAAGAAGAATATGATGCTTTATGTCGAAATAATACATGGTCTCTTGTTCCACCCGACTCTGCACCAAATCTAGTTGGGTGTAAATGGGTTTTTCGCACTAAATTCAAACCCGATGGCACAGTTGAACGTCTCAAAGCATGACTTCTTGCCAAAGGTTTTAATCAACGACCCGGTCTCGACTACATTGAGACTTTTAGTCCCGTTGTCAAACCCGGTTCTCTTCGTCTCATCTTATCTCTTGCTACCTCTCAAAATTGGTGTCTTCGTCAACTTGACATCAACAATGCCTTTCTACAAGGCACCCTTACCGAAGATGTGTACATGTCTCAACCACCTGGTTTTACCGACTCATCTTTTCCTCATCATATATACAAACTAAACAAAGCCATATATGAACTTAGACAAGCATCACGTGCTTGGTATAAGGAGCTCAAATCTTTCCTTTACTCCACCGGTTTCAAACCCACCATATCCGATCCATCCTTATTCGTTCACAAATCACCTACCTCCACTATTTACATTCTTGTCTATGTCGATGACATAATAATTACCGGCCCAGACTCTTCCATGGTTTCCACATTTATTACATCCCTTGCCAATCGTTTTTCTCTCAAAGACCTTGGTAACTTGTCTTATTTCCTTGGCATTGAAGTATTACCTCACTCCAAAGGTCTATTTCTCTCACAAGCTAAATACATACTTGATCTACTCAAAAGAGCTAATATGAGTGATGGTAAACCTGCCTCCACACCATCCATAACATCGCTTTATCTAACCACCACAGATGGCACCCCTTACCTAATCCTAAAGATTACCGATCACTTGTTGGGGGTTTGCAATACCTCTCACTAACCCGCCCCGATGTGGCATTTTCTGTAAATAAACTATCACAATTTATGCATTGTCCCACAGATATACATTGGACTGCCTTAAAACGTTTGTTACGGTACCTTCACGGGAGCATTCATCATGGAATATTACTACGTCGTAACTCCCCACTACAACTTCATGCATTCACCGATGCCGATTGGGCAGGTGACAAACAAACATATCGTAGTACCACCGGTTATATCGTTTACCTCGGTTCTAACCCAATAGCTTGGAGTTCAAAAAGGCAACCCACTCTAGCAAGATCATCAACAGAAGCCGAATTCCGAGCTGTTGCTTCTACAACCACAGAAGTACAATGGATTATTTCTCTGTTATCGGAACTCGGTTACTCATCTATTGCTACTCCTACTATTTTCTGTGACAATCTTAGTGCCACCCACTACTCTGCAAATCCGGTATTTCACTCACGAATGAAACATCTAGCATTAGATTTTCATTTTGTTCGTGAAAAGGTTCAAGATGGTTCCATACGGGTCACTCACATCAAAGGAGATGATCAACTAGCCGATGCACTTACAAAGCCATTACTAAAATACCGTTTCAACAACTTGCTTTCCAAGATTGGACTTATCTCGAGATCGTCCATCTTGCGGGAGCATATTAAACCATAATCCCGATCTTTGCTATCTCTCATTTAAATTATAATTGTATATTTAAATTCAAATGTTATAGATAAGAATAGATAGAATTAGTCTCATTTATTGTTACATCACTATCCCTTATCATCGGGATTCTACATTGTATATATACTAGTTAAATAATCAATGAAAGATAACTTTTCCATAATCACTTTATATTTTTTTAACTTCTGACACTGTCATGAATCAAATTATAAAAAATTACATCGGTGAAACCTGATTTACACTATTGAGATACATATTTGAGATTAATTAAAAACTATAATAGTAAACAGTTTATTTAAATGTATTTGGACCCTTCTTTAATTACACCATAAGACATTGAGTTTATCATATCAGTTACAAAAGCATCCTTATGTATGTCAACCTTGAGGTCAGGAGTTCGAGTCACGTCGTGGACATATGTGGTAATTAGGAGTAGATTAGATTTGCCGTTTCAAAAAAAAAAGTTACAAAAGCATCCATTAAAATTTATATATAATTTAGGGTTTTGTTAAGGGAGCTGATTCTTACAGATCAATTTTTATCTATACAGAATAATTTCATATCAAATGACAATAATACCCTTAGTGGGAGGAGTGAAATGCATATTGTGGTAAAAGGAAAGTAAGGACATAATTGTCTTTTGATATGAAAATTAGTCTATATAAATAAAAATTACTTTGTAAGAATCAATTCAGTTTTGTTAATGACTTAATAGTAGCCCTTAGAG
Source organism: Calendula officinalis (assembly GCA_963853835.1). Classification (NCBI taxonomy): domain Eukaryota; kingdom Viridiplantae; phylum Streptophyta; class Magnoliopsida; order Asterales; family Asteraceae; genus Calendula; species Calendula officinalis. The sequence continues at coordinate 43,396,072 of OY970832.1, read as the reverse complement.
TTGTTTTAAATATGTATAAAAAGTTTATACATTCATTGATGAAATAGTTGAGAGATCAAATGAGATCGAATTCAAGATAATTCATGATGATTTGAGAAGAATTGATGAATCAAGTGTGTGTGTTCTTGGTGTTTTAGTGTGTCTAGTTGAGAGAGAAAGATGGAAGGAAGGAGCTTTCAAAAGTTAGTTCATTGAAAGTGTGGGAAAGCTTACATCCAAAGTCAAATTACAACATTATATACTCCTCACCACTTAACACTACAAGAGTTAGTTAACGGACTTAAAGGTCAAAACCTATTACAGAAATGGTCCTAACAATAGTGATCCTAAACGTTAGAGGGTTGTCTTTACATTAATTTTAAGTAGTACTTAAGACTGTCATTATTATTTTTCTATAAATATATTTCTTGTGCATTAACTATAAATTGTTATATATTTATAGTGGTAATGATTGTACCTAGGGCTGTCAAAACCTGACACGACACGATAAAAATACACGAAACGAAACGAAATTGGGACGAAATTGAAATTTGAATTCGTGTTCGTGTCGTGTTCGTGTTGTGTAAAACAAACACGAAGTCGTGTCGTGTCGTGTTCTTGTTCAGAGATTGACACGATAGTTATGATTTTGTCGTGTTTGTCGTGTTTTTTCGTGTTTGTCGTGTTTTTAGCATGTAATAAGTAAGAAATTTGTTATTTTTGTTATTTATTTTGTGTTTTTCGTGTTTGTCGTGTTTATCGTTTTTTTAATCGTGTCGTGTTCGTGTTAGCAAAATAAAACACGACTTCGTGTCGTGTCGTTTTCGTGTTGAACGAATTCATATCGTGTCGTGTTATACAGAAACACGAAACGATAACACGATTTGACAGCCCTAATTGTACCATATGATAGATGTAATTGTAGTACCAAAATTTAAAGTAATAGTGTAATACACAATTCATCGTTTCTTACAAGAATTACAGAATAAAACACATCTTTCTTTTTCCTTTTCTTTTTTTTCCCCGCTTTTCCAGTGCTAAGATACTTTGCTCTTGTATATGATTTTCCTCTCATTTGCATGCAACACGAGGTTGGATTGGCTTTTACTAATTACTGTATTTATTTTTTATATTAAATAAATGTAACCCATACTCGTATTTTTATATTATTAATATATTATTTTGTACAAAATCAATCTTTTAGCAAGGTTTTTAGGCTCGTTCCAACGGGTTCTTCATTGACTCGTTGATTTCGTTGCTCCATTGATATTGTAGGCACAGATTCATCGATTGAGTTTTGTTGGTGTGTTTAAAAATCAAAATTTTAAATTTTAAAGTTTTTTTCTTTTTCTTTTTTAATTATATTTAATGATACTAAAAAAATTATTTTCTTTTTTTATTCTCTTCTATTTACTTTTTTTCCCTTTTTATTTTCTTTTTAATATATTAAGTTTTGTGTATAACTAAAAATGGTAACATTATACATGACAAAACTGAAGAAAAAATAAAATAATATTATTGACATAGATGTGTTAGTTGTTTTGTCGGTAAAAAGTGATAATATGACGTTGATTTGATGAAAGTGAAGAAAAAAATGAAGAACAAACTGTTAGAAGAGATCTTAAAAGTCTTTAACAATTTCCGAATCTTTTATGCTAGTTGTTCTACAACTATAAATCAATAACCAAACACGATGTCTCATTGCTAGTATGTTACGTACCACATATTACGATATGTAGCAGTCCTTTGCATATATCTATATAACCAGATATTTTTCATAAGTATACATTTAACTGATTTTTGTGCATATTTTTCTCTTGAAGCTTTCCTTAGACAAAAGTGGTCACTTCCCAAATAAGTGAAAGGAAGAATTATTTTTTGGGTTTGCTACTTACTTAATTTGTCCCATATCTTTATTGTCTTACAGAATCGTAATATATTTTGTATATGGCTTTAATGTTATTTAACCATATATGTATATCTATATTATATAGTATACAACATTAATACTTCCATTCTAAATTCAATAATAATTCATTGTCAACAACAATAACTATATGCAGTCATGTCGTGGATAAGGTAAGGAGATATATATGAGATGTTGCATACAATAATTTTTTTAAGAATACATGAATGAATATATGTGTGTATATGTGTGTCAGTGTGTACATACGTACACATGTATCTATATGCAAGAATGTATATGTGTATGTTGGCTTGTATGACTGAGTATATAGAAGAGTGTATTTCTCTAACCAAGATTTTAAGCTAATGTATAGGATGAGCATAAAACGAAAATCGGCCCATAACTAAAATAACTAATTTAACCATCCTGAAATAATTGATTCAATACGATAACTGAATGTTCGTTTTTTTAAAGATTCACTAACCGTAACTTTGGGGTTGGTTAAATTGATCCGCTATATATTAACCACACCGTCCGTTAAAATATATTACAAGGATCTTCAAAAAGTTATTATTTGATTAGTTGTTTTAATTGTTGGCTGTAGAAATGAACTTGCACGAATTATTATTTTTTTCCTTCAAAGCTCGGCGAAAAATAGCTGCAATCTGTGATAAATATTACTCCCTCCGTCCCACAAAAAACTTCTCATTTCACTTTGGCACAAGTTTTAAAGTGATAGTTGGTGGTGCGGTCATTGGTAATAATTTTGATTAAAATATAAGATTGGTTTGGAGAGAGAAAGATAGTTAGTGGATAGTTAAATAAAGTAATGTTAATAATGTTTAAAAGTAAAAGTAGGAGGAAAAGAAGTAATTTAAATACTCCCCCCGTCCCATTTTTATTGTCCACCTTACTATTTTAGTTTGTCCCAAAATAAATGTCAACTTTAAATTACAACCAATCATATGAATTTTAAGTGGGTAAATATGAGATTTTATTGGTGGACGGTGTAATAATTGCATTTTCTTAAAACTGTGTGCCGTTTGTCTAGTGGACAATTAATCTGGGACGGAGGGAGTATATTAAAGGAGATATTTAGCGGGTATGAGTCTCACTATTTTTTACCAGATAAGGTAAATTATCAAGGTGTATCACTTATTTTGAAACTGTTAAAATTGAAAAGTATATGACTAGTATACAATTTGGAGAGGATAATGACGATGTTATTCAAGAAGAAGAAGTAATTATCAAACCAATATACTCGTTTCACAAAAAACTTCTCATTTTACCATAAATTTTTGTCCCACAAAAAATTTCTCATTTCTTACATTTGTTGGCCTCCACATAATAAAATATTATTATTACTAATGACCTTACTAAATATCCAATTTTATATAATATAACGCTCAATATAATTTTTGTCTAAAAAATTATGAAACTAATAATATATCACTTATTTTATTACCATGGAGTTAAGACTGGTGTTGGTTTGTCTCCCTACCCCACATCACCTCTCACCCATTTCTTTATATACTGATTGAGGTCTTAGCTTTTTGTTGCTTACTTCAAAGTCTGAATCTTTCTCATTTGCTCTCTGCGGATCTTGGTCTTCTGTTTGTATACCCACTTTCCATCTTTCATTTTACCACATATAACCAATTCCAGAAAGTCCAGCTGCCTTCTTCATATTCAGGTAATATTTCCCATTTTCAGAGATCTCATATCAATGACAATCTTTTTATCTTTTCACAAACCATGTCAAAGTTTGTGCTATTTTATATTTTCACATTTTTCTACATTAATTGTTTTTGCATTACATTAATTATTACTTTACATTCTAATCTAATCGAGTTTAAAAGTGTCAACTTGATCTTTAAAATTTATATCTTTACTAGTTTGATAGCCAGCCCAGCCCATCTTCGAAAAATATAATGCACAACAACGAAAAAAACATATGAAATCATATACTCCCTCTGTCCCACAAAGAAGTTTACATTTCTCTTGGGCACAAGATTTTAGGTGATAGTTAGTGGTGGGCAGGGGCGGTACCAGGATTATATCTAAGAGGGGGCAAAGTTTTTCAGTGTATGTCGGGTCTTTGAGTTGAACTTTTTTTACATGTAAAATCGTAAACCAAACTAAACCAGAAACCTAATTTATTGTGGTTAGCATTTTTGCGACGAAAATCCAAACTAAAACCTTTAACTTTGTGAAGAATATGAAATGGAATTTTAAAAAATTTAGTACTATCAAATTAATAAACTTAGTATTCTTGAACTTGCAAATTACTAGCAATTGCAAATTATTAAGAAACATACAATTTTGAGAGTGTCCATCTAAAGTGTTAATTTTGACATTTTTTAATTCATAATACACACTAACAGTAGAGTTTAATGGATATTCTGTAATGATAGATTTGTTTTCAAACTTAGATTATAAAACATAAGAAACAAAACTAACGATATAAAATATGAATATTTGTGATCTTCATTGTAAAAATGTTTATATAGAAGTATATACAGAGAAGAACGATACTAAAAATATAAATGAATAAGAAACAAAACTAACGATATAAAATATGAATATTTGTGATCTTCATTGTAAAAATGTTTATATAGAAGTAGATACAGAGAAGAAACATAATAAAAATATAAATGAATAAGAAAACTGGGTAAAAAAATGCTTCAATCTTTAAGGGGACTGGCAAATTTTCTATATTAAATAAGATTTTTGTAGTAAGCATGAAATAATTAGGGTGAGCAAGTGCCCACCTTGCCCACCATGTAGTACCATCCGTCATTAGTGATACAGTCACTAGTAATACTTTTGATTAAAATATAAGATTGGATTGAAGAGAGAAAGATAGTTAGTGGATATTAATGGTGGAGTTTTTAGCAATAATAATATTTTATTATGTGAGATTCATCAAATGTGAGAAATGTAAATTTTTTTATGGGACAAAAGTTTAGTGAGTACTGTAAACTTTTTTGTGGGACGGAGGGAGTAGTTAATAGTTAATTATTATTGAAATTATGAATAAACGTTCTGTTATACATTAATAATTGGTAAAAATAAATTAAAGATGAAATAAATTAAACTTTTATTAATATGGTTTTCAAGTAAGGCATAACTGCATCATAAAACTTTTGAAAATGTTCCTGTGATGAGTCAGCAACTGATGCTAAAGCAGTCAAAGCTCCCTCTTGCACCATTTGCTTACCATACAGTCATATATGATATATCCAACAACTATTTAGAAATTAATATATAATAGAAAATCAATCATAGAATCCTTGTAATTCTCGATTTTTTCATGCTTGTGGGTGTGAAAAGTACACTCATGGCCATGATGCTGATCAGTAATGGGGTTGAATAATTTAGTGACCTTTATAAAAATGTTAAATAGTTAATAATCTAGCATAAGAGAACGATGATAAATGAATATACACAGACGATCGAACATAAATGAGCAACAGATCGAGTATGTGTTCATGTAACTTCATTTAATTAAATGGGTAGAAAGTTTGGTTCATATTCATTTATTTAATAAATAAAAATAAAAATAAACGAACTTCATGTTCCACGATCACAAACATTTAGTGCATTTACATTCATAAATATTCTCATTTATATTAGTTTTATTTTCTTTCAACTTTCTAGATATCATTTGAAAGCAAACCATGGGGAGAAACAGAATGATGGTGGAAATTCCAATACCCCCAAAATGGAAAGACATATGGAATACATGGGATCTCAGAGGCTTCATCATCCTAAGTCTTTCACTACAAACATTTCTAATATTCGTTGCTCCTTTGCGAAAACGCACAAAAAGCAATTGGTTAATCATGCCATTATGGTCCGCCTATTTGTTAGCTGATTGGGCGGCTAACTTTGCGGTTGGGCTTATTTCAAGTAGCCAAGCCGACCCTAGTGGCGACCCGGGTAAAAAAGGTGCAAGACCCGCTGTTGAAAATGAAGATCTTCTTGCCTTTTGGGCACCGTTTTTGTTGGTTCACCTTGGTGGTCCAGACACCATTACGGCTTTTGCATTGGAGGATAATGAGTTGTGGCTTAGACATCTTCTTTCTCTTGTGTTCCAATGCATAGCTGCGGTTTATGTGTTTGTTCAATCGTTACCGCATAATCGACTATGGATTCCAACAATGTTGATGTTCATGACAGGTAGGGGGTCAGCTTGTGTCGGTTATGGCCAAAAACCGAAACATCCAGTTACTGATAACTAATAACTGTTATGTTTCGGTTAAAAAGGGTTCAGGTTAACATTCTAAAACAGTTAAGTTAGTTGGTTGCTAACCAAAGTTTCGGGTTGGGCAAAACACATAATTTCCCCGTATCAAATACATCGTTAACTGGTTTCATGGTTTTTAAACAAAAGATTATAATTACAGTTATCATTTCTAAAGAAGATAATTAGTGAAAAATGAGTTTCACTCCTTTTTTGGGAATTAAGTTTCCTACCACATTTTTTGATATCTATACCACAATGTACAAGTAATACTGCATGTTGTACAAGTAGATAATGCAATTGTTGTGGTAGATGAGTCAAAATATGTGGTATAAAAATCACCACCTTTTTTGAATAGGGAATTAATTTGTGTACCACATTTTTTTATGGATACGCACACTGCACAAGTATTATTGCAGACTGTACAAATACATAAAATAACTATTGTGACGTATAGCACTACTAGAAAAAACATTTTTTGAGGCGGGGAGTTTTTTGCGGCGACCCGAGACGCCTCAAAAAGGAACAAAACGACAAAAAATAAGGGTAAAAATGTCAACTCACTATATTAAAGGAGATCAGTAGTGGGTGTAGATCCCAGTCGCTCTTAAAAAAATAAGGTACATTATCAAAATATATCAATTATTTTGAAACTCTAAAAAATGAAAAGTGTATGATAAGGAGGAAATATCATTTATTCAACTTTATTCCGTAAGATTTAGTTTAACCCCTTACAAAATAATGTGGACAAAAGTAAGAATGTGGTCATTTTCTTATTAGTAAATAAGAAGCTAATGCTAAAGTTATTAGCATTGGTTTGGTTGTTTTGGTACGGTTATTTCGGTTAACGGGTTTGGTTTATGGTCACCAGGAATAATCAAATACGCTGAGAGAACCCGTTCGCTTTATCTTGCGAGTGCCAACACATTCAAGGAATCAATGCTTACAGATGCTGATCCGGGCCCGAATTATGCAAAACTCATGAATGAGTACTTTTCAAAAAAGGAAGCAAACTTACCTACCAGAATTGAAATGGTTCCGGAACCAAATCGAGCTGCCAAATCAGCAAACAAGGCTAAAAAGGGGCAATTGACAGAATTGGAAGTGGTGCAATATGGTTATCTGTTTTTTAAAAAGTTTAAAGGGCTCGTTGTTGATATGATTTTCAGTCGAAGGGAACGAAATGAAAGTCGGGATTTCTTCTTGAATCGAACAGCAGAAGATGCTTTTAATGTGGTTGAGGTCGACTTAAATTTCATCTATGATGTTCTTTTTACCAAGCTTCCGGTTGTGTTTAATATAATCGGGGCTATTAGCCGATTTTTCTCGCTTGCAACGGTTTGTTCGGCAATCATATTATTCATTTTCAAAAAAAAATCGAATTATACCGACGATGATGTCACTATTACGTATGGCTTACTCTTTGGTGCATTGGTTTTGGATATGAGCGCTTTAATCATGCTTTTCTTTTCCGACTGGACCATCATTACCATTCGGGAATCACCTGATGCTGAACTTAGCAAATCATTCATGACAAAATTCAAAACCGGACTTCTCAGACTATTGACCAGGGGCACAAAAGCTGATGCCCCTGGTTCAAAAGGAAGTCAACCCTGGTCCCATATGCGGGCCAGGTGGTCTGACACCATTATAACTTATAACCTTATCGATTTCTGTTTGCACCCACGTGCGGATTTCTGGCAAACTATTTTCGATAAGTTGGGGGTTAGTGGTTTTCTTGATAGCATATTTTATGTGAATTCGGAAAGATTCACCCCGAAACTAAGAGACTTCATATTCGACGAGCTTAAGTCAAAATCAGAACTTGCGGATGACTTAGAAACCGCAAAAGAGATAAGTTCGGCGCGAGGAGATTGGGTGCTTCGTGTTGAAGAAGGTTGGAGTAGTTTACTAAATTATGCTCTTGATTTTGACTATGATCAAAGTCTCATTTTATGGCACATTGCCACCGAGCTATGCTACAACAAAGACCTTAAGCTCAAGGTTCCCAACAATAATAATCGGGAATTCGCGAAATTGTTATCAGATTACATGTTGTACCTTCTTATAATGCAACCAAGTATGATGTCAGCAGTAGCCGGTATCGGGCAAATACGGTTTTCAGACACTTGTGCTGAGGCCAAACGGTTTTTCAAGGATGGAGGAACGGGTGATGAACCCAAGGATCAAAAGGGTGAAGAATCGGGATCCATGAAGATGAAAGCTTGTATGGAGATTCTTAATGTATCGACAGAGGTGCCCCCGGTGACAGTAAAGGGCGACAAGAGCAAGTCGTTGCTATTTGATGGTTGCATTTTGGCCAAAGAGTTGATGAAGATAGAGGAGGAAGACAGTAGTAATAAGTTGAATAAATGGTCGATTATAAGCAAGGTATGGGTCGAGTTGTTGTGTTATGCCGCAAGTCATTCTCGAGCCAACGTTCAAGCAGCACAAGTCAGCAATGGTGGTGAGCTCATTACCATAGTTTGGTTGTTGATGACTCATTTTGGTCTAGGGGGTCAATTTCAAATAGATGAAGGTCAAGCAAGAGCAAAACTCATAGTTGGGAAGTAGTTTTAACTTTGATTAACATGCTTGAAAACGGTGTAACCCTAAACCCTAAACGGGTTTCTATCTAGTACATTTAGGGAGCTTTAGTTTTGGTGTGTTTGTGTCAAGAATAAGATGCTAATAGATATATAGTATGTGATGTCAGTTTTGTATTTCCTTTTGTACCTTTTATGTTATTTATAGTTGCTAATGTAATCTCGCTACAAGAAGTATACTACTTCCTTCAATTCAAATTAAGTGATACATTGTTTGTTTCATAATTTTGAGGATAAAAATTATAATGAAGGTTAGATTAGATTAAATAATAGTTAGTGAAAAATGAGTCTCACAACTTTTAAATAAAATGAAGTTAATGATGTTTAAAAATAAAAGAATAAATGAATTATTTCACACTAGATAGTTAGTGGGTGTAGTAGGGGTGAGCACGATCCAAAAACGAACCGAACTGAACCAAAACCGAAAACGGTGAATTTTCAAAACCTAACTGATAATGTTTTCGGTTTTGGTTCAGTTTGTTTCGGTCCGACTCGGTTTCGGTTCAGGTTTTTTTAGGCCAAATGTCCATCCTTATCCGAAGACCGAACCGAACCGTACTGAAACCGATAGAACCGAAACTTAAATAATGAATTTTCAAAACCGAACCGATAACACTTATCGGTTTCGGTTCAATTCGGTTTCGGTCGGTTTTCGGTTCGAATCGGTCTTTTCGGCCCAAATGTTCACCCCTAGGGTGTAGGCCTACTACTTTTTACCAAATAAAGTACATTTTCATAATGTATCACTTATTTTGATACACCCAAAAATAAAAAGTGTATCACTTATTTTATTACTATTAATACAAATATTTATTCTATATATATAATTCCTTTATATTCACAAAATCATACAAATTGTATCGTACTTACAGAGCCGAACTAAAATGTCGAGTGATGCTTGTACTTATTGAGGAAAGTGATCATGAGTTGATTCACGTGATCAGGGAATTGCTCATGAACAAAATGAGATCCACGTGGGATATATATTGTCTCTATATTGGGCACGTGCTTTTTCACCTCCCCACTCCTTACATATTCATCAATTCCAGGAATTTTAATTACATAATCTTCCTCACCAATGATCACCATTGTTGGAGCTTCTACATTTGGAACTTGTTCTGTGGATCCTAGGTTCAATTCAGTTGATCTGGAAATAGTAATTCGTTTAGGTTTGACTTTGACCTCAAAGTCAACAATGGGAGTATTGAAAAATGCAAAAGTAACTTACCTGTAAGGAACTTGAAGTGCAGTTTGAAAACCAGACTTTTTGTACATATCCACATAAACTGCAAGATCCTCTTCAGAGAACCAAGGTGGTAGAGGAGTCAACGGTTTGACCAAATCCATTATCTCCTGGTTTTCATTGGCTATTGGAATTTCACTTCCAGAAAACAAGATGTAGATGTTTCTCACCACAGTTTTTACATCGAAACGACCAAAATCAGATTCAGCTCGTCCAGGTTCCTAATCAAATTACAATAACAATTTAAGGAATCTTGTTTTTTTTTTTTTTTTTTTTTTTTTTTGTTATTCGAAGAAAAAATCATAAACAGTAAGCAGTATAGGTCAAAAAAGTAATGCAAGAGTGAACCATACTCGAGCCTAGAATCGCATAATTTAAACTCTTTAATTAACAGTATAAAATCAATTTCTCAAAAACTAAATCAGACAAAAATACTAATTACCTAGTCTGGTAATTAGTATTTTTTTCATTCTAATCTGGTAATTACATTTTCATTAACCCTATAATTAGCAAATTAGGGCGATCAGAAGCTTGTAATAACCAAAAAGGATCATAAAAATTTATAATTAGTTAATTACCAAAACGAACCACTCCCTAAAGTATATTGCTACTTTATGACATTTTGATATATAGAATTGAAGTTGCATAAATATAATGTTTACCTGCCATCTGTGAACATAGAAACCTTCTGGAAGGGGAACATGAGGTTTGTAGGCAACTGGAGGCATAAATGCCATACCAAGTGTTACAATTCCTGCAATTTTCTCCGGGTTTAGAAGGACGAATGAGTAGGCAACAAAAGTTCCAAAATCTTTAGCAATCACAAATACCTACAAATGAGTATTCAAACAGATCAATTTTGTCAAATTGTAATCACCATAAAATCACAAATACCTACAATTGAGTATTCAAACAGATCAACTTCATCAAATTTAATCACCATAGAATCAATTTCTCAAAACTGCATCAGAAACTAAGTAAGAGTAGTAGTCCATGTTTGCAACCTCTTCACCTAAATCAAAACTGAAATCATATTTTCTAGAAAGTTGTTTTTTTTTTTTTTTTTTTTGTGTTTGTATAAATTAAGATAGTTTCAGTTGGAAGGAATTAAGTATGTCAAAAGAGTCCCTAAAACATACGTCTTTGATTTTGACTTTTGAGCAGCAAATGAAATTAATCACAAATACCCAAAATTGAGTATTCAAACAGATCAATTTCATCAAAATGTAATCATCATAAAATCAATTTCTAAAAACTGCATCAGAATTCAGAAACTCAGTAAGAGTAGTAGTCCATGTTTCCAACCTCTTAACCTAAATTAAAATATTCGGTCAATTTTGGCACATCAATTTCAGGTTTTGTTACGAAGATGACAACTGATAAACATAAAATGATAAAAACCTTAGGAATGGCGAGAGAATCGAGGATAGAAACAATATCGTTGACGAAGTCAGCGTATAGGGCTTTATCGGGTTCCGCAGGGGAATCGGATAGTCCGTATCCTCTGAAATCGGGTGCGATGGCTCTGAAACCAGCGTTTGCAGCGGCGATCATTTGGTACCGCCAGCTGTACCATATCTCCGGGAATCCGTGAAGGAAAATCACTGCCGGCGAGGACTCCGGCCCGATTTCAGCTACGTGAAGCTTTAGCCCGTTGACTTGTATGAATCTGTGTGTAAATTTATCCATTTCTAGTGAGGCAGGTCTTAGGTGTTTTTTCCAAGCGATCTTTAGGCTGTTATCATCCATGCTCATATAGTCATATCACATTAAGTTAAAATAGATTTTCCACAAATTTGCATTTTTGAGAAAAGTAATGGTATTTAGGCCTACCATTTATACCTACTTATAGGCCTACTTATTAGATGAAAGACACGTGTCAACATCAAAGGATAATATTAGGAGAGAGAATTAGTGGAATACAAATGTCATCCTATCAAGTGGGTGGGCATATAAGTAGGTCTAAATGGTAAGACTGAATATCATTTCTCTTTTGAGAAATGCTATGTGAGACCGGTCATAAAAATTTCAACTTTTTACAAATCAGCCTATCCATTTTAAATGATACTAAAGTACTCAGACCAATACTACTTTTTAATCTGATATTTTTATGCATAAAATATACATATAAAATACCAACAATTAGAAATTTACCACATAATCTCGTTGCTTTACGCTTCCCCAACCTGAAGCATTCAAAGCCGATAGAGCAACTCAAGAAGGCGTGTCGATGGTGTCTCTAAATCAAAGTGAACTAAAGAGAGAATCGACGGATGGATGGGACTGATCTATGAGTAATCTGCTTACCCACAATTTTGTTTGGATGTTGACTTGAAGGCCGAGTTGACCATTTCAAACAATAACGGGAAGACAACACCGAAGAAGTCGGGATTTTTGAAGGCTTTTAAAACCTACATACACATGTGAATCAAGTCATTATATTATTCATATGAAATATATGTATTTGTTTTCATGTATGTATACATAAGTATTATCTATACATATATGTATACATGCATGAATGACATCCATTCAAACCAATATTTGGGGGTCCCTCATCAAATATATTATTGTGTCTTCGATGATCATTTCATTTCAAAAATCAATGGTTTAGATTGAGTTTTGCTGGTTCTGTAGCCTTAATTGGTTCTGATTCTAATTCTACACTCTCTATATATATATATATGTGTGGGATCCTGTGAGGACCTAATAAAAATTTCAAAAAATTCCGAAAAAATATATATAACTCACCATGATAATTACTACATTTGACCAAAAAAAAATTTCGAAAAAAAAATTATGATCCACTTTTTTTTGCGGATCATAACAATGATCCACATTTTTTTTGTGGATCATTATTATGATCCATATTTATTTTTTGGATCATTTTTGAAAAACATTTTTTTTTTGGATCTTATAGGCTGCGATTTAGATATTTAAAAAAGAAATTTTTTTGAAAAAAGTTTGTTTTGGATCAATTTTAGTGTTTTTTTTAGTCCTCGCAGTCCTCACCGGGAAAAGAGTCATTCATGCATGTATACATATATGTATATGTTTTCATGTATGTATACATAAGTGTTATCTATACATATATGTATACATGCATGAATGACATCCATGCAAACCAATATTTGGGGGTCCCTCATCAAATACATTATTGTGTCTTCGATGATCATTTCATTTCGAAAATCAATGGTTTAGATTGAGTTCTGCTGGTTCTGTAGCCTTAATTGGTGCTGATTCTAATTCTACACTATATATATATATATATATATATATATATATATATATATATATATATATATATATATATATATATATATATATATATATATATATATATATATATATATATATATATATAGGGTCGAGTTATATTGAGAACCCTGATTTCAAAAAGAACTCTGAGAACTCTTATTAACCGATCAGACTTTAGTAATTTAATTTTGATTAATTTAATTCATATTAATTCTTGAGCCGATTGTGCATATATATGTATTTTTTATTAATGTTAAATGTAGGTTGTGCATATATGTTATTTTATGAATCCACCTATATAACCTTTTGGCATTAATTCCATAAATTCACGTTATCTATTGTATTGCATATATGTTATTTCACGATTTTAAACATATATGTAACAATAAAACATTCATGTTGAACAAACAAAATTTAGATACAATTTCTACAAAATTATATTGAACATATATGTTTAACTTATTTATACAAAGCCAAAAATTAATTTCAAATAACACATATGTGTATTCAAGAAAAACATATATGCATCCAACGGGTTTCTTAATTATCGCAATTTTTATTCTTGTAGCTTTATTCATCTTCGCTTGAGTGCTCCCTTGTTCATTAACCAAATTGATAGTCCCTGAAAATGAAAAATAACAAAATTCAATATCACAAACAATAACAAATATAGAGAAACGAGAGTTCTCCATGAATGGTTAAAAAATGTTGTGGCTTCACAATCCTCAACACTTCTTGCTACAAAATAAAATAAAAAGGTAAAAAAAATCAAATCAAATTGTGGGTCACACACTTGATGCAACATATAAATACAAAACTAACCAATTCATCACGATAAGCATGACCAGATGTATGTAATTGCTCATTTTTATCCATTACTATCGTGGGCCAATTTCTGATAAACGATTTCATATTTTCATTACTCGGGACTCATTACCAGGTCCTGTAAAAGACACTGATGGTATTAAAAACTATTTAAATGACTATAATAACTATATAATAAAATAAACACAGATCTAGAAACCACGAATCAATATATTTATATATCCATGTTTATCTAACTGCTTATAAGAACCATGTAGAAGAAACGAAGAATCCACATCTAGGAATTATTGCAGACAAAGTACAAATCGTTCATGATGCAAGACATCAATTTTTCGAGTTTATGAACCGTATAGAAACGAAGAATAGTACAGAATCGTTGGTGATGAAGACACTATTTGTACATGAGAAGAAACGAAGGAGAATTTCTATACCTCGATGAATCGGACAATCGCAATGATAATTAGTTGGCTATTCGGTGTTGCTCGATCGATGCATCTCCGGTGATGGTGCCGCTGCAAATCACAATATAGGGGGCGACAAAGAGGATAAAGAGATTAGGCAAAAACCCTAATATTGTGATACACTTTAGTGGTATCGAACACAAATCTGATAGAACTCTAATCGATTGAACAATAAGATGAAAGGAAATGATCAACTGTAATGGAATTGATGAAGGAAGTAAACGAATACATGGAAACCTAATTAACTAGAGAGATTACACTAGATAAGCTACTCCTAACTTTACCCAAACCAAACATGCCTCACATTATTCTTCAACTTCTTTATTTATACTAACCCTAACCGACTTCCCCTGTCAAATACCCATACTACCCTTCTCCCCTTCTTTCTTCTACCAAATGTAAATCATATATATGTAAATCATATCTGATAAGAGGAAAGTGTATCAATACCCCCCGGTAAAACTTCCACCTTGTCCTCAAGGTGGCAATTAGGAAATTGCAACACCATGTCATCCAACATCTTTCATTTTCATCTTTTTGATACTGTGCACAATTTTCTTTTAATATTATAGTATGCTCATGCTCTTCTCTACTCAACTCCTTGTAAGTATCCCTTTCTTGAGTGTCGCCAATTAATACCACCCCCCTTTGGTTATGAATTCTGCCTTCGATCTTCATAGTTTGAGAATTTGATAATCCTACAACTAAATTCAGATTCACAGCAATTGGTGGACCAATTTCCATTGTTTCAATCGTAATGTTTGGATCAATCGTTTCATTCGCCCTTATTGGAGATTCTTCATCATCACTCTCCAACTGTTTATCCTCTACCTCTTGATAAACTAAGACACTCAACGTTTTTTTAATACAAACATGTCCTGGAACAAACTGCTCATCACATTTGGAACATAGACCCAGTGTTCGCTTGAGTTGAAGCTCTTTGTCTGTTTTTGACGAAAATTACTTGAAGATTTCTCTTTTTCCCCTGTTTCCTGATTACTTTCTCCTTTAACGGTTTTGTTATCATAATGAGGGTAGACATTTGTGGACCTGCTGTATGAAGATGCCATTAATGTCTTACTCTTAGCAAAGACATTATTATGTTTCTCTACTTTCATAGCCATTTCCATAGCCACATTCAAATTAATTGGACTTAACACACGAACCTCTGTTCTAATTAAAGGATCCAAACCATTTATGAACTGAGAAAGAAAATCCTCTTCAAAAATGTCTTCCAGTGGTGCTGCTAACTTGACATATTCCCGAACATAATCTGCAACATTTCCCTCTTGTTTTAATGCCAAAAATCGCCTGCACGGTATACCGTTTGAATTGGAACCGAATCGATGTAGCAACATCATCTTCATATCTCTCCAATTTCGAATCGTACACCTCTTATTCTTCCATTTAAACATCCGTAATGCATCTCCTTCAAACGCAGTTATAGCGAGCTCTAATTGTTCTTCATTAGTCGAACGATTTAACAAAAAATACTTTTCAGCTTGAACAATCCAACTGTCCGGATCCGTTCCATCAAAAACCGGCAACTCTATTGTGAAGAAAGGACATCCATCCGACACATTGTTATCACAGAATCTCGACGGCGATGCCTCAAACGGAGTTGATTTTGGTGTCGATTGATGATTCTGAAACAATTCCTCCAATCGTTTCATCATCAAATCATGACGTTCGTTATGAGCTTGTGTTGATTCACGTAACTGGAACACTTTCGATTGAATTGAACTGATCGACGTCTCCAAATCGTCTAATCGAGTGATATTGGATCTGGTCGCCATGAATTAGAGTCTCTCAATCGAATTAAAGACACAAAATCGAATTGAATTTATTCTGCTGAATTGAGTGAATCGAATCAGATCACGTAGCCTGATTGAATCGAGTGAATCGAATCAAATCACGTAGCTGATTGAATCGAGTGAATAGAAACAAATCACGTAGCGGAATAACTTCTGATTGAATCGAATTGATTGAAACCTCAATTTCGTGAGAACCGAACTTGCGTGAATTGAAATTTCAATTTCATTAACACAAACGAAACAGAAACCGAATTGAATTGAGAAATAGAATCAAATTAGGAAACAAAATCGACTTACGAAGCAGAAACGATTACGAACAAAATCGAATTAAGAACAAAATCGTGAAATTCTATGTTCACGCAACTTCGTGTTAATTTGATAGTATCGAACAGTGAATCAAACGAACAATCAATGATTTTGGAATTGATTGTGAAGGAAACGATTACAAAAACAGAGAAAGGAAAACGCAGCTGCCATGGATGACGGATCGAAAGTGCTCTGATACCATTTGATACACTTTAGTGGTATCGAACACAAATCTGATAGAACTCTAATCGATTGAACAATAAGATGAAAGGAAATGATCAACTGTAATGGAATTGATGAAGGAAGTAAACGAATACATGGAAACCTAATTAACTAGAGAGAGAATTACACTAGATAAGCTACTCCTAACTTTACCCAAACCAAACATGCCTCACATTATTCTTCAACTTCTTTATTTATACTAACCCTAACCGACTTTCCCTGTCAAATACCCATACTACCCTTCTCCCTTTCTTTCTTCTACCAAATGTAAATCATATATATGTAAATCATATCTGATAAGAGGAAAGTGTATCATATTGGGTTGTGGAGATGAAGAAACGAGATATATGGAGAGAGGTGAGAGAGTGGGAGATTTTTTAGGGGAGTGAACGGTTCATCAATTTATTTCATTTTCTTTTTATATTTACTTTTAACATAATTACTAATATGCCCTATTTATTTAAATCTTACTAAAAATAATATTATTATTATTTACGAAAATACCATAATAAATCTTAACCGTTAATCTTAAATCCAATAGTCATTGATTAATTAAAAGTTCTCAAAGTTCTTTTTAGATCAGAGTGCTTAATATAACTCTCAACTATATATATATATATATATATATATATATATATATATATATATATATATATATATATATATATATATATATATATATATATATATATAAGTGGGATCCTGTGAGGACTCGCGAGGACACCTTATAAAAATTTCAAAAAATTCCGAAAAAATATATATAACTCACCATGATAATTACTACATTTAACCAAAAAAAAATTTTGAAAAAAAAATTATGATCAACTTTTTTTTGCGGATCATAACAATGATCCATATTTTTTTTGTGGATCATTATTATGATCCATTTTTTTTTTGGATCATTTTGAAAAACGTTTTTTTTGGATCTTATAGGCTGCGATTTAGATATTTAAAAAAGAAATTTTTTTGAAAAAAGTTTGTCTTGGAGCATTTTTAGTGTTTTTTTGGAGTCCTCGCAGTCCTCACGGGGAATAGACTCCTCACCGGATCGGGACCCTAATATATATATATATATATATATATATATATATATATATATATATATATATATATATATATATATATATATATATATATATATATATATATATACCTTGTCTTGAGATTGGAAAGCTACATGACGGAACTTTTTGACTTTGAATGGTAACCATTACATTAAATGAAATTACGCGAGAAGGTTCGTGAAGCCCGCTCGAGATCTTATTGGAGCTTTGTGATGAAAAAAATAAAAATTAAGGCATCATCGAGGGTAAAAGATGAATGAATGAATGATTCAATCCCTTCCCATTAAGGACTAAATTCATCCAGGTCCTGGGCTTGACTCGAGACAAGACTACTTACCAATTTCGACGCATCTTTCTCTTTGAGCAGTCCGTTTAGAAGGACTTTATGAGGGATCGAGCTCTCATACTGAAAGTCTTTTAGTCAAATTAAACTGTTTGGTCGTTCACTTAGCTTAGTGTAAGGGTTTTGAGGCTAGCGGGGTCAAGTCCATATAAGAGAACTTGCCACAAGTACTGAGACAATCTATTATCGTCCTGAATTTGTCGAAATAATTTATCTAACGTTATTTTTATGTTACTTGTATTTTATTAATCTATTATATCTTAAGATTTGATTACTTTTTATATAAAATGAAAATAAAGATTAAAAATGTCATTTTTAACTACAATAAAAAGAGACATCTCTTTCCAATTATTAAAATCACTAATGAATGAAAATTATCATCTCTTTTCAATAATTTAATCATTTTTGTAATAATTATTTTTTTACTAAGGGTTTATTTAGATCAACCCAAGCTTATTATTAGGGTAGCTCTTTAGTCACCAAAGGGTATCTAGTCTAGTGGTACGGTATTTGCCCCCATCCTCATCGTCGGGAGTTCAAGTCTCGTCGTGAACATATCTGATAATTAAAAGTAGATTAAGATTTATCGTTAAAAAAAAGTAGCTTTTTAGTTTATTAATTTATTATATTTGAATAAGTTAATAAGCTGTCTTTTTAGTAAGGTTTTCCAAATATGTTCTAAAATAGATTTATCAGGAATTTACATTATGAGAAATGCTACTCAAACACCATAATTTTTGATAAATCGACGCTAATTCAGGTAATATTTTAAATAACATTCAACTCCCACATGCTCATGGTAAGAATATATTTTCACTTAATATTTTATACATAAAATACATACACACAAAATATCAATATATAACGACCATAATTTTTATTCGTATTTGTAATAGTTAATTCGGGATTTGAACGAATTTAAGATATCTTGTTAGACTATGTTTACCGTTATGATTTATTGATCATTTGAATGTATAAAACTTGTGTTGATGGGAAACGGTCAAGAGTTTGAGTTATATCAAGTTGGGAAAGCAAGTGTTGCTGGCGCAGGCAGATAACAGCGCTATCCTGAGATAGCGGCGCTATCGTGTCACCAAGGCTAACATCCCGAAATAGCGTATGCACTGAAACGCGAATTCGAACCAGCAAGGGATCGCGACGCGATCTTGGACGCGATCTCGGACGCGATTTAACGCGGAAGTGAGATAGATGCGCTCTCTCTGAAAGATAGTGTTTTAGCCTGATGGTATAAAAACGGGTTTTAGCCTAGGGTTTAGGCTCATTCACCCCTACAACCCTACCAGCCGTTTTTAGAGATAGAGAGGACGTTTTTGGTGTTCTTGGGCTTGAATCTTCATCATCTTTGAGGATTTAATCATCCAAGGTAAGAATTCTTGATTACCTTACTTATCTACCTTGATTTCAAGCTTTACTTTGGTAACAATGGTGGTTTGGACAACCTACCATGCATCTTTGGGGAAGATGACCAAACATGAGTGTAGAACACTTATTGTAAGCTTGTAATCATTATGTACAAGTTGGATTTGGGTTTATTGTTGAGAATCTTGAACTAGGGTTTGAGATTCCACCAAGTTGGGTGAACTTGGTGGTTAGGGAAGTATTTATGGATGAATTTATGATTAGTTATGGATAATAACTAGTTATTGTGATGATATTGATGTTAGGACAAGAAGACCTAAAGATTGGAAGTACTTCTTTGATTAAGAAGTAAGCATTGCGTTGATTAACACAATTTTGGGATAGCATTGCTAAGGTGAGTACATGTGATCTTTTCTGAGTACATAGTAAAGTCAATTTTATGATTGAAATGTTTTAAAGAGTCTTTATTAGATAATTGTTTAATAAAGAAATGATTGAATTGTTATACATATGAATTGAACTGTTATTGAGTTGATTTGATTACCACTAGTATTATGTGAATTATGTCATGGAGCATTGACTCAAGATTTATAAATTGTAAGTGGTAGCTAAGTAATTGGATCACAGATAACCCATCATCAATTAGGGGAGTTAGTGACTTCTACTTAGGGCGGTACCACCATGCGCAAGAGTAGTATGTCGAGAAAAAGATAACCCGGATAGCGGGGGAGTTTGAGATAACCCGGAAAACGGGGGAGCAATAGATAACCCGGAAACGGGGGAGACAATTTTGTCTAACCGTGTCTAAAACCCATGTTTCTCACGAGACAATTTTGTCTCACGTACTATGTTTCTTTTGACTATGTACTCAGGTTCGGGAGCTACGGATTAGGCGGCCCGTAGTTAGCATTGGAAGTGATTAGCTCGGTGTACTTATTTAATTCCCTAGACTTTAGTTTTGATATTATTGTAACACCGGTTTTGAATACTCTGGTACACTTTCCAAATGTTTTATTTCCTTTATGTTTTGGGATGAACTTGGTTTGTAAGACTTACTTTTAATATTTAAAAGTTTTAAATTATTTTGAAAATTTGAGGTGTTACAACTTGGTATCAGAGCTTTAGTTTAAGTGAATTAGGTTGGTTTACCCACCCTAGACTTAGACTTAGCTTTTGGGACAATATGTTATATAGGAAGTTAGGTTGACCTTTGAGAATTAGGGTTGACCATTAAGGGAATTGTTTTAAATCGAGATTTTCTTATATCTTATGTGACTATTTAGTTGAATAGTTGAATTCTAATTGGTTGACATCTTATGTTAGTAAGATGGCTAGAACGAGAAGTGGACGAATCATACCGGATGGAGAAGGGGACTCGAATGTGATTCCCAATACGCCTTGAAATGGAAGTAGTGGAGCCGCATCCGGTATTGGAAATAACAATCTACCGGTAACAATAGAAGCTATTCAACCCATGCTCACCCATATGAGGGAGGTGATGCAATAAGATGTGAACCGGATCATTCACGATCGGTTGAGTTGGAATGATGATGTGGAAAGGGACAAGGATGACGGTCGTGATGATGAAGAGAAGGAAGAGAGGGAGGATACTCCACCTCTCACAAAGACCAAATCCACGGGAGATAGTGTCCCTACCGAGAAATCCTCCAATGAGGAAAGGAGTGTTGACAAGATTGAACGTGAAGGATGTTCTTACAAGACATTCTTGGCATGCTAACCCGACAACTATTTCAGGAGTATGGAACCAAAAGATACTATCTGTTGGATCCGGGAGACGGAACACGTGCTTGAGAGTAGCAAGTGTAAAGAAGAAGACATGGTGACTTATGCCTCACGTTTGCTTAAGGATGATGCTTTGACTTGGTGGGTCACCGAGTAATAGTCGTTGGAAAGAAAGCCGTTTACAAGATGTCTTGGGAAGAGTTCACTAGGAGACTCAAAGAGAAGTTTTGTCCTGAAAGGGAGTTGGAAGAGTTGTTGGAAGAGTTCTTGCATTTCAAGAAAGACAATTTAACTTTGGATGAGTATACAATGAAGTTCACGGGATACCTCCCGTTTGTGATGAATGCCTACCCAACCGAACGTAGTCGTGTGGTTCGGTTTGCTAATGGGTTACCATGGGAATATGAGCTCGAAGTGAAGAGGGCGACCACTCTTGATGAGGCTATTAATGTCGCCCGAAGTGTTGAGAAAGTGGGAAAGAGGAGTGTTCAAGAGAGGTCGGTGGGAAACGAAAAGAGAAAGTTTGAAAGTTTTTCGGGGCCATCAAAGAAGAGCAAATTCACCCCTAGTGGGTCAAAGCAAGGTAGTGTTGTAGGGTGTAGAAAGTGTGGTAGAGACCACAAAGGCGAATGTAAGGTGGATTCGAGTGGTTGTTTCAAATGTGGGCGTTTTGGCCACAAAGCTAAAGATTGCAAGGTGAGGAACCTTGATGGGGTAGAGTGTTTCTCATGTCATGAAAAAGGGCATTATAGTAATGTTTGCCCAAAGAATTGAACCGAGACGTTGGTGTCGACCGCTCACAAGAAACCGGGGCCGTCGAAAGTCAAAGGGAGAGCTTTCCAACTAACCCGGGAGGAAGCAAAAGAGACACACGATGTCGTGTCAGGTACACTATTTATAAACTCAATACCCACTCATATATTGTTTGATTCGGGTTCTACCTATTCTTTCGTGTCTCATGAATTTGGTGTTAAGTTCAATGTTCCATTAGAGTTGCTTGATTATGAGATTGAGGTTGCCAATGGAAAAACCTCCATGGTTCAACACATTTATAGGAATTGTGAACTTGAAATCGATAGTAAGAAGTTTAAGGTTGATTTGATGCCTATGGGAATTAAGGCATTCGATGTGATCATCGGGATGGATTGGTTGGGAATACACCAAGCCAAAATTTTATGTGGAAAGAAGTTAGTGTCGATCAATTCGCCCGATAATGAGAAGGTGTACATTTATGGAGAAAAGAGGCATCATATTCCAAACCTCATTACCGCCATTAAAGCAAGAAAATGTTTGTCAAAAGGATGCTCGTCATTTATAGCCTATGTCCTTGATGGAAGGAAAGAGAAGAAAGCGGTGGGGAATGTGAAGATTATTTGGGATTACCCCGAGGTTTTCCCTGATGACTTACCCGGTTTACCACCTGAGAGGCAAGTCGAGTTTCGTATTAATTTAGTCCCGGGGGTGACGCCGATCGCTCGTGCCCCGTATCGTTTAGCTCCAACCGAAATGCGTGAGTTAATGTCTCAGTTGCAAGAGTTGCTTGATAAAGGTTTTATTCGTCCTGGTTCGTCACCGTGGGGTGCACCGGTTTTATTTTTGAAGAAGAAAGATTGTTCAATGCGGACGTGTATTGACTACCAAGAGAAAGACAAGTAAGAATCATGATGCCATTTGGGTGATTATGGATAGGTTAATGAAAAGTGCGTTATTCCTAGCTATTCGGGAAGCTATGCCACTTGAGAAGGTGGCAAAATTGTATGTCGGTGAAGTGGTTCGGTTGCATGGAGTGCCTATATCGATTGTATCCGATCGGGATGCGAGGTTTACCTCGAGATTTTGGAGATCACTTAGGAACAAAGTTAAGATTGAGCACAGCTTACCATCTGCAAACCGATGGTCAAAGTGAAAGGACGATCCAAACGGTCGAAGATATGTTGAGATCGTGTGTGATGGATTTTGGTGGTAAATGGGATGAACATTTACCGTTGGTTGAATTTTCATATAACAATAGTTATCATGCAAGTATCCAAATGCCACCATTTCAGGCATTGTATGGGAGGAAGTGTAGGACGCCTTCTTGTTGGTTAGAGGCGGGCGAGACGAAACTCACGGGTCCCGAGATTGTGAAAATAACAAATGAGAAAATCAGAATAATTCAAGCAAATATGAAAGCCGCACAATATCGTCAAAGGAGTTATTCGGGTTTGAAAAAGTGACCCTATAATTTGAATGTTGGTGATATGGTGATGTTGAAAGTGTCGCCTTGGAAAGGCGTGATGAGATTCGGTAAGAAAGGAAAGTTAAGTCCACGGTATGTCGAACCGTTTAAGGTTTTGAAGAGAATTGGACTTCAAGCTTTCAAGCTTGAACTTCCACCCGAGTTGCAAGGTGTCCATGACACGTTTCATGTTTCTTATTTGAAGAAATTCCTAGGTGTAGTGGAGAATGTGATCCCACTTCAAGATTTGCGAGTCGATGCACCCAACCGGTTATTGAGGAGCCCGAGGCCATTTTGGAGGCCTAAACGAAGAAATTGAGTAATAAAGAGATTGAGTTGGTGTTGGTCAAGTGGAAGCATTCCCTTGGGCCAAATTTGACTTGGGAAGTCAAGGATGAGATGAAGAAACGCTACCCGAATTTTGTGAATTATGATGCGATTCCGATGACAAAATCCTCTTAAGGGGTAGGTAGTTGTAACGACCGTAATTTTTATTCGTGTTTGTAATAATTAATTCGGGATTTGAACAAATTTAAGATATCCTTTTAGACTATGTTTAGCGTTATGATTTATTGATCATTTGAATGTTTAAAACTTGTGTTGATGGGAAACGGGTCAAGAGTTTGAGTTATATCAAGTTGGGAAAAGCAAGTGTTGCTGGAACTGGCAGATAACGGCGCTATCCTGAGATAGCGGCGCTATCGTGTCACCAAGGCTAACAGCAACCCGAAATAGCGTATACCCTGAAACGCGAATTCGAACCAGTAATGGATCGCGGCGCGATCTTGGACGCGATCTCGGACGCGATTTAACGCGGAAGTGAGATAGCGGCTCCATCTTTGAAAGATAGTGGCGCTATCTATGCCTGATGGTATAAAAATGGGTTTTAGCCTAGGGTTTAGGCTCATTCACCCCTACAACCCTACCAGCCGTTTTTAGAGATAGAGAGGATGTTTTTGGTGTTCTTGGGCATGAATATTCATCATCTTTGAGGATTTAATCATCTAAGGTAAGAATTCTTGATTACCGTACTTATCTACCTTGATTTCAAGCTTTACTTGGGCAACAATGGTGGTTTGGAAAACACCCCGCCAAAAGTGGTTTGCGAAAGAACGGGCGTATGACTATCATGAGTAAACATAGCATATGATTATCGTAAACAATAAATATTTGATAAAAAGTAATGTCACCAAAATTTAATAACAACAAAGTAGTTGAACCAAAACATAGTTTTTAACTAAAATTTGGAGGTGACATCTTTACAAAACGAAAGCTTGTCTCCAATGCATGCGAATCAATGCTTAGCTTAGATACCTGAAAAACATAAGTAAAAGTATCAACAAAATTGTTGAGTGAATTCACAGGTTTTAATGAGTTCAAAATAGTTCCAATAGTTTTCGTATGTCATTCATGGAAAAAAAATAGTTTAACGATATAAAACGTTTGAAAATATTCTGCTCAAAAGCAGTAGTAGAAATAATCGTTTTCGTATGCCATCGTTGGCAAAAATAGTGTGATGATATAAATAGTTAAAATAGTTTGCTCCAAAAGCAGTAAGTAGTAAAAACAGTTGACGGTGATCCCCCAAAAGGTTAGCTATACCCTTTTGAGTTAAAATGCTGACCCTAAGTCCATAACCAAAACAACAACTCTATACGTGATAGATATGCACTCCTCGTGGTTCGGTAAACACCGATAAAAATGATCAAAATCATGGGAGGGTGAGTCTCGGCCAATAGTACTATTTGCATATCCAGGGCCTAGTCACAACTAGTAAATGATTATGTAGGTAACATATACGCACTTCCATGTACCTCTAAACTTAGTCCAACATAAGGATTCGTTGTCTAGTTTCCAAAAATAGTTTCATCACAATGATATGATTGATTATATATAACGGGAATTATTTATAAAATAGTTGATATGTCTTTCACCCCAATAATAAAATATTTAAAAAGTAGTAAAAGAGGGGTTGTGAAATCACAGTCACAATAAAATTAATAAAATATGATGTGATAAATAGTTGGAACATTTATAAAAGCATTTGTTATGTTTTTCACCCCAAGTTTGTAAACCAATAAAAATATAGTAAAAAGGGGCTGTGAACTCATCTGATGCAATGCCTCCAAAATGCAAATAATCAAAATGCAAGATCCAATCAAACGACTTCTAGTGACCTAAATGAATATAAGTAAACCATGAGCGATAGTTGGTGACGTTGTTGAATTGATGTTGTACTTTGCATACTTTGATTTGTGTTTTATAAGTTTTAGTAAACCGTTTTGCTTGGTCGAAAATAATAGGTAGTTGGATAATTATTTGTAAATAATTAACTAATCATTATTAAATAAAAAATTTAGCAATTCTAGAAAATATTTACTCACTCCGTCCCTAAATAAAGTTCTCATTTGTGTTGGGCACAACATTTTAGGAGATAGTTAATGGTGGGGTATTTGATATTACTTTTGATTAAAATATAAGGTTTGATTGGAGAGAGAAAGTGTTTTAAGAGATAATTAGTGGTGAAAGTATTGATAATAATATTATTATATTAAGTGGGTCCCTTAAGTTTGAGAAATGAGAACTTTATTTAGGGACAAAACTTGAAGGTGAAATGGGAACTTTATTTAGGGACGGAGGGAGTATTTATCAATATTCAATAAATATTTACACTTAATAATTATTAAATACATAATTTCGATATATTTATTAATTATAAATTATAATCTGATTTCTAAAATTAAAGAGATTGATCTTGAGCTTGAAAATCAAATTTGGGTTTCTTTGGGGCTACACACAAACTGAGCTTAACATTAGTTAGTGTCTTGAATTAGTTGGCTTGGCAAAAAGCCCACCTGCGAGTAAAAAGAACAAGGGACGAGAAAAACACAGGAAAGGTTCGATGCTTGATTCGTACAACCCCACAAAACACACACACACACTAACATGAGTGTTTCTGGTTTCCGGGCTACACACTTGAGTGTGTTCCGTGGAAGAAGAAACGAAGGCAGTAGCTAGATACGGACATACACGTGTCATGAACATAAAGTGGGTGTGAGATGATACCTTCACATTGGGATGATCTTAGAGAGAGAGTCGAAGTAGAGATATTGCCGGAATTCTTGCAGCTCTTCGTCGGAGCTTCTGGTCTGCCAAGAGAAGCGTCGGGGTTGTCATTCGGAGGTCTCTGAGTCCCCGGAGACTCGCCGCTGGTGAAGAAGATGCAGTCGGTATCTTCTTTATTCAGGTTGTAGTTGTAGGAGGAAGACGAGTTTGAAGGTGAAAATGGTGGTTACCGGAGTGATCTTGCCGGATGTGGGTGTTTGTTCGCCCGAAGAAAATGGGCAGAGGGGTTTTCTGTTTTGATCGGAGAAATATAGAGATGAGATGGGTCTGGTTCTTCTTTTCTTGGCCGGACTAGATTGTTGATCATCAAATGAATAAGTGAGGTAATGGTGGTTTTGTGTGCCTGGTTATTTTCGTAGAGAGAGATCGAGGGTATCTAGAAAGATTGAAAACGGTTGTTATAGGATTTAAATGTTTAAACAGTCGTAAGATGATAAAAGTAGGAGAGTTTGTTAGAGAGATATGGTGAAGTCATCGTTCATGGGATAGTGGTTCCGGTGAGTAAGGGAGATTTTTAATAAGAAAACATTGATGGTAAAATCAATTTCTCAACAAAATAACGTATAAACTTTTAAAATACAATTAATTACATTAATTTAGTTTATTAATATATATTAGATATGTAATATTATCTGTTAAATATTTTAACCGGGGTTTTACCCTGTTTATAATAGTTAAAATTTCATGATAAAAACATAATGTTTTGGATAATTAATTTTATTGTTTTCCGTATTTTCATATCATACTTAGTATTCCTTTGTTGTTACTTGCTTATATAATCGTGTATGATATTTCCTTCTTTTGTTTTCGTACTGGTTGATTTGGTTAAGAAAATGCTTCATTATAAAATATAAAATTTATATTTTTGGTTGGGTTTAATTTTATAATATGTCACCAACTCGCTAATTGTACAATTCTAACTATACAAAAATTTAGAAAATCTGACATGTGCATAATTAATGATGTGTGCTAACAACACATAATGAGTATTTTTGCTAGACTTAAATGCTAGTATGAATGGTTTTATTAATAAGATAATAGTACTTAGACAAAATGGGTTATAAAAATTGACGGGTCAAATACCCGATTTCGAGGGTTGTCACAACCTACCATGTCATCTTTGGGGAAGATGACCAAATATGAGTGTAAAACACTCATTGTAAGCTCGTAATCATTGTGTACAAGTTGGATTTGGGTTTATTGTTGAGAATTTTGAACTAGGGTTTGAGATTCCACCAAGTTGGGTGAACTTGGTGGTTAGGGAAGTAGTTATGGATGAATTTATGATTAGTTATGGATAATAAATAGTTATTGTGATGGTATTGATGTTAGGACAAGAATACCTAAAGATTGGAAGTACTACTTTGATTAAGAAGTAAGCATTGTGTTGATTAACACAATTTTGGGATAGCATTGCTAAGGTGAGTACATGTGATCTTTTATGAGTACATGGTAAAGTCAATTTTATGATTGAAATGTTTTAAAGAGTCTTTATTAGATAATTGTTTAATAAAGAAACGACTGTATTGTTATACATATGAATTGAACCGTTATTGAGTTGATTTGATTACCACTAGTATGATGTGAATTATGTCATGGAGCATTGCCTCAAGATTTGTGAATTGTATGTGGTAGCGAAGTAATTGGATCCTAGATAACCCATCAATTGGGGGAGTTAGTGACTTCTACTTGGGGCGGTACCACCCTGCGCAGGAGTAGTATGTCAAGAAATAGATAACTCGGAAAGCGGGGGAGTTTGAGACTAATGGTGATTTTCGGTTATTACAAGTAACAAAACGCAGCGTAAAAATACAATCACCATGAACGGATCTAATATTAAATAATACAATCAAACTAATAAAGAAATCAAAGAGAATGGATGAAGAATTCATACCCTAGTTGCCTTTGATTATAGGGTTCGGTTGGAGATCGTAATCGGCCGAAACAAAGGACACCAATAGGGAGTCCCTCCAAAGTTAGTCCACACAACACTTGCTAGAACACCAAGAGAGGATGCTAGTCCAATGTGCTTGCAAAGAGAAGAAAACCTAGAACCCTAAAGTGGAGAGGGGGCGCCGGTTTCAAGTGAGGAAGGAAAAGGAGGAAGGTTGCCCTAATACCTCTTAATTAACTTCCTTAACAAGTTTGTATATTTTGCACTCTAGCCGCTTTCCTTTAGTTCTTCTTATAAGCACACAATTAGTTTCAATATTAACATTTAATATTAAACTTAATTACATACAAGCTTGTAGCTTATATTAATGTATAATGTAATTACCCCAATTACACTATACATCTTATAGTGTTAAGTGTTTAAGTGTGTGACCTTTTAGGCTCACAAACAACTAGCCATATAACTATATGTTATACGCGTGAAACATATTCCAACAGCTCTCACTTGCGCACGTGATAACATCAAGTAGTTATACAAGCAAAGGTTAGAGTCTAGAAACCCGCCAATGCCCCTAGATGTACATGAGGAGTTTCATAAAATCTTTGTTCAAAGTTTTTCGAGCAGTTATCCTTTTGTTGCTGATACTATGTTGAATTTTAGACAAGGATTAATGTCAATCTAAAATTTCAACGATTCTGTTTCTCGATCTATACATTGAAGTAGATTATCAAAACCAATCAAGATTCATCTCGATTACCCTTTGGGTGTGGCCACACATACATCTATTCAAATCATCGAGGGGCCCAGTAGTATCTAATCCACTTACGTGGAGGAACAAATTCTTTATTGACTGCACGTGTCTGTCATATGCTTAATGACAAAACCGATAATGGTTGTTATAGCAGCCTTATTAAGTTCAGCGTTTAACCATATCAAAATTTGCCCCTCTACATACACAAACCAACTTGCATCTCAAGTCAGAGGATAAGTGACAAAGCCTTTGTGAGATTCACTTGTGACATAAATCCAGAAAGTGATTTCTCATAGGTTGGGTCAGTCCAATTAATATGAAAATGGACAATTTAGAATATAAAACGCATTAAATATTCATGGATATAAACATGCAAATATAGAACACAATAGATATTCATATAAAAACGATTATATCAAATATATCAATTTATTCCAATAAAAACTTCTCAATGTTCCGTTATCCAAATACTAAAACAGATTACATGAAACTACTAGCTGGTCGAAGTCCAATGTTTCTAGCATGCTCAATATGCTTGGTACATTACATTGGCTTCGTGAAGGGGTCAGCTAAGTTGTCATCTGTATGAACTTTGAGCAAGCGTACATCTTCCATTAGGATCGCATCTCTAATGTAGTGAAGCTTCCTCCGATAATGTCTGGCGCCTTTCTGAACACCAGGTTCATTGGCAATGATGATAGCACCTGTGTTATCACAGTACATATCCATAGGTTTTTCATTACTGGGGACAACTCCAAGCCCAGAAATAAATTTACTCATCCAAACAACTTCCATTGCAGCTTCAGTAGTTGCAATGTATTCAGCTTCTGTAGAAGACATAGCGATAGTGCTTTGCTTTGAACTTTTCCAATCAACAGCGCCTCCATTCAAAACGAAAACATACCCCGTTTGAGATTTGGAATCATCTCTATCAGTCTCAAAACTAGCATCAGAATAACAAGTAACGCTTAGCTCAGTTTGAGTTTCACCACCATAAACAAGAAACATATCTTTAGTATTCCTAAGATACTTCAATATGTTTTTAACAGCAGTCCAGTGACTCTCACCTGGATTCTGTTGATATCGGCTTGTAAGGTTCTGAGAGAATGCTACATCAGGTCTTGTGCACCGCACAACATACATGATAGATCCGAGGCATACGGAACATCACGCATACGTTTCATCTCATCAGGTGAGGACGGTCCCTGAGTCTTACTCAAGTGTACATTGTGTTGCATAGGAAGATTTCCACATTTGGAAGCATCCATTCTAAACCGTTTTAGAATTTTATCAATGTACGCACTTTGACTTAGTCCGATTAACCGCTTTGATCTATCTCGGTAGATCTTTATACCAAGTATATATGCCGCTTCCCCAAGATCCTTCATAGTGAAGCACTTCCCAAGCCAGGATTTTACATCTTGTAGCATTGGAATGTTATTTCCTATGAGTAGTATGTCATCGACATATAGGATTAGAAAGACGATAATGCTCCCACTAGCTCTTACATATACACATGGCTCATCGGGATTCTGAGTGAAACCAAACGTTTTGATTTCCTCGTCGAATCTTTTGTTCCAACTTCTGGATGCTTGCTTTAGTCCATAAATGGACCTTTGAAGCTTACATACTTTCTTGGGGTGTTTTGTACTTACAAAACCCTCAGGCTGAACCATATAGACATCTTCATCAAGGTGTCCATTTAAGAAAGCAGTTTTAACATCCATTTGCCAAATCTCATAGTCATAGTACGCTGCTATGGCTATGACAATCCTAATAGCTCTAACATCGGCAACAGGCGAGAAGGTTTCATCATAGTCAATACCGTAGGTTTGAGTGTAACCTTTTGCCACCAACCGAGCTTTATAGGTGTGTACATTGCCATCCATGTCGTTCTTCTTCTTGAAGAGCCACTTGCTACCAACAGTCTTGCTGTTAGGAGGAAGATCAACCAAAGTACATACTTGGTTATCTTTCATGGATTGCATTCCCGCGTTCATAGCATCAAGGCATTTGTCAGATTCAGAATCTGATAATGCAGCTCGATAGTTAGGGGGTTGAGAAAGCTAATGCAATCGAAATCAAACTAATTCATGATGATTTGTGAAGAAATGAATATCAAAGTGTGTGTAAGTGTGTGTGTTCTTGAGAGAGAGCTTTCAAAGTGTGTACCCAATTAAAGTGAGGAAAGCTTACATCATAAGTCATCACAAGGGTATTTATACCCTAACCTCTAAACTAGTTTAACTAAGGCTAATTACATCAATTAAGCTCAAAACTAGTCCTAACAATCTCCCCCTTTTTGAGCTTTAGCACTTCATCTCATTCTTCCTTCTTCAATTTCTTCTTTTGGCCCGTTATGAAATTCATTTACGCTCAGATGTACTTCAAAATGTTTTGCTCTTCAATGTTTACATGTGATTAGCTTGAGAAGAAATTGAGATTTCAAACACTCAACGGAAATAATTTTGTTTCGTTGAATCTGTTGGTGTAAGAAAGTCCTAAAACTGGTTTACTAAAGATTTGAAAGTTCTGGAAATGGAAAATCAGTTTGGTTAGGATTTTCCTGGGATTTTCAGAGATAGGAGATTTTGTGATAGAGGTTTTTGTGAGGATCGGATAATGATGTTTTGGAGTTTAAAAAGAATGATTTTTAAAGTTTAAGTTTTAGATGTGTGTGTTTGTTTTGGAAACAATGATTTGACATTTAAGTTTTTAGATGTGTGGTGGTTGAGGTTTTGGAGAGAGATTTCTTTAGATGAATCGATTTCTTCTTCTTCACTTGTTTTTCCGTTTTAATACGTTGATTATAATTTTCTGTTTCTGTTAGTCACATGATATAAACAATTTCTGATTTTGCAGTTGATTTGAGTACATGAGTTATGAATTTTCTTCTTTGATGGGATGTTTGTGGTTCTTTTTGATGTTGTTCAGCTATAAATCCGATATTTGAACTATTTCTTGCTCTTTTCTCCCCTTCATGAGGATCATGACTAGGGTCCTCATGTTAAAGCTGAATAGTTACTTTGTGGAAACGGAGAGAGGAAATTGTGTGTCGGTGTAAATCGAGAGCCAAGACAGGATAGTTTCAGAATCGAGGACCAGAAACATGTAGTACTCATGAAGTAACCACAGAAAAATTGTTTTGATCTAAAAATTTTGGAGAAAAATATTTGAAAAACGGAGAATAGCAATGTCAATAATCACGTGAAGTCATAAACAGATGCAATCTTTACTGAAGAACTTCAGTAAAGAGATCGTTTACGGATATGACGAACACGATGATTAAAGACATGGTTAACCAAATATTTGAGATTTAAAAGAGATCAATTTGTTGTGCACAAAAATCATTTGAGTGTAAGGTGAATACATCTGATTAGTCCAAAAGTCACGTATGTATACTACTTACAAAGATGCAATTTTCGCTGAAAGACTTCAGAGAAAAGATCGACGAGTATACAAGACTGAGAACTAAAAAGACAATTAATAGGTAGTCCAGTAGTCATTGATGTATACTACTTACAAAGATGCAATTTTCACTGAATGACTTCAGAGAAAAGATCAACGGGTATACACGAACTCATGAATTTCATAATGTTGTACACCTTTTGAGGATGGGGAAAGGATATGAAAAATTTCTTAAGTCCCCGATGAAGTGTAGTTTTAAGAATGATTTTGAAATGATAGTAAATGTTTGAGGTTTGAAAAATCATTTGAAAAGTGAAAAGTTTATGTGCAAAATCAGGTTTTTGAAAAATAGAGTCACAACGCAAGAGACGAAAATTTGCCATAAATAGATGCAATCAGTACTAATCGAGATTAGTAAAGCGATCGTTTACGAATATGACAAAAATTTATATCCTACGTTGTGAACACATCATTGTGAGCACAAAGTGAGATAAAAAGATTTTGAAATGTTGAGCATCACAGATTAATAAAGAATTTATGAGAATGTGATGTCAATGAAGGATTTATGTGCACAGTTAGTCAACTTATGATGATACATCCATGCCTACGAAACACTTAAGGGTCACACCGGTGAGTGCATGTAATACGAGCAAGATAAGCAATGACACAACGAAGAGGAGTGATTCATAATAGTCATTATGAATCAGGTTAAGTATTAAGTCAAGTTTGACTTTTTAGTAGATTAGTTTAACTAACTAATTAATACAAGTATTTGTACATTTACTTGCTGAGTAAATATACAATGTGTTAATTATAGATTATCCATGATATGATTTAAAGCTATTAAATCATATAGTAATTGGATAATATTATTGTAGAAATTATATAAAGATTATTATATAATTAATTATTAAAAGTATGAATACAAGTATATATAATTCGTGTATATGGGTACCGAATTATTAGTGTATTAATACTAGACATTTAATAGTTAAGTGCAATAATAAATAGACTAGTTAAACTATAAGGGGTGGAAGTGTTAAAAGGAAGTTTAATTAAAGATCTAATATTAATTAAACTAGAGGGTCCTAATCGCAACTTATTTATCTATAAATAAGAGGCTTATGGTAACCCTAAAACCCCTTACAACCCTACACGAAATCTTCCCCCTCCTCCCTCTAGATTTCGGCCGAACACTCCCAAGACACAAGCATTGTGTTCTTCGTTCTTCGTGTTCTTCGTGTTCTTCAAGTTCTTGAAGATCAAGTTCATTGCTTAGATCAACTAGAAGATCGCTCGATTTGTTCATCATCAGTGGATCTATCTTAAGCAAACAACAAGGTATGTTTTGAGAAAACCCTTTTCTCTCTTCTCCCCTCTTGGACGATTTCGACCAAAGAACCCTAGGGTTCTTTGGTGTTGGTCGAAACACACACAAGTGTGTGTGTGTGTTTGGGATTTCGTACAAGGTTTCTTCCATTGTTAATCTAATCTAGATTTCCAAGATCCCAATCCTTTAGGGTTTTAGGATTAAGTTTAATCTCAGTTCCGCATTAGGGATTAAATTAGCTAGTTGGTTTTAGCCGGTCAAGAACAAGTTCATGTTCTTGGTCAGTATGGTTCGAACCAAGTGACTAGGAGGTTGACCCAAGTGGTCAATCAGTATCTATTGAAACCCTTCAGTCAACACTCAATATGAGTAAAAAAATATTTGTAATTGAGTATTGATTTGGAAAATGAAAATTGTATGTAAGAAGAGAAAAATTGATTTACAATGAAGAATTTTGACAATGAAGTAACACAAAGATAGCAATGAGAAATAATAGAATTTTTAATAAACAGATGCAGTCAGTACCAACCTAGACTGGTAAAGAGATTGTTTACGGATATTACAATAGCTAATACTCAACATTGATAAGCTTGTGAGCTTGTAAATGAGTAAGAGGTTGAAAAACTGTTTGAGGAAAAAAAATTATTAGCAAGATAGAATAAGAAAATGTGTAATAAACAGATGCAATCAGTACCAATTGAGATTGGTAAAGACCCTAGGATCAAGTATGTTAGACAAGATTTGTTTAATTGATCAAAAGGATTCTTTCCTTTTTACACAAAATTTTCGTGACCTAGGAAGAACCCTAGGATCAAGTATGTTAAACAAGATTTGTTTAATTGATCAAAAGGATTCTTTCCTAATCCCTTTAGAATTCGAAATCTAGGAGGAAACTTGGACACCAAGTATGTTAAACTAGTTTAGTTTAATTGGTGGAAAAGTTTCTTAGTATTAAGAATTTTGAAACCCTAAAGAACCCTAGAACATTAAAATAGTTTGAGTTTAATTGTTTAAAAGAATTAATTAGGTTAATAATCTAAAACCTAGATAATTAAACAAGTTTATGTTTAATAGGTTTAAATTATTATTTTAATAGATTTATTAAGACTAGTTCTTTAAACCTAGAAATCTAGACAAAGTTTATTGTCTATAAGGTTTAAATTAAAAAGTTTAAATAAATTTATTAGGGTTATAATCCATCTTAGAATTTAAACAAAGTTTATTGTTTAAATAGAATTGATTATAATTAATTTTTTAATTAAATAATATCTTTGATCAAGAAAGTTAAAACCCTAGTTTCGGTTGATCAAAAACAAGATTAGGGTTAGACTAATTAATGAGAATTAAAAGAAGTGTTAATTTCTAGTTTAAGAAATAAACAAGATGTATTTATTTATATTTATGTATTTGTAATAAACATATGCAATCAGTCCCAATTGAGATTGGTAAAGACCCTAGGATCAAGTATGTTAAACAAGATTTGTTTAATTGATCAAAAGGATTCTTTCCTTTTTACACAAAATTTTCGTGACCTAGGAAGAACCCTAGGATCAAGTATGTTAAACAAGATTTGTTTAATTGATCAAAAGGATTCTTTCCTAATCCCTTTAGAATTCGAAATCTAGGAGGAAACTTGGACACCAAGTATGTTAAACTAGTTTAGTTTAATTGGTGGAAAAGTTTCTTAGTATTAAGAATTTCGAAACCCTAAAGAACCCTAGAACATTAAACTAGTTTGAGTTTAATTGTTTAAAAGAATTAATTAGGTTAATAATCTAAAACCTAGATAATTAAACAAGTTTATGTTTAATAGGTTTAAATTATTATTTTAATAGATTTATTAAGACTAGTTCTTTAAACCTAGAAATCTAGACAAAGTTTATTGTCTGTGGATCCGTATGTAACGATTAAACAACAGATTAAGCAATAACAAGGTGAATTGGAAGAACAAGATTGAGAGAATACTTGCACAAAACGTACGTTCAATTTCAATAAGCGGCAAGGTTAGGTCAATACTAGGTTACACCTAGGTATTTATACCTAGGCCTAGTATTGACTAATTACATAAACTACCCTAGACTATTGATTACAATAAACTGTCACATTACATCCCTAGACTATTACAATACTCTAGAATGTGACCTAACAATCTCCCCCTTTGTAACAATAGTCTTGGAAGCATGTCTTTGAAGTCTTCATCTTTAGCACAAGCCTAGTCTTATAGGTATTTCGTTGCATGATAATCATGATCAGGCTTGAGCTTTGTTAATTTGTGAAAACGAATACTTCTTGTAGCTTTTTAACCACAAAAAGTATGTTTGAAGACTTTATTTGAAGATACATATTGATCGACCAAAATTGAGACCCATAATGATAGAGAGATTAACAGCGGAAGTCTTTTCTTGAAGTTTGTGGCTTTATGTCGATCCATGATCTTTAATAATTGTTGTTCGGGAAATTTGTTGATAAGGTTTATGCTCCCCCTCAAACAGACAATTATTTCTTCGTGGGGTCTTCGGTTCCTTGTTTACTCCCACTTCACTGGTGCATATGTGTCCTTTGTATGTGGAGTAAGTTAGGCTAGTATATTCTCCCCCTCATGATGAGCAGGATTCGTCTGAAGCATCATGTAACAGGAAGAATCACCGAAGCTTGTTGATGAAAATGTGTTGAATAAGGATACATTCATTTTTTGAATGAATCAATATATAACACATTGTACAGAAAAGTTAAACAGGGTAAAACCGGGATCTCATAGATTGCCCGTTAACATGACAGTTGAAAAACTGTGTGACCTACGTTCAGTGTTGGCTTTGATGATAGCACTGGTAGGATTTCCATTCAATCATCGTGGAATACCAACAAGCTTGGTATCACTATGAATGTTCTGGCAATATCACTAGGATATGCTTGGTGAAATGCCTGTGTCCTAGAGAGATTTAATTCAGTTCTAGACTCTATATGTGGACAAACGAAGGTGAGGACTGGAGGTAGGTCCTCTTTTTCAATATCAACAATCTCCAAATGAGATGTCGATAGTAGATGTGGTAATCTCCGTGATTTTGAAACAAGTACTTTTTGTACTTGAGTGGTCAGTGGGGGTTGTGCATTGCATCACTGGGTCCATGATGTCTGAATCAAAAGGCATCGTATGCAGTCTGATAAAGATGTGGTTACCCGGTCTTTTGATTGGTTTAGGGAGGGTTTTTCATTTTCTTTAACCCTGTCTCACACACTCCTCACTCAACTCACTTTTTCATTTTCAACCACACCCTCGTTGTTGTGTTACCATGTGTTAAGCTGATTTGCAACCCATACTTCATACCCTCTCTCAATTTTTACCTCAGCGCACCCCAATCAAGATCCCGTGATACTTGATTCTGCTCACCTAGACCTATAAACCCTTACATATTGTCCTATATTGTAGGTGGCTCCTGGGGAAGATCATGCCGGTTATAGCAGATCATAGGAGTAATTTGAGAGTGAACTAAACGCTCGTGTGCAATGGATCAGCATATATGATGTTACGTTGTAGGAATAACATGGATTTTTCATCGGAAAAGTAAGTGTATCCGGCATAAGTTATTGCCTTTATGATATAAAAGTTTAGGCACAGCAACATAAACAAATTAGGAAAAACCGGACTCACATTGAGTATCCGTTAACACACGGTATGAATCGAGAGTCGTTTGCACAACAGTGTATTCAGATGTGTGACCTGCAGTTAGAGTTGGCGCGATTTTAGCTCTAGCAGGATTTCCACTCAATCCTCGTGAAACACCAGATTGTGATGCCACTATGAGTGTTCCGATGAATACACGGAGATTCATATTCAATAATGTATGTGTCCTAAATTGGAAATATTTGTCGATGAGATCTAGACACATTGTGCATTCAATTGAAGACGTAACCCGGGGCAGAAGGTTAATTATTTCAATACCAACATACTCCGAATGAGCAGTCGATAGATTATGTGCTACGTCCCCTGATGAATTGAAACAAATTCCTATTGAGAGGAATCTGAGTGGTTGGTGGTGGAGTGCAAATGCTTGACTGGGCCAGTTAAGTTTGGTGAATCATTCAACACATGAATGATCACAATTTAGTGAGGTTGCCCGGTTTATTTTCGGTTTGGAAACACTCAAAGGTGTGTTTTCTTAAAATTATCATGTTTTCACATCACCTTGCACTCACCTAAATCTATACCCTAAGACATATACCCTCACATTTACCAATTTTGGCTAAAAAGTTTCCCTTGGAAGGTAAGACCGGTTCTGGCAAACCATAGGAAGGTATTGTCGTTTGAAAAAAAATTGTTCAATTAAAAAAAATCAAACGGGTATAAAAGTATTGATATTTGAAAGTTTCTCCCCCTGGAAATACTAATTCTCCCCGTAGAATTAAAATTTCTCCCCCTCGACAAAATAAAGAATGAAAAGGTTACAGTTTTTAGAGAGGTGGGAAAGAGTTTTTACATTTATGTGAAAAACTGGTTTTGAACGGGTTTCAAGCTGATGTACTTGAAAGCCATTGTTTTAAAGTTCGAGTTATATACTGATGTGTATATAAGTCATTGAGTTGAAGTGCGAGTTATACACTGATGCATGTATAAGTCCTTTCGAAAAATATAAGCAGTGAAAAACATTTTGCAGAAACAACATTGATAATAAAAAATATAGAAACGATTTATGCTTTGAGATTTAACATACCAAGCTTAGACACAAGGAAATTAAAACGTTTTTCGT